>RJVU01035392.1:9109834-9120700 GCA_003731715.1 Anabarilius grahami
ATATATATATATATACATATATATATACACACATTATATATACATTATATATATATATGTAATATTTATTATTTTCATAATTCCAAAATACACACCATCTCAGTATTTTGTCAGTTCTCATTTGCGATATTTCACACCACACCTTCATGTTTATTTACTATGTCGTCATATACATTTAACCTTTTTAACCTACAACTGTTCATATATACACACAGGGCTTGACAAACTTTTCTGTTCACCAGCCACTGTGGCTAACGGTTTTCCAAAGTTACTAGCCACTCAGCATTTTTACTGGCCAATATTTTGACATTGATACCATGGGGAAAAACTGCCATTTAGATATTTTTATTATTCTCTCATAATTTGGCAGCTGGTGTATTAGGCTGCTGTCACTTTAAGAACTGACGCACGGATCCATTATACTGTTGCGCATTCATTTTCTTTCTCAACTGTTTACGTTCACTTGAAACATAACTGACTGTTTACATGAATACTCACCAAGATCGGCATTGACATTATTTTGTGTGAATTTGACTTTTTAAGTGCAATAAACAGTGAAAAATAACTTAATTTAGTACTGAGGTATGGCGTTATTTTACTGTCAAATGTCGAGAGCACATTATTGTGACGCGAGAGCATATCAATGTAATGCGCGAGTGCAAATCTGTCCGCTCACGCGTGGATTTCCTTTGCTCTCACGCAAAACTGGACGCGCGCTCTCAAATATACAGTGATAAGTTAGTGATTAGTTATAATAACTAACTAAAAACTAATTTTGTCTATACAATAACATTGTTACAATGCTTGAGGAACTTTCTTTTTAGTATGACACCTAGACTTGAGGTTTTATGAAATCGGATGAAATCATAGTATTTAAGGATTTACAATTTAGGGATTTGTTTTTACAAATTTCCTGTTTATGACTTAAAACATTAACCAGAGACATTAAAACAGACATTAACATTTATCACGCCTGGCCCATCCGAGGAAGAGAAAAAAAAAAATTGCCTTACAGCTAACCACTGGGCATCATGGGAATAAACTCATCAGCTTTTTGATGGGATGTAAACTTGTCAAACAATTACAGAGCCATTACCTCCCTGTGTAATCATTTCTCCTGGACCTTATAACGGAGGATTTATGTGGCACATAATTCAAACACTGTTTTAAATGGGGATTTAATGTACATCAACAGGTCAGGGAAAGTATTATGGGTTTAAACCACCAGAGAGAACTTAGGCACACGGCCAAACAGAAGCTCAGGCCATTTATCCATGCAGCCCGTCTTCCCCTGACTATTGCACATGAGGGAGGGAGGGACAGGAGGAGGAGGGTGAGATGGGGGCTTTATCAGCTGCTGTGAAGAATTTACATGAGAGCGCTGAGCACCAGGGCATTCTCCCCCTTTCCCCCCACTCTTTATTTAGAGCCCTTTCTTCCATCCCACCCCTCCTCCTGTCCCATTTGCAGGCTCTCTATTTTGGAATATGTGGCTTGGAAAGCAGTCAAGTTTCATTAATTTCTAGTTTGGGTACAGTATGTTCCTGGACTCACATCTGCGAGCGATCATAAACGCTCTGGAATGTTGGCAGAACATCCAGACCTGCCGGCAGCTGATGATGTCATCACTGTGAGGGAAGAGCTGGCGAGGGGCCAGACTGTGGGAGCCCGGCGCTCTCTGACAGAGAGAGAGGGAGAGAAAGAAAGAGGGAAATGCTCTCTCTGTCTTCTCTTTTCCTTTTCCTTCATGCCTCACATTTTTCAGTTCTCTATTCAGTCGCCTATTGCAGTTGTTCTCAACTGGAGGGTCGTGACCCAAAAATGGGTAACAGGTCTGTTTTGACAGGGTCACGGACAAGAGAGAAAGGCCAATGTTAAACAAATAATAACATGAAAAAATTAATCAGCCCGTCACTTGGTTGAAGCTAACATGGGCAAGTTGTATAACATGGCCCCATCCTTGAAAACCACAAACAAAATGACACAAAGCAATAGAAAATACAATCCCACATTTAAATACTTGCAATGATGATGGTTTGTGCTGACCATAATGATTTTTGTGTGGTAAACTTTTTGCTAGCATAGAGATGTGGCATTTATGGGGCACATAACACAATTTTTTCTTCAGGACCTAGTTAAATGATAATAATAACAACAAAAACAATAATAATAATGTTATATAAAATAAATGAAAAAATGATGATATTTTTATTCTATTATATGAAGTAAATAAATCAATAATAATAATAATAATATTTTAAATAAAATATTTTATTGTTAAAGGTATAAAAATAATATCAAATAAATGTTACATTTATATTATTACCGCAATGCTGCGTAGAGTCGCCACTTGATGTCCAAACCTTAAGAAAACCCATTTGAGAACCGCTGCTTTATATTTTACACAAATACACAAGGAACATTTTGGCATACCATGACTTCAGATTATGCTAGGGTGAGAAATGAAAGCAGCTCAGGAAAAATAAATTCTCACATTGAAGAGCGAGGACACAGATCTGAGAACTTCTCCTGTGCTTAAACACAGTGTCAACACATGCAGCTGAGGACATGAACCAGGAAGCCAATGTGAAATGGGCTGACAAAAGCTCCTACACAACGAAGATAATAGCTCGGCAACAATGGAGCTAAAGAACAGCCTGCGGGCCAAGTAACACAGCCATAATTGAAACGGCTAATTCGCTGTCATCAAAAGAAAGAAAAGCCCATGTGCTTGCAAGTCAACTTGAAAGCAACAGCTGATAGATCACAATAGCCAGGAAAATGATTCCTGCTTCTTCTAAACGACTATGTTACGGAAGAGTTACAAAACTTTTATCAAAAAACACAGCCATAGTTGCAGATGTGTGTGATTGCAAAGGCGCATGCTGAGCTGCTGGATAGTGTACAAGGGGTCTTGCTGTGTTAGACCTGTCTCAGTCTACTGAGCTAATGAAGTCAAGTGAGGTCCACTGGCTAGGCCCTCTGGAGAATAACACACAGACTTAATCAGCCAGGGCCAGGCACTTCGGCTTGCTAATGAGAGTGTTCACACAGTCCCCAAGTGTACGCGTGCATGTATGTGGACAGTTCAATTCACCAAGCTTTGCCCAAAGAAGTAGGTAGAAAAGAAAGAGCCTGCCTTTTATCCATGCTGTCTGCCACAAGTTACTTCACCTCAAGTTGTCAAGCTGTCTAAACAACTGCAAAATCTACAGACGATTAGCTTCAGATTTAAAAAAATAAATAATGATAAATGCAGTATATCTTGTTCTGAAGAAGCCAAATTAGCCAACATGGACAAGTTGAATAACATCCTGAGAAAAAAATAAATAAATAAAAAAATAAATTTAAAATGCATTTATAAATATATTTTAAATAAATAAAAATACACAATACATAAAAATATTTACATTTAAATGCATATATATATATATATGTTTTTTTTTAAAATGTTATATTAATACAATAGTTGTTTGACCTAACAGCTACAGCCAATTATAGCTACAGGAAAATAAATTATGATAAATGCTGAATAGCCTGAAGAAGCTGGATAACAATCAAATGCCAATATGAAAAACCATGAATAAAAAACTATGCAAAAAGATTGTAATTATTATATAAAAATATATTTTAAATATGTATAAAATTCACAATATATAAAGCAGATTTGTTTTTGTTTTTTTGTTTTTTTACAATATATTAACCAATAGTTGACCTCTAACAGCTACAGTCCATTATAGTTGCATTTTTTTATTTAAAAAAAAAAATATTGAAAAGTTAAAAATATGGATGATTTATCCCAAACAGCCTATGTTGATCTGTAATCCCTCCGAAAAGCTTTGCCTCCCCTTTCAAAAATGGATCAAAATATGTCCCTTGGCTAGCCTACCCAGACCACGCTCTGCACTCTTTGAAGTCACAAGGGAAGCTCACATAACACTAATAGCCTAGCCGTGCTCCAAATGGCTGAGTCACTTTTTTCCCCCTTTTTTTTTTTGCTTCAGTGCTGTGCTGCCTCACTACCCAGCAGCTCCCAGACCATGTTGACCTTAAACCAGAGAAAACACACACACGCACTTTTCCATTATCAGCCTCTCACTGCAGTGCACTTCCACCCAAACTCCAGGACGCGAGGCCTCGCAAGCCCTTGAAAAAACAAAAAACAAAACAGCCACCACAACCACCGCTGTCAGACAATAATTTGAAAAAAGACAACAGGAAAAAAAAAAAAACTGGCGCAAGATTCACTGTACATACTGTACCCTGGGCTGTGGCAGGCAGCCCAGACTGGCGCTCTGCCAAGTCCACAATAAAACAAACAGAGACGGCGTGCACCAGCAGAGAGGAGCGAGGGGTGTGTGTGTGTGTGTGACTGAAATGGTACACCACAATACACACGACATACCTAATACCATTCTTCAGCAACTTCTCCTGAAGACGAGGGAGCGGAGGAGGTGGAGGGCAAAGCCACTTGCTTGGTGTCACCGTTGTGAGCGCTGATAAAAATCAAACCGCTCAGAACAGGAAGGATAAAAACAGAAAGTTTGCAATGAAAGAACAAAGCTACAAAAAAACCCCAAAAAACAATACCAAAAAAAAAAAAAAAAAAAAAAAAAAAAATATATATATCAAAGAGCCTCGCCGTGTCTCTGCCTCTCTGCCACTGTCTGTCTATAAAAGTGTTTCCACTGAAAAGCTTGAGCATTACACAAGAGTGAAGCTCTCAAGAGCCAGACTGCTACAAACAAAAACCAGGTTAGCGCTACGTGTCAAGCATCGAGCATATGAACGTTAAAACTGTTTTGTTCTAGGGGTTTTTTTGTGCTCTGTTTTGATGCACTAAAAATAAGCCGCCTCGCAATGCTCGCTTATTCCGCCTGTTGAGGGAGGCTGTCTGTGGTAAAGATCTTAAGAAATTATGACTCGTTCTTTTGCCGTTTTAAATGCAAAACATCTATTGTGATTACTGACATTTCTCATTTTTGGTTCAAACTTACAAGGGTGATGTAAATAAAGGGGAAAAAACTGAAACTATAGGTGGCAGAGTGCTTAATAAACACAGCCTAAGCTCAGCCACCTCATGTGCAGATCCCATCATCAGATGTCTCCTGGTGTTTTCACACCAAATTAGTTTCAGGGATCTGAGATCATTTCACAAGGATTTTGGCAAACTACAAATTAACTTTAAATCAAACGGAGTTTGATGTGACAATAGACTAAGTATAATAGCTCATTCTAATATTAATTTTATGAAGACAAGGAAGGAGGAGGAGGATAAGAAGGTGAAGAGGAGGAGGAGGATGAAGATGATGACGATGGAAGAGAAGGAGAAGAGGAAGAAGCAGCAAATGAAGATGGAGATGAAAAGGAAGGTGGTGATGAAGAAAAGCAAGGAAAGAGGCAGCCACAGCAAAGGCAAAAAACAGAGGAAGAATAAGTAGAAGCCACAGCAAAATCAAGAGAAAAAGAGGAAAGGGAAGCAGCAGCAGCAAAGGAGAGAAGGAAAGCAACAACAGCAGCAAAGAGAAGGAAGCAGCAGCAGCAAAGAGAAGGAAGCAGCAGCAGCAAAGGAGAGAAAGAAGCAGCAATAACAGAGAAGATAAATGGCAGCAGAAAAAGTTAAGGAAGCAGCAGCCGCAGCAAAGTAGAAAAGGAAGCAGCAGCAGCAAAGAAGCAGCAAGCAGCACCAGCAAAGTAGTAAGCAGCAGCAGCAAAGGAGAGAAGGAAGCAGAAGCAGCAAAGGAGAGAATGAAGCAGCAGCAGCAAAGGAGAGAATTAAGCAGCAGCAGCAAAAAAGAGCAGGAAGCAGCAACAGCTAAAGATGATAAGGAAGCAGTGGCAGCAAAAGAGATAAGGAAGCAGCGGCAGCAAAAAAGAGCAGGAAGAAGCAGCAGCAAAGGAGAAAGAAGCAGCAGCAAAGCAGAGAAGGAAGCAGAAGCAGCAAAGGAGAGAATGAAGCAGCAGCAGCAAAGGAGAGAATGAAGCAGCAGCAGCAGCAAAGGAGAGAAGGAAGCAGCAACAGCTAAAGATGATAAGGAAGCAGTGGCAGCAAAGGAGATAAGGAAGCAGCGGCAGCAAAAAAGAGCAGGAAGAAGCAGCAGCAAAGGAGATAAGGAAGCAGCAGCAATGGAGATAAGGAAGCAGCAGCAGCAAAAAAAGAGCAGGAAGCAGCAGCAGCAAAGGAGATAAGGAAGCAGCAGCAGCAAAAAAGAGCAGGAAGCAGCAGCAGCAAAGGAGAAAGCAGGAAGCAGCAGCAGCAAAGGAGAGAGGGAAGCAGCAAGAGAGAAGGAAGCAGCAGCAGCAAAGGAGAGAAGGAAGCAGCAACAGCTAGAGAAGATAAGGAAGCAGTGGCAGCAAAGGAGATAAGGAAGCAGAAGCAAATAAGAGCAGGATGCAGCAGCCGCAAAGGAGAGAAGGAAGCAGCAACAGCAAAAGAGAGAAGGAAGCAGCAGCAGCAGCAGCAAAAAAAGAGCAGGAAGAAGCAGCAGCAAAGGAGAGAAGGAAGTAGCAGCAGCAAAAAAGAGCAGGAAGCAGCAGCAGCAAAGGAGAAAGAAGCAGCAGCAAAGGAGAGAAGGAAGCAGCAAAGGAGAGAAGGAAGCAGCAAAGGAGAGAAGGAAGCAGCAAAGGAGAGAAGGAAGCAGCAAAGGAGAGAAGGGAAGCAGCAAAGGAGAGAAGGAAGCAGCAAAGGAGAGAAGGAAGCAGCAAAGGAGAGAAGGAAGCAGCAACAGGTAGAGAAGATAAGGAAGCAGTGGCGGCAAAGGAGATAAGGAAGCAGCAGCAAATAAGAGCAGGAAGCAGCAGCAGCAAAGGAGAGAAGGAAGCAGCAACAGCAAAAGAGAGAAGGAAGCAGCAGCAGCAAAGGAGAGAAGGAAGCAGCAGCAGCCAAAAAGAGCAGGAAGAAGCAGCAGCAAAGGAGAGGAGAGAAGGAGGCAGCAGCAGCAAGAGAGAAGGAAGCAGCAGCAGCAAAGGAGAGAAGGAAGTAGCAGCAGAGGAAAAGAAAGCAGCAGTAGTAGCAAAGGAATAGAAAGACAGCAGTCGAAGCAGCAGCAGAGGAAAAAGCAGTAAAAAAAAAGCAGCAGAGGAAGAAGCAGCAGATGCAGCAGCGGAGGAAAAGGAAGAACAATTTTTGATGTAATAAATAGTGGTACATGATCCAAAAAACATTGTTGTTTGAGAAAATGTGATCTGAGTTTGTTTAAAGTGGGGAACAGAGTGAACACAAGGTGTCAGTTCTCTCTTAAACACTTGTGCAATGTTCAGACTACAGCAAACTCCTGCAGTAATCCAGAGAGGGTGAAGTGTGAGGCCCCGCAAACACTAACAACACACCAAATGGCATCAGTCCTTCTGTTTGGAGAGTCACTGAGCAAGTCAGTGGCTTTACAAAGGTCTTTTTGAAGCGTTCTCTAGCCCACAGTCTCATGCAACCCAGCTTCTGAGCGCAGGATTATCCGCAGTCATATTATCCAAACTGCACAAGCCAGCCTCCCATAAGGATTTCTGGATTACTATAATGACACGGAACATACTTTTGCACGAGTACAGGCGTCTCTGCGGGTCAGTGCGGAATACCAAACAGAGGTATTCATCAGAGTTCAGACTCGGCCTTTGTCTCATTGCAAAACAGCTCTCATAAATGTCACCATGCAGTACATGCTCCATGGGCTGCCATTATAAGCGCACGAGTACTACAATATCTCCACAGAGTCTGTTATTGAACATGCATCTTGGGATTTGAACAGCCTCTAAAATAAACATTAGATATTTCCTTAGAGCAGCGTCTGCCATGCTGAGTTGTGCACGAATTGAATTGGGCGCCCCAGCGTGAGATGTCACTCATCTCTCCACTCCACATGGTTTTAAACGTCCCTGGAAAAAGTCAATCTCATCTCACTATATGAAGATATTGACAGCAAAATATTCCTCTGGTGCAAGGCAGAAAGTTGGAAAGGTTCAGTGATGTAATCTGCAAGTTTTTTTTTTTAACTAATCTAATCTAAACCCCTAATTACTGTAGAATCAATTACCTCGGCACAGCACTCGCTCTTAATTATCATAAACCCGAGTGTGCTCTCTAGGGGGGTCTACAAAATTTGACCATTGTGTATGTCTGGTGTGCGGTAAGGACTTTGACTTCATTGGCCTGTGAATTTGGCAGTTGCAGAAGGAGGTGAAGGGAGATTCCTGTTGGCCTGGGCTGGAAACCCAGAGTCCCACTGCTTTATAGACTTTATATAAACCAGATTCACTACGGACTACGAAAGAACGCTTCTCTATTAAAGAAAAGGCTCCACTTTCCAGAAAAAAAAATGCATATAAAACTTCTAGAAATCAGCTGAAAACAAAAGGAAGATTTTCCAGGATACTACATAGAGATTAAATAGAAATACACTACCTCACAAAATTTGAAAGTAAATCAATACTTACATCCAGCAAGGATGCAATAAATTAATCAAAAGTGACAGAAAAATAAATTATCCCGAAAAAAATCTATCAGGTTTCCAAAAAAATATTAAGCTGCACAACTGTTTTCAACATTGATAATGTTTTCAAATCAGAGATATCAGCATATTAGAATGATTTCTGTGATTCAAAAATTTTAGTTTTGCCACCAACTTTTGACGGGTAGTCTAAGTAGTCAAAATTATTATTTTTAATTGATTATATTTTTTTAATTATTTAAAACATCTGCTGACTTTCTATTGATTGTATTTACAGGAAGAGGAACTGAATTGCCATTCAAATTCCGATTCAAATATCAAATGCATAAATTTAAAGTGAGCCGATTCTTATCTTTCGAATTTCACCCAACCTAAAAAAAACAAGCATCCGCATTAGTGATGATACCTGAGTGAGACAGCAAGTGCATCCTTAGGCGCAGACTGTCTAGGAAGCGCTTGCCACAAAGCTCACATCCGTAGGTCTTCATTCCGCTGTGCAGCTTCCTGCAGGGAGAAACAGGACAAAATAACATCAGCCAACACAGTTTATGTCACTCGCACAAAAAACAGGCTTTCAAAGCACCTGGGTATACTCTAAGATTCGATTAGCTGACTAAATGGCAAAGAAAGAATAGAATCATTTTAATTCCCACCACACAAGTCCCATCGCTCCTCCCACACCAGATAACTCTTCTTTAACTAAAGTTAAAAAAAAAAAAAAAAAAAAAAAANAAAAAAAAAAAAGACCATTTATCTTGAGAGAGATAAACCATTGTTTGCAACCATTGTTTTAACCCTGCACATCAACCTGTCATCAAACACTTCAGATGATTATTCCCATATTAGATGATCAGAATAAATTTAAGTTTGTCACTAGACGTCGTGAAACGCATTGAAAGCGAAAATTATCAATGGCACATGAGGTTTCAAAGACCTATTGTTTATTCATTCAGTTCCCTGAGCGGAGATGAAGGAGCCCTTTATCTAAACAGGAACATATAGATGGCCATGAGCCCTCAGATAAGAGTTACTTTAACGGCTGAATCTGGCTGCAGGGACCATTTCAAACAGGGGGTCAACTTTTCATGAGGCTGAAAGTGAAACATTTGTTCTCTCAAATTATAACATCTCTTGAGTATCGAGGAAAGATTAACCTAACAGAATGGAGTCACACAGAAGCATGTGCTCCCACTGAATTTTGAGTCAAGTGGACTTTCAAAGCAATTTTGATGAATTAAGCTGAACAATTGATGTTGGTAAGTATCTAACAGAAACACTGTGGAAGAAATCACATCTAAATTTGCTCAATCCAATCAAGTTAACCTCATGTTCTATGATTTTTTGGTTATTACTAAAATTAAATAAACTGAAAATAAATTATTGTTTATCAAAAAAAACGAAAAAAAAAAACTCCTAAGCAGTCAAAAAGTGTCTTTTTCCTGGTCATGTCTTATCTCGCCTAGGGCACCAAGTGAATCAGTACTGCCACATGGCGCCCCATTGAGTACAGGAAGAGACAAAGATCTCCTTTTGTTTCACTGTCCCTTAGATTAAGTCTGAAACCTGGTGCAGACTGGCCATTTTGAAGTGTATTTACCATTTCTACAATTAGCATTCTGCTTTGGCCCATAACCCATGTGTGGATTTAAATCAACTCGTGAATGCCCATGTGTGACTTTCTCAGGCTTGACAACAAAAGATCCCGAGCATCTGCATCTTTTCAACTGCACTAATCCGCAGATGCATCACATCCGATTGCTAATAAGCCAGTAGAAACGATCGAAAGTCAACACTGATGAATTAAACTCAAGCTAGTCACAGCCACCCATTAGAAGTATGAAACTCAGTCACGGCAGGTAAGTGGTTTTATAGGTTGTGGTGTAGCGGCAGGCTGCTCAAAGAACAAGGTTTGTAAGAATGCCACGAGAACACTGGCAACTTGCTGCAAGTGGTGAACTGAATTGGTTTTTATTAGCATGCTTACAGCATTTGGTAATTGTTTCCAGAGTGGTAATTAGCTCATTGTTTGCACTTTAGTGCCAAATGTATACATCTTTAATGAGGAACAAAGATGTGTACTTTCTTCACTTTCTATTCATACTACATAGATAACGTGCACTGCAAAACACGCTTAAGGCAGGTTGTTGTTTCTTTAAACGGTGTCATTTTCATGCTAGTGAAATCCATAAGCAGTTTGGTTCAATTGATTCTTTGGTTGATTCTTCTATAAAAGATGCACTAAACAAAAACTATTTTTTAAATCGAACAACCTCTCGTTTCCGTTTGAAGTTGTGAGAATCAGCATCACATGCTGGGTCGTAATGATTTAAGCATTTATTCTCTGTTCTTATAAACAAGAGTTGGCAGAACATGGAAATAGTGGCAAGAATTATGAAGCAAGGAAGTGTGGTTTAACCTCAGTGAG
>RJVU01035392.1:9120718-9132903 GCA_003731715.1 Anabarilius grahami
ACCAATGGAAAACCATTTGGAGGTTGAGAATCGCAAAAGAGACTTCAGAAAATAAACAAAAGAGGGGGGTGAGAGAAAACTTGCAATGCATCCAAAATCCTGATGGCTGTCTTCTAGATGGGGATTGTGGAGACCCAACAAACAAAGAGAAGAATGAAGCAGCAAAGCCCTTTGGCAAGCTGCAAGTAATTAAAAAGGCCTGTAAACGCCTTCCAGGATAAAGGGCACTTCAAAAGATGGGCGGGCGAGTGAGCGCGCGAGAGGGAGCTGGGAAAAGCCAGGGGTCTGTGCACCTTTGGGATCTGGGCTAATGCGGCACAATACAGAGATACTGTAGGGGGAACACTCAAAGGCTTTGTGTGCCTTCAATCTAGCCATTGTCCCTCTCCTGAGGTCTGAGGAGAGCGCGCTTCCACTGATTAGAGACTGACAGAGAGCGCATACTGCGGAGTGACCCTCCGAGCCCTGAGGGGATGTTTGAAAGCTGATAGAAGGCAGACTGGCTACTTGAGGCAGGAAGGGTTGACTTTCACTACATATTGTACATTAGAATAGGAAGTTATATAAATTATTATAAGTTCATTACCTGACATTTACTACCTAAACATTTACTACCTTTACAAATGTCACTTTGAATTAGAGATGCACAATATATCCAGGGATGTACCAGAGTTATTATAGTTAGCTGAAACTAAATCCATACAAAACATTTGTTACTTAAAATAAAAAATAATAAAAAAAATTACAATTTTAGCAAGTTGCCATGAAGGCAACATTTCTCATTTTTATTTAGTTTAACTTGATGTAATACAAAAACTAAAAATAAAACTAAAATAAATATCAATAAAAACAATGGACTAATAAAAAACTAATGAAGACAAACAACAAAATTACTAAAACTTTAAAATCGAATTGAATATTTATGTTGAATATTTAATTGTACGTGCCTATTTCCCCTATTTTTACATTTAGAATAACTTTTTGCCATCATCTAACGCTCAATCTTTAAAAAATACCAATAACTTAACCTTGTTAAATGTTATCTTTAGTAAATCTCAAAAAGATTATGCATTTTCATACTGTACAGTCATATTGTCATTATAATACTGTGATGCCTAAATTCACTTGTAGTATTTAAAACAAATTTTAGTTCATTTTCTTTTTCTTTTGTTTCTTAAATTTGTGTGTTTAATTTTTTATTTATTCAGACAAAATAGTAATACTTCATATAGTATTGGTCATATATTAGTTATCAGCTATAGTATCCAAATAATCCGGTATCTGCCATTGTGCATCCCTAGTTCCAATCCCAATAAAGAGTTTGCTGAAGCAGTAAGATGTTTACATGCAATACCACGGTTTGCTTAAAAGCGGAGGGAGGTAATTAGTTTTATCTGTGCTTCATTTTTACAGGAGCTTGGGAAGCGAGGGTGACCCTGGATATGACATGCTCAAACCTGCTTCCAGTGTGGAGTGCGGCAGCAGTCCTATCGTAAAGGCAAAGTTGCTGGGTCACCTGCCCCTGCAATTACTACAAGTTCTATTTTCTGGACAACCAGAAGTAAAGCCTCTGTAGATTTTATGGGACATATATGCCCCTGCACCCCACCTCTTCAACATACACACACCTCGTATGCGTGAACTATGGCAGTTCCTTTCCCCCCCCAGGCCTCCCAACCAGCTGTGCTCTGGTCTCAGAAACTGTAGATGGTGAGTGTGTGAAAGCAGAAGAGAAAAGGGAGGGGTGGCACTCTGTGTGCCTGAAACAGACTGACTGTAGTCATTAAGGAAGCAGGCATAAAACTCTCAAGCCATTTACTCAGTTAATAAGCGACTTTGTCTAACAGTCAGTTTTGACAACAGCAATAAATTTTAAATTTATGTCAACAAAACATATGCTGAACACCTCATTTCAATGCCGGAGTGGCATGCTGGCTCATAAATCAGCCCTGCGTTTGAAACCCGAGTAGATTATGGGTCTGTGTTATTGAGCTGTTAGAGCCCGGCCCATATAAACCTGAACTTTCTCACTCCTGAGTGGACCCCAGGCCGTACATCATAGCTAGGAGTTCCCCTGTCAGTGTGGCCCACTCGCTGCCCCCCAGCAGGCCGGAAACCTAAAAAATAATAGGTATTATAAGGCATGCAAGTAGGTAAAACTACATATTTTCAACAATGACTAGTTGGATGCCTAAAATAACTGCTTGACTATTCAGTCTTAAAAGGGAAAATTCACCCCAAAAAAATGAAAATTCTGTCATCATTTACTCAACCTCATGCCGTTCCAATCCTGTATGACTTACTTTCTTCTCTGGAACACAAAAGAAGCTATTTTGAAGAATGTTTGTAACCAAACAATTTCGGTGACTTTCATTGTATGGATGAAAAAAACAAAAAAACACCTCTGAATATCTTCTTTTGTGTTCCACAGAAAAAAGTCAGTCAAACAGGTTTGGAATGACATGAGGGTGAGTGATTGATGACAGAATTTATTTTTGAGTGCACTAAAAAATGCTGGGTTGTTTCAACCCATTGTTTGGGTTAAATATGGACAAACCCAACAGTTAGGTTTAAAAATGTCTGCAGTCCGTAACTTTTTTGTGTTCAAAATTTACAAAATTAATATAATGAGCAAGTACATCATGAATCCATTTTCCAAACCATGATTTTGTCTTATCCTGAATCACTACGGTGATAATCTTTTATTCAGACTATTTTATTTCAGACTATTTTAGACCGGTCGGGTCGCCACCGCTGCGGAGTAACCCAATACCCACACGACTCGTCATAGACATTAACAGAAAGAAGTAGCTCCGGCTACAAATGTTCTTCCACAAGACACATGCAGTTTTATTTATCAACTTCCAGAGCAACAAAAGTTATGGACTGCAGCTTTAACTTTCAGAATGTAAAGTTTAATAAAGGTTTAATAAAAATTTAAACCAACGGTTAGGTTTATATATATTTGACACAAACATGGGTTGAAACAACCCAGCATTTTTTATAGTGTGAACTGTACCTGTCTAATAAGAACGTTTGGGCTCACCTGACCCATCTCATTTTAAAAATAGCTAAATAGAGTGCAACGGAATGAAACAGATGCAACGCTCATGGTGGGACATTCAAAATCAGCATGAAGTGTACCACAACTCCCAAAGACGTCCATCTAAATGTGTATGGCTGTAGCAGTGGTGCTTTGAAGGTAATGCACTTTTAAATGAAATGAAAACTTTTCTGAGAGGGTTTAACCAAAGTCCTTTTCAAGGAAAGTCTGTTCACTCTGTGTCCATATTTGCAACACCTCCGAGAAGCTATTTTGGGCATCCAAGACCAAGTCCAATCTACTTGAAAGGGGGAATCCTGAAATCTCAAAAAACTGCTTGCCGAACTCACAATTAAATAACACATTTCAAATCAGCAACAAAGTCTTACGTGAACTGTCCCATAAATGTTGTTTCTTATGCTCAAATAGCATAAAAAGCTTATTTTTCAGACTAGACCAGCCAATGCGCATGTGCAGTCCAATGCGCAATTCTCAGGTATCTATGGCAACCAGAGCTTCTAACGGCAGCTTCAGTGACACAATGACTTTACCAATCAGAGAGGCTCTTTTAGAAGGCGGGACGTACCGCACATCTCCCATTCATAATTTGATTGCACAGTCTTTGTATATCTAAAGCCTATGCTTTAACCATCCGACCAGCAAAAGTGTAATTTGTTGTCAGAAAGCCAATTAAAGCACTGCTGACAAAATATCAAAATATGGACTGTCAATGTAAACATAGACTTCCATAGTATGGGGGGAAAAAGAAAAAAACTCTATGGAAGTCAATGAGGCCCATCCACTGTTTGGTCACTGAAATTCTTCAAAATATCTTCTTTTGTGTTCAGCAGAAGACAAATTCCTACAGGTTTGGAACAACTTGAGGATGAGTAAACGACAGAATTTTCATTTTTGGGTGAACTATCCCTTATCCCTTTAATGCTGGATGCCACTTGTCATAAAACAGGACAAGACAATGTAGACTTAGAGATGACAGACAAAAGCAAAAACAAAAAAAACAAAAAAAATTTTGGATTCCGAAAAAAGAGGGGGTTGTTTGACACCCCAATCTGCAGGAAGTGCAGATCAAGTGGAAGTGCCTTCCTTGACTCATATTTTGAGTGTGATTCATTGGCCAAAAAGCAGAACACATATACACACACACACACAAAAGTTAAAGAACAATTTGACGGAGAGCATTTTTTTTTCTCTAAAACTTAATTAATATTGTTATTAATATTAATTTATATATTCATATTAAAAATAATATTGTTATTGTGAATTTTTTTGGCCATGATAATCATGTAATGGAAGTTTGATACCATGACAACCATATATTAAAACTTCAATTAGAATAAATTAAAAAAAATAAAAATAAAAAAAAAATCTATTTGAACTAATTGATCTAGAAAATCGACTAGTCGTCGTTCGACCCCCCCCCCCAAAAAAATGTATACAAAAAGGCTGCCCAATCAGATATAACATTATCCTGCAACAGAAGAGACAGAGGGAGTTTAACATCCATTCAAATTACTTAACATTCCCTTTAATAATCTCCTTTCAGATTTTTAACTGTATTTAACTGAAGGAACTGATTTCGATGCTGAATGCTTACATCTCTCACAACAAAAAAACTATGCTTCTACTGTCCACTACCTTATCCTTTTTATCCTAGGATCTTTCATCTGTCTTGCTCCGCCCTGATGAAACAGGTTGGAGTACCACTAGGCTCAGAAGCAACAACTGTGGTGGAGGGGCATGCGACACTAGCAGCAGGAGAGGCTACGTGCACTAGGCCAAAGAAATGATATTGCAAAGAAAATCATGGGAGAGTGGAAGGCTGTTCCTGGGAACAGAGAAGCTGGCCCGTGCAGTCAACCATGCCCCTCATTCATCTGCTTTTAGAAGGTCCCACTCGATCCCTAAAAGGCATGCCGGCCCATGTGCACACTCAGATTAAGGTATTTGTCAAAGGGGGCCAACAATGCACAAGAGAGGGAAAGAGAAAGTGGGGTGGGGGGCCAATCTGTCAATCCACTGCTGCACTTGAGCTTAATAGAGATTTCAGTGAGGTGTTGACACCACACTGCCACAACATTAACATAATGATGATTAATGTTAATTGACTTTTCAAAAGACCCTCTTTAGTAAAGGACAGTTGACTGACCTCGGCTATAAAGTGCTTTATTATTGTGTTCAATGTTCAAATGTCAATAGAAAAATGTGATGTCTTATGTTCAACAGTGACAGCAAAACATACACAGTATTGAGTACAAAAGTCACATTGATACACATTGATAATCTAATTTAAAACTGTAAATAACATTTCAATTTAAAGTTTTCAATTTTGAAAAATTGTCATTCAAGCAACATATCAAATGTACAGTTCAAAATTTTGGGTTCAGATTTTTTTTTTTTTGGATGCATAAAATTGATAAGAAAAACAGCTGCTAAAAATTCAGCTGTGCTGCTATAAAAATAAAGTACATTTTAAATGTATTAAAATAGAAAAGTTATTTTAAATTGCAATATTTCACCATATTACTGTTTTTACTGTAATAATAAATGCAGCATTGGTGAGCATAAGATCTCTTTCAAAAGCATTAAAAAAAAAATCTTACCGAACCCAAACGTTTGAACGATAGTGTATATATATATTAATATTTAATATAGTAAAATATAATATATATTTATATAAATACATGTTAATTTTAATTCAATCTTTCCACTCAAATTATGCTGTTATGATTAAAATAAAACTCCTTTTTGAACTTCATTGTATATGAGATTACTGTATAAAAATGGAGCGCTACAAAAGACTGAGTACTTGAGAAAAATATGAAAAAAGACGCAAAACCAGTTTCGTCTCGCTTCTGAGGGATGAGACATGCCTAAACTGACTGTTTGCGGTATATCTGCTTTATTTTAGCAATCTTCGGTGAGACTACCAGCATGTCTTTTCCCCAGTCTTTTCCAGTCCATTAAGAATGAATGAGGCAGACAATGGCGAATCAGATGGCGAAAAAACAAAAAAACAAAACGACAGCATCAACAACAAAAACCAACCAAATTTCAGCTGTTCGAGATAAGCCCACCCTTAACCCCTGCAACTGCATCCATGAAAAGCCATTACTGCGTTTATGAGCCGTGCGCCACTTCTCCCTCGCTCTCTTTATCTCTTTCTCTCACACACAATGTGGTTACGCTCTATAAGATACAATTGTGCTTGAATATATTATTTTGACTGACAGAAAATTACATAGTACTGCCAGTCTCTCTCACTGTTTACCAACCCTGTCTTTATGTCTATCCTTTGTTTCAAGATTTTTTTCTCTGCCTTTTTTTTTTCCATGATCGGAATGTATCAAATGGCTGGGTAATTCTCAGCGGCGCGGGCTGTTTATCAGGAGTCCTCCTGTACATATCAATGACTCGGCCCTCTCTCCCTGCGGCGAGACATTCATATGAATTCCAGCCACACTCACACATACTGCAGACTCGTGCTAAGCATAGATGAGTAGCGGTTGAAGAGAGACACAGACAGAGAAAGCGAGACAGTGTGAGAGGAAGAGAGAGACGAGGATGGCTGCCTTTATTATGATTCCCACTATATACACACCAACAGACACTGACAGATTTCACCTACAGCTCGACAGATAAGGATAGACAACATTTACAGCATATTGTGTGAATGAGAAGAAAATGGCAGGCAATCAAAACATTTAACAGGCCGTTTCCAAATAATAGCCAAGAAGTCGCTAAGAATTTCTGTTCTGAAACCTAGTGCAAATGCCTACATAGGCGTCACGGGCATGCTCCCTAAAGCGAAGGTCACATTAGCAAAGTTTCTGCAAAATTTCATGGGCAAAGCATGTCTATTTTCAATAGTGTAGAGATGTATGAAACAGCTCACACAGAAGTCACTTTTAAACCAAGCAGCTTTCTGTTAGTCAACACGGGTATGATCGACTTTCGAAAATCGAAAATCTTTCACCATTACACAAAGATTCAGATCGATTGGATTCCTATTGAAATGACTACATTTTGCTGTGAAAATTCACCAAACAATGATAAATGTGACAGCACCTTAAAACACGTTCTCTTGGCCAAATTCTTCAAGTCCCAATTTACTTCAAGTGTAAAGACAAACTGGTGTGACGTAATTTGGAACAAAATCAGGCCAAAATGAAGTTTGTTTGAAGTTAATTTCGCGAGTTCGAAAACAGCTTTCTTTAAAAGTTCGCTCGGGTTTATAAATAGTTTAGAACTACCATTGGTCCGTGGCAATTAGGTAATTGGTAGGTGTGCACTGAAGATTTCCATGTCAAAGAGGACAGAGCTCCAGTTTATTTCCTCTGTTGAGTCTGCCAAGGTCAGACGTTCACGAGTAAAAACAAAAATTGGAGATAGTGCTGGGCGATTAATCGTAAAGTTATCAAAACCGAAATTCAGAACCTCTAACCGACAAATTTACCATATCGGTTATTTCATTTTTTTTTTATCCTGTTAATACTTTCCCCTTAAAAACATTCTACTGTGTGTGTAGTCACGTGACTCTGCCCCATCCAGTCAGCGGCATGGAAGCAACACAGAGGCGAACTCAAACTCCAAGTCAACACACACAGACAGCATGCGATCCCCGAAGTAAGATCACTTCTGCTTGCGTCCTCACTAAACTTTGTTAGTTGTATGCATTTTAAGTTTGGACAGTCAAGCGATTTTAGACCATTGGATGTGTATCATTATATTGAGCTACTGCGCTGATGCACTGTGGCACACGAACACTCATACAGACAGTAGCTCGCACATCACGTGAAGATCGCGCGCACAGAGAGGAGCGCGGAAACTCGTTGTCAACACGGTCTTGTGATTTATCACTAAAATAGCTTAGAAACTCAAAAGTTATAGAATATATTTTACTACTTTTGAAGTAACTATCTACAACCTACAGCTTCACAATTAATAAGAGACGTATGACTGATTCACACACGCAATCGCTCTCTCATTAATGCATTCAAATAAATGTACTGGTACTGTGCTAATTTATCTGTATCTGATTTACATCAGTAAGAAATGTTACAAACCATAAATAAAATTACTGCTGAAAGTGAGCTATGTTGGAGCACTCTTTCATTAGGAAAAAATATCCCACCTTTAAGAGACAAGCATGTTTACAGTACAAAAATTCAACATGGCAAACAAAGCAATAGAAATTAACCGAACAACAACAATAGTAATTATGATTAATATTATCATTTATACATTACTAAGTAAATAAAAAATAAAATTACACAGACAGAGTTCAATCTAACTGATTATAGAATATTTTACACAGTATTTGTTTGTATGCCACACATTTTTATCCTTGTTAGAGAATCATTATAGCTTAGAGTTCCAAAGCAATCGCCTATGAGGTTGAATTTTAGTTATTATGCTAACTAAGAAGGTAGCGAAGTAGGCCGTAGACAGCAAGGCAGCTCACTAGGCTAAAAACCATAGCCCTGTTGCAAGAAATTACCACAGACGCCCTAAACATTTCTTTCACGCCCTATGTCATCAATAAATCCCTGCCTTGTTTTGTAGATCAATCTTGTTTTTCGGTGAACATCCCACGCTGGGTGGCTGAACCACACCGTGGAGACTAGGTTAAATAAGCAGCATGTAGTCCAGACTCTATGAGAAGGGAGGGGGGTCTCTTCAAAAACAAGACAGTGAAGGTGTATTGGGAGACTGGGGCGTTGAACAAAGCTCAATTATGTTGTCCGGGGGAACGACACAGCACTCCTTTCATTATCCTTTCGAAGCCTCTTTTCTGTGGAGTCAACAGGCAGAACTGTGGCGCATTAGCCGCACACAAGAGCTCTGTCAGGAAGCGGGCTTAAGCCGGTGCTCCTAATTGCGCTACCTGGGAAAAAGAGACACATTCCCCCCGTTCTAATCCACAATTTATACCTGCACCCTCAACAGCAGCTCAGGGGAAAGGATTCACACCTAATGCCTCATTCACCGGCAGCCATTACAAGACAGCCTCTGTCATTAACCTAATGACACAAACTAGAGCGCTATGACCGGTGCATTTGCCAATAAAAGGGATACCGTGACGTTTAAGGTTATTGATGGCGACAGAAGGAGGGGTCTTTTTTTTTTTTTTTTGAGGACATTCATGTTTGCAAATATATCAGGTCTGTGTTCAGTGATTAGCTCTGTGATTTGAAAGCCTGTGACACTTACAATAATAGCTGTGCCGGCTAATCAAGGGTTTGCGCTTCTTGGTAAAAATGAGACCGAGAAGAGAGAAAAGGAGAGAGAGAGAGAGAGAGAGAGTGAGTGCAGAAAGGAGAAAACAAGAAAAGCGCTGGGTTAACTGACATCTTTAAGCCTGGCAGAGTGTGAGGTTAAATGGCAGCGCAAGCTCCCAAATCCTCTTTTTCTTCTCCTTTTATCACAACGGCAGGCTCTTTCTATCTCTGAATATAGCAATTCTTTCATTTCTCAACATTCCTTAGCAGTTTGTTATGTTCTTGTTTTCCTCCGTTGCCATTTGTTGATCTTCAGATCTGTGAGGCTAGCGCACACAAGCGCGTCGTGGCTCTATAAAAAGCCCCAGACGAGAGTTCCCTCCGCCATGCATTATTCATGGGCATCACCTTCAATCAAGTGGCAGAAACCTCAAGGATGTCTAACTTTAGGTCTTCTCTTTTTGAAAAAGAAGACAGAAGCAGGCAAGAAACATTCCAGTGTGTCTTGTATAATTTATTCCCTGTTCAGATGACATCAAATACTTGTACCCTCTTGTGTGTTCCAGTTTATATCTGCCATGCTCCAGGAGAAATACATTTCTTCCTGTTCTAACAAGCTGGCACCTGTTACATTAATAAAGATGAAACTAAATAACAACTTGTACAGGGTGGAATGCACAAAAACAAGATGCTAAAATTTAAGAGGAACAGCCTGTGAAGCGGCGCACAGATGTATTATCATTATCATAAAAAAGTCTTAATCTCAACTCATATCATCATTATCACCACCTGCTATGACACTCTTTTGTAAACAGACGTGTTTGGTTGTCTGGGCACGGGCACAAGAAGGACATTAAAGGCTTGTGTAGGCCGGTCGACGATAGCTCTGGCTGATGCTTTCAGAGTGTTACGCAACAACTCGAGGCGGAATACGATCCGCAGACAAGTGACAGGTGGGGGCTCGCTGGTGGTCCATGGATTTATAGCTTTCGTTTTGGTTTGATTTATGCTTTTATTTTGGTTGGTTGCGCAGTCCGGCAAGTTTGGCTGAACTTTACCCCAGAAACACCAGACTGCGTAAACACCTCCGCCCTACGGTGTCGTGATACCGCCCTGTACCTCGCCCGGGCCACGGGGGGGTTTCAGGTGTTCCAAAAGCCTACAGACACAAGTACCCTGCCAAGATGAGGTATCTGCACAGTCATGCCCCCACCCTCCGTCCTGCTCGAGAACAGCAGTGTTCTGAAATAGCCAGGATGTAGCGTCCCTCCGCCTGCGGTAAACAAGCCTCCCGTCTGGCACGGCCGAGCGGCATCCGAGCCCTGCTACGTGCAGAGTCACCGTCCCTGTTACTCACCCACAAACCAGCCTCTCACCGAGAAAGTGCCATCAACAGCTAGCATGCAGAGGAAGACAGAAGAAGAGGAGGAGGGGAGGAAATAAAAGCGTGAAGACACACTGAGATATTGAAAGAGAGATGCTGAGAAGGGGTCAGACAGAATAGAATGGAAGCACACAAAACATGGCAATGTCAAGAATGTGTGCCATATTAGATTTCTGCTGTATGCAGGACATTGATAATGGCTCTCATAGATATTGCGTGTCACCGCGTATGGTGGTTTGTGTCGCCTCTGCACAATTTTTTTTTTTTTTTTTACAGAATAGGCCAGTGTGCAAAGCTCAGCTGAGCGGAGTTATGAAGCGCCTGGTGCCCAGCAAAATGCATAAGAAATGTGAGGCAAATTTTGGCCAGCATAGCAAGAATCAATTCACTAACACTTGAGAATTCCTGACAGCTCTCTTGCTCTGCTGCTATGGTGTGATATGTAATTGTAATTGTCAGTGTTGCTTGAGTGTGGACTAAAGTATTACACTATTGCACAGCTGTAAATAGGAATGTTGAAAGTAAATATAAACCATAAAAAATTATATAACACACACACACACACACATATATATATAGTGAATTGGACAATGTGTTTTCCCATTTTGTCAGTGTACTATACACCATATATTTATAAATGAAAATTATGAGTGTAGAATTTTATTCTGAATGTGCAAAAACAATGCTAAAATAAAGCATAATAAAAACAAAACAGTATTAATTCATTAAATAAGAAAACTCCTGTTTAATGTGCACCAAGGAATATTGGGTAGAATAAGGGCGTTTTCACAGCTATGGATCATTTGTTTTGTTCCGAAACAGGGATTAAATGTGTTACAATGTTGCATTTTCTTCTTGGTTCGGTTCTCTTTCACACAAAGCATACCAAAATGTGTTTATGCAAGTCACATGTGAGCACAACTGTCCTCTTCTTGATCAAAGTTCTCAGCGTCATCCATAAAAATTATTGACAAGTCAGCTCCATGAGCTTATCGTGGCTTTATTTGTAACTGTCGAGACACACACAAACACTATACGAATGAAGCCGTCATTCCCGCTGTTAAATTATAGACTAACAAATTTAAACACTCTCTCTCTCTGGATCTCCCAGCGCTGTCTAGTAGGCCAACTGTGTCAAGACCATATATGAATGTTATAATGCTGGTAGAGTGGGAATCGAGGCTTCGTTGGGACAGCATTCTTTGCTGTCCCAATTTTATATAACACATTTTCCATTATGAATTATGATATCGTTTGGTTTGTTGGTCCATTGAGTCGGATTGCTTTCACATCAAGCGAACCGCTCCAGAGCACGTTTGAAAGCGTACCGAGACCACCTCTTCAAGGAGGTCTCAGCCCGCTTTTGGTGCGCACCCAAGTGCGATTGATGCATTCACACCTGCCCAAATGAACTGCACCAAGGGGGACAACGAACTCTAGTGAGATTCAACTAAATGAATCAGGTGTGAAAGCACACTAAAATGTTTGAGTCAGGTCCTAATTTCCTTTCTAGACCACA
>RJVU01035392.1:9132956-9144708 GCA_003731715.1 Anabarilius grahami
AATTGAGATTATTAAGTAAAAAAGTGATATAAGCTAACAACTAATTAATTAAACCAAAAGCATTAGGCTTAAGCTTTTTCATTAAGAATGCTGCAGAGTTTTGAGAGACATCACTTAAACTGATGGAACACGTTTTGCTGTACCATCCTTAATGAAGTCTATTCAACTCAGAACAGTTTCCAACCTGACTGAAATGTAAACCTTAAACACTGCCAGATAAGCTATCAGATGTGTCTCGGATCAGTGCCAAGGGGCAAACACCTCCATTGATGCTTATTTACAGTGTTGGGAGCAGGAGAAGGCATAGGGTGAGACTGAAGGAGGAGGAGGAAGCAATGGCCGTGTGATTCAGGTCCAACCCAGGCCTCATTACTGACCGCCTGCTGTCTGCGAACGAAGAAAGCAGGGTGAAGGAGCCCTAGCACTGGAATGAGAGCGTAAGGAGAAATCAATACGGCTTCCATGACCCAGTCGCGCGCTGCCTCTCATTGTGAGGGGAAATCAAAACAGACTTCTGTACAAAACTAATAACTATCAGCAGCATGAATGCCTGGGAGGACTTGTCACTCCTGAGCTGGGTGCTTGGTGAGAGAGAGAGAGCGAGAAAGATAGAACGAGAGAGGGGTCCAGCCAGACACATCAGCCTGTCTTTCTCTCGCTTTCATCCTTCACATCTCAGCAGGGGCACAATAACAGCATGCTCTGAGTGGCTAGATGCAGGTACACAGAAAACACAAAGTCTTTCTAAGGCCTTTTATTGTGAACCTCCACCTGCCATGTTACATCACTTTCATAACCACTCAGAGCACAGCGAATATGGTTCTCTTAATCAGTTTAGTGTTATGTTTTCCAACAGACATACCTAAACATCCTTTAAAAAAAATATGTATTGTCGGCGCCGATAGCCTCGTGGGCAGCACGTCGACATATAGCGCGGTTGTGCTTTGGGCGACCCGAGTTCGAGTCCTGGCTCATGGACTTTCCCGGTCCCGTCCCCCTCTCTCTCCCACCTCGCTTGCTGTCCACTCTATACAATCCTATCAGAATAAGAGCAAAAGTCACCAAAAATAAATATTAAATGAATATTAAATAAATAAATTCAAGTGCTAACAGGTATTTTTTCCCCCTCACTGAATATTCTGTTTCACCCAGAGATAAATCTGATTACAATTAAGACTTTTTTTTACCTCTTTGGTAAACAGTAAGTACTCAAATTTATTAAGGTTTTATAAAAATTAAGGTTTTATAAAAAATAAAAAAAAAAGAACAATTAATAATTTATATAATTTTTATAAAAAAAGTATTATATACTATTGCTTCAAATAAATGCATCTTGTTTTACTGAAGAAAATAAACAAGAAAAAAGGGGGGAAAAAAGCAGCGTCATCTGTTCCACGCATCTGAAGACCATGAATAATACATAGAGGAGTGGTGAGCGCTGTAGTGGCTGCTCGGCTTCATCAAACACTCCGTCCTCAGTAAGGTGTCATGTCTTTCAACAGATGCATGCAACAAAAGAGTAATTAATAGCCCAGCGGCGAGTGTTAGAATCCCCCATGCCTCAATATGTCTTCATTTGCCATCCAGTATGCGGCGGGATAGAGCTTTCTGCGGGCCATGTTTCTCCTCATTATGCCCATCAACAGCAGCCAGTCTCTGCGGGAGTACTCGCGAGCTCATTCTGATTCACACCCCACTAACGCACTCCATTGCCATAAATGTATAGAATAAACAAGTCATGCTGTCTGCGTATAAAAGGTCCTCAGAATGGAGAAGAACCTCCTCTTGTAGACAAAGTGTAGACCAGCAGACAAAGTCTAGATAAAACAACTGCAGGGTGCGCCGTTAAAAAAAAATGAGAGATGTGTAATAATTGGATATTAAATGGATCTGAAATGAAACTAGGACTAGGGATAGCTGGGGCATGTAAAAAATTATGTTTCTGAAACTTTTTTGTCTTTGATTATATGATATTAAAGAACTGAAGACCCATTACTCTAAACCAGGCTATATCATCTGAAATGTTCAATTGATCCCCAGAGGCAAAATCTTGAAATGAGCAGTTCCCCTGGATATGTATGCTATGATATATTTCCAACATGACATACAAAATGAGATTTTGGAGGGATCTTGGGAGCTTTCCTAAATATATTGCTGCATCTATCATCTCATCAACTGTACGACACCAGATATGCATTATTATCCGGTTTCAAAATGTACGCCTTGAGCTAAAAACATCCATTTCTGAAAATGGGAAAATCATGGAATAAAATTCCAATTCCCAAGAATACGCATGTAAAATTCAAGTCTTCAAGAAGCAAAACTATACTAAGAAAACCTTTTGCAGAGAACTTTGTTGATTTTAGTTTATTTTTCTTACCCTTCTGGAAATAAATCCTTTTAAGCATATACATTACATAATGCTTGAGGTTTATTCATTTAATT
This sequence comes from Anabarilius grahami, assembly GCA_003731715.1. Taxonomy (NCBI): domain Eukaryota; kingdom Metazoa; phylum Chordata; class Actinopteri; order Cypriniformes; family Xenocyprididae; genus Anabarilius; species Anabarilius grahami. The sequence goes on from RJVU01035392.1 coordinate 9,135,402, forward strand.
TTACAAATACATTTCTCTCGTTTCAAGGTTAGATATTTCTACTTAGATATTAGGTTAGATATAGATATACTAAGGTTAGATATTTCTACTGGAAAACAAGAAGAAAAAAAGATTTTTGCGGTGAACGCACATAAGAGCAGCTATATGCTATGCTCCACTGAGATGCTCAACAAGTTAGTACTGATGTTATTCAGCCCTCCATGCACTCTCTAGGGGCTCGAGGGTCAAATGCCACTTTTCACGCAAGTGATGTTGTTTTAAAGTCCACCGACCGACGCATTTAAATCAGCATTTTAACAAACGTCTTCACCATCCCTCACCAAAAGAAATCCCCCTTGTGTTACTCGAGACAAGCAATTTGCCTTTTTCGTTGTTTGCTTGACCTAGAGAAAACAATTTCAAAGGGTCTTCCTGTGGGTTTAACAGCTCAGTTGAACAGGTAGGCACTGGGCGGCTTTTTTCCCCCGGAAGATGAATTGGTGAGCTGTCGGTTCCAGACAGGGCGAGTAGTTGTGTTTCTGTAATAGGACACTGGAAGTGTCTTTGATTAATGAAAGTGTGATACTGAGCTGTTAGAGAGCCTTCCTACTGAAAGAGCGATTGAAGCGGGGATACGTGGCGACAGATGCAGGAACACGGCTGGACCTGGAGGAGAGTATGGGTTTGGACATACTCCCTCATAAAGCACAGGAGGGGGTTCAGCGGTTTGAGATGGAAAAAGCGAATATGCGGTGCAGAAACGTCCTGTGGACAGAAGGGGAGCCATTAGCGAACTGTTCTTTTGATGAGAAATTACATTAACTGCCTGAGCGGTCACAGGGAACGATCATTTTAAGCATCTCAAGTATGATCACTTTAAGTCTAAAATGTACAATCAAATAAATCCATTGGATTTCATCTAAACAGGACACAAATGTGACGAGTTAAATCGTAATTGTGAGGCAGATATTACAGGATTAGACTTGCCTTTCTTTTAAGCTTTCATCAGCAACAGACTCCTTTTCCTGTAAACCAAGTCATTCCACTCTTGTTTTGTCTAAATACATTTCTTCTGTCTTTTACTTAGAACTTCTTTCCCCTGGCTTGAATCTGAAAACCTCAAAAAAACAAAACCAAAAAACACTGCGCTCAAGCAAACATGTCCTCTTCAAAACATGCTGGAAAGGTTTTTGTTTACCCGGTTTTATAAATGCCCAACAATGCAAAGTTTGCGAAGCAAGAACACTGTCAAGCTGCTGACAGGCCAAACTCTGTTCCAATGCCTGGGGAGAACTTTAAATAAACAATTGTCTTCACACAAAATGTCTGACATCTAGTCACGAATGCCCTTCCATTCCAAAACACGCTTTTACATTGGATAACAGTTTGAATTAAACATCTTTTTATTTGAAAATAATGAAAAAGAGGGAATCAAAATCACTGCATGTTGACTGGCTGCTTGTTGTTTTGCACGTTTATTGAGCAATTGCATTATTACATTTCAAGGCAGAACATGTTTTAACGAGCTGATTAGTATCCTGAGATGACTGCATCGCGATCAAGGGCTTTCCCTCTGAGCGCTTGCTTTATAAGCCTTTTTATAACACGTCATCCAAAACGGTTCAAGATGGTTAGAAGAAGGGAGATATACGAAAAACCAACCTTCAAAACAAGGATAACAAACATTTGCCCCCTCCAAAAAAGTGTTTTTCCTCAGTTCCCAACCCCCCTTGTGCCAAAGACGGGATTATGGACGGAAGAAAGGATGTTTATGCTCGCCTCGTTTCTAGGCTGTGAGCTCTCCCAAGGGAGTGCATTCCTCACCCAAAGCATGACTAAAGGTATGTGAACCATCTGGACAAAGCCACTGGCCACAATGGCCCTACACACCCAACCCAAAGAAGCCTTTCATTCACTGGCCAGGACCTTGATATCCATCTGCTCCTGCAGGGTCAACCATCATTTCAACTGTTATCAATTGTGATTGGTTGCATTCATTCAGAGCAGGTATAAGGAGTTACAATCTAAATAATTCAGTGTACGAGCGGCGCACAAGCAGACGTAATTGAAGGCAGTACACTGGAGTCAAATAACAGCCCAATCGGATTCATTATCAATAACATGATCATTAGGAAAATGCCATGCGAGTGGAAATGCACTAGCCGATGTTTATTCCATCTCATAATGTGAGCTGAATTTAAAGCGATGCCCCCTCCGAGCTCCTCAAATATCAGTATGCACCAGAAATCTCACCGCAAAGTTTATCGTTTTCCTCTCCTCCCGTTGCCGGGCAGCTGCTACAGAGCGCTGCGGAGATGCTGGAGGGGGCAGCGGTCTGATTAAGGTAGACTGGAGAGGGCTACAGGAGCCGTTCCTCCACCTGGAGCCCCCTCGGTTCTCTAGAGACCGCTCTCCAGTTAGAGCATCAATACACACGCACGCACGCACGCTCGCTCAGGACCTCACACGCTCTCGCAGGGGAATTGCGCCGCTGCTAATAAAGAAGCTGGATTTGATAATCAGCTCAGACAGTCAATTTGCAAATAACGGATTCTAATTAATTAATCAATGTGCATTTTAACGACAGCATTGTCAAGAGCATTCAAGTGCAGTTTCCTTGCACATGGGCTTTTTGCTCTATTTAAAACACAGACATAATAATTTAGCCCTCCTTAGCCAACCTGAAAAGAAATTACTATTCCAGTGCAAGAAAGAAATAAAACCATAAGAACAAACATTTAAACGGACTTACTTTTCACTCAAAAACTGCTAGTTAACATTGAATTAAATGTGAAATTTTGACATTGAAAGACTGAAATAGTATTTTCTTGTAAAACATTCCAATAATGTTTTATTTACAACTTTGAAATTTTTAATTTTTTTTACAGTGTCACACACATTTTACAAAATGAACCTGTTACCAAACTAGAAAAAAGATCCTTCTTTAAGAAATACACACTGTTGCCCCAACAAATAGCCCACATTACTATGAATCAGCAGGGGAGCCGGGGTGTTTTCTTGTTAATTTGGGAGATTAAAGGTTAACCTCAGACAAACTGCCTCTATTCACTGGTCTGTTTGGGGTATTTAACATTAACTGTTGCTGCTTAGGCTCAGCAGTTGAAAGCTGAGAAGAAATGATAGCCTTGAGTTTCTTTTTAGTTTTTTTTTTACACAAGCAAGGCATCTTTCCCTACTGCAAGCATACAAAGATCTAATATTTATGGCATCACGCATTATTTACAATGAGGTTATTAGGGTGGAGGAGAGAGGAGGAGGAAAAAAAACCCTAAGCAAACAGAATGCGTTCATGGGGTCCTGTTTCCCAGAGCGGTGGGAGACTGCAAATGATCCAAACAGAAACAACTGCACTCAAGACACTCTTAATGCAACGGCGGATTGTGAAGAATGGCAGGGAATTTAATTTGGTTGAGTCGCTCTATTCATAAAGTGTGATGAAAATCATCATCACATGCTGATCCCGACATAGTTTTGTGCAGTTTGGAAACAAGAACTTCAGCGTCTGCGGTCTGAGCCATGCATGGCTGTATGAAGCCATCAGAGTTGGTGATGACAGTGAAAGCTGCGGGGGAAAAAAACGGCAGGTTTTGGGGAAAGGAAAGAAAAAAAAGAAAAGAAAAAAAAAATCAAGGATGTGGGCCATGTTGAAGGCAGTAGTGCCCTCTAGGCTGAAAATAAGCTGCCCCCCAACCGCCCGACAGGAAGCCAATGTGTTAAAGAAAAAGAGCTCACCTGCAGAGGGGGCTATCATCAGCACAAACTAATAAATGTTTCAAAATCTATACCTTTGCATTAAAACACGACCTTTAAATACATATTTGAAAGAGAATACCAGGCATTCTCAGTTTGACACAAGCATGTGCACATGATGAAGCTCTTTCACAGACAGCCAGTCTTAAGAATGATGCATGATGTTTGTGCACACATCTCATTGTTAGAACCACGCCTGAAAAAAAGAAAAGAAAAAAAAAACAAAACTTTCCACTGCTTTAGTTAAGGGGAAGGAATTTATGGAGGGGAAGGTTGGGGTCAAAGGTCGGCCTTAGCACTCAACAGTCAGCCTAAAAGGCCAGATAAGGGTTGAAAGCATCCTGTGTGTGGCTGATACCAGCCTCTGGCCAAACAGATACTGTAAAGCCTGACCGAGCGGGATCCTGCCACCAGACGAGTAAAACCGGACTATGATGCTCATCCGCTGTTTGAGGCTCATTCGTCAAGCTTAATGGTTAAAGGCTTTTCAATTGCCCAAATAAATGACCTGTGTCACCACACAACACCTGAGCAACGCAACGCACCTCAATTGCAGAAATGTCAATTGAATCTCAATAAGAGGTCAGAGGGTCATCCGGCCACTCGACGCTTACCCGTGAAGCATCTATTTATGTATCAACTCCAAGATTATCTTGCGTTCAAGACAACGAGGGCGAAGACTGTACTTTTTCAGTAGTCTGAGGTGCGGACAAGCCAATCCTCTGCAGTCTCCTATCTGATGTAATGTAAAAATACTGCCTCTTTTAATTAGGTGTTGCAGGCCTAAACACAAAATTACATCAAGTGGATAAAAGAAATTGGTATTCCGTAGAGTGAGCTTCTTGTTCTAATCTAGATCAGACGGAACAGTACGAGACGGAAAGGAGAACCTGACTGGAAAATCAAGCGGCTAACGCAAGACCCTTCCGTCTGTGTATCATCTGTCCTTCTAGATAGACCTTATCCCTTCACTTTAGGCAGAAACGACGAGTTGTTTCCTAAAACCCTCAGAATGTGTCGAAAGCTCATGTGAGCATGCAAACATTTGTGCCATGTTGCTCTGTTTGCTATTTTTAAGAATGCATGAGCAACTTGANNAAAAAAAAAAAAAAAAAAAAAAAAAAAACAAAGGTCTTCCTTTCCTTTAGTAGCCCTTCCTTTTTTCATTCTCATGACACAAGTCTGTCAGCAAACCCAGTGCTGCTGTACTAACAGAGGAAGTGGTTGCGCACACCGACATATGTTCACAAGACACGTGTGCACACATGCAAACAGTAAAAAGGTGGTTATTTTTACAAGCCTTCTTATGAAATATGTTGCAAGTAGCCAATGTATGTGAGAGAGAGAGCTATAAATAGCGATCATCTGTCTCGACGTACTGTGGAATTGTGTATGCACATATTTCCAACTCATGAATTTCTTTAACAACGGGAAAGAACTGTGGTCCGAAACGTTCCGATTTGGCGTCAATAACCTCTTGTTTTAATAACAAAGGCAGCGTAATTATTCAGACATCTTTAGCGCTTGAAAATGGGATTCTTTCAAGACTGCTGGCGTGCGTCCTGTTGGCACCATGTTGGACGCCAAACAAAGGCATCCGCAGGCATAATTGTGGCTGGTGTTTTAACATTAAGACAATGGCGAAATTTAATAAGCCTCATTCCGAGAGAAGACGGAAAATGGTAGCAATATCCCAGCACACATCAAACTAAAGAAACCTGTCAAACTGATGAAATAATTGCCACAAATTATTCTTTGGCCATATACCCGGGCCGATTTTATGCACACAAAATCCTCCTGACCAAATCAGTGAGTCGTGCCTCATTTCAAACCTTCTGTGGACAAACAATCATAACATTTCTTTATGAGGTAGCACTGTTAGCACTAAATGAAAGGCAGGGTCATTGCTCATTAGGAATGATCTGCCTGCATTGATCCCAGCAGCAGAGCAAAATGTCACCTTAATTAAAAAGCGACGGTGCTCTGCTTGAATGTGTGCAGGAATCAGAGCTCACAGTGGTGCATGCTGGGGTTTATCTACGACTCTGAAAATACAAGCACTCTTAAGGCTGGCCCACACTAAAAGATTTTTAAAAAGATTTTGACCACAAATGACAACACACCACACACTAATAGATCACATTCAACCAGAGACACGACTGTGAACGCGGGAAATCTCGCAAAATCTCTCATGGTCAAACGTGACTTTAGAGTAAACAAACATTGCAGATGATGGGCAAGAAGGAAAATTTCCAGTTACACGACGGCTAAATCTGATAAGATAATCTGTAGAACAATCAAGATAATCAGGACGTTACCTGGGATTGTCGAAAGGGGAGAATTGGGCCCAAAATCGGCCTGACTATCTTGTAGTGTGCGCCCAGATTTAGGGTAAAAACAGAATATCTTTCTTGTCTACATTAAAGGATGTGATTTAGTACAGTGATTAACAAACAAGATAAATGTTCACTTTGAATCTTGCCACAAAGATATGGGCCAAAATGGTCCTTTTTGAAAAGAAACACCATACTATTTATCAATAAAGAGATTGAGTCTTTCATAAACTGAAACTTGAATAAGCAACATTAAATCATAAAATTTTACAAATTGTGTCTAGGCATTTGATGGATAGTGTACATGATGTTCTGTAGGGTGACACTGTGGTTTTCAACCAAATTAAAATCTGAATGTCTCTCCATCCATGTGGCTTTAAATGTCTTACATCACTTCCTGCAAGTTGCGCTCAGTAAAGGTGCGGTCACACTAGACTTTAGAGTGCAAAATTACTTCAGACTCTGTGAAAATGGGCAACAGGATATGATGCGACACACTAGAGCCTCTGTTTTTAATAAATTATACATTCTAAATATATTCAAAAAACAATAAATTCAACATTTTCCACACAGCTGCAAACCATTCAGCTTCAAAAGTTTGTGTTCTTTGTATTGAGGCAAAAGGTCAATTTGTGATATCCTCTAGTGGTCAAACATCTTTTTGATATCGTGATTCAAAAGTTAGAGGTCATTAAACTGGGAACACACTAAAAGACAAGACTTCTACACAAGTGAATGTAACACACAGTCTAGTGTGACAGCATCTAAACAAGGACAGCCAAGGCTAACGCATTCAAATTGCTCCCAGGTTCACAACACCTGCCTATTTTAATTTCTCTAGACTTTGTTCTTTTCTCTGTGTCTGTGGCCAAATAAAAAGAGAGAAAATGCAGCTTCGAGAGGGGGAGTGGAGATTGTTGTGGAAAGCTGAGAGCTTGTGAGAGACGTGTGAAAGTCAGGAATGTCCCGTCTATCACCTTCGTCAGTGTGAGGGGAGAGTGGAAAGAAAAAGTGACTCAAATTTATAGATGCTAGCCATTAATGGACCAAGAAACATGCGGTCCTTTGTGACTGGAAGAATGTTCAGAACATGCAGCCCTGAACTACTCTCAGATCAATATTAGGGAATGACTGAATGATGAGAGCTCAATTATGTTATAGAATTATTTAATATTAACTTGACTGTTTTGGCTTATATTATATATCTTCAATATAATATCATTTGAAACATTTCCATTGAAACATCAACAGCCGCTGATCTAGATCTTCTCACTATTCAGGCCACCCTTACCTCAGGGCTGGGCAGAAGTAAAAATATTAGTGATCATATTAGGAGTAATGGGTAAAACACAGCCCTATTCTCTGGGCACAGAGAAACTGACCTAGAAAAACACAGCCGCTCTCATCTGGAGAGTGAGGTAGGAGAAATTGGCCCGAGATAAGACGACCCACTATGCTACGGCATTCATGCCCAGGTGCTATCAATTTCCCCCAGTGTGTGCCAGTTCAGAACTGGCACAATCTCACCCCGCAAGAAAGATGCGACGATACAGGGCACAGTACAGCACGGTCTGTAGCAGGATGGGACGCCGCTTATCTCAGAGTTCAGATTCGCCTATTACTCAAGATGGATTCTGCTCCCTGTCATGCAAAATCCATAGCTTGAGTAAGTAAATGGCTGTTTTTCCTGTGTGCCTAATTGGCATAGTAAATAGCATTCAGAATTAATTACGGGCCTATAAAATAAGTATTTTTGGATAACAAAAGTCATATAAAAGTCTTACTGGCCTTTCCATTGCTGTTATTTAGTTTTATGAAGGATGTGTGAGTGATTTAAGCACCAGTGATTGCTCTAGTTCAAATGCTCCACCAAAAATAAATAAATAAATAAATTTGTCTGATATCAACAGTTCGGTATGTGCTCTTGTTCCTAGAGGAAATTTAACCTCATTTGGTTTGAATTCATAAATCATTTAAAGAAAACAGGATACAGACAATGCTGAGAAATGGCAGTTATTATTGTATTAACAGCATGTGTGTAAATTCAAGCAAAATACGAAAAGGCTGTTCTTTTATTGCATGACTGATGGTCTGCCTGATATGACATTTGATGGACAGCTGGCTTTGGCATATAAAAAAAAAAAAAAAAAACATCTTAGATATAAAAAGAAATCCACAGCAACAGTGCAAACTGCAATGACTCGAGTCGGTCTAAGAGATGACTTTTTTCCTGGGTTTAGTACCTTTCCTGTCCCTCCCTCCTTTATCTTTTGGTCTGCCGAGTGCCACAGACACAGACAGTTCCAGGAGTGGCCCTTCAGGGAAAGAAAGAGCGGTCCACATGTGGCGTTTATTTTTAGTGCAGCCGACAAGCAGAAAGCCCTCTGGTTAGTTTCTCCAAATGTTTCGAGAGGTGATAAATCTAATATTGACCCTCCTTCTCTTCGTGGGCTCCGTCTACCTACTGCAAATTTTTAATTTGGCCCTGTGGGCACGTGAAGCACGGAGCAGTGTCCTCACACCAGGATCAGTGATGCTGACAGAAAAAGCAATGCTTCCCCTGCACGTGTTGACACCGCAGAAGAAAGCTGCTGATTTTGTTGCAGTGACAAAACCCAACTGTCCAGGGCTAAAAATATGTCGACACATCTGTTCGCACAATGTTGTCAAACATATGTTGGTCAAACATGCACTGAATGTAAACTTCCTAATAAAAATAAAATGAAAACACTAAAGCACAAAAGCCCTAATCTGACAGGTCTTGTTTTCCCCAAGATGGTCGGGTAAATGTTATCTCCACACACTTTGTAATTAATCCAGCATTTAATCCTCTGTGTATGTATTTTATTTTGAAAGAAATCTGTATCAAAAATTTGTGCAAACAGTAATACTTTATTACAATTTAAAAGAAATATTATCTATTTTAAAATACTTTAACATGTAAATTATTCCAACCTAATCTCACTGGAAAACACAATGTTACGAGACGGAAATTTTGTATGAATTTGTCTGATGTGAATGGTGTAAACATCCAATTGTTAGAAGAAAAAAAAAATTAAAGCATGAAGGTCCACCCCTAACCCTACCCTACAAAATGAGATCGTACAAATATGAATTTGCCGCCAATTCACCGAAACGTAAAAAACGTGCATTTTGGAGGCAGAAAAACAGTGGTAACAAGCGGAAAACAAGCAAAATACAAGCAAAATACATGGAGTAGAAGA
>RJVU01035392.1:9144713-9156957 GCA_003731715.1 Anabarilius grahami
AAAAAAAAAAAAAAAAAAAAAAAAAAAAAAAAAAGGTCTTTGGATGTCAGAATAAGAATGCAAAAAAGATTGTTTTCATTTTATAAAATATTAATCGAAGACACCCTTTGATGCAATATTAAAGGAGGAATTATCTAAACAATTGGTCTACATAATATTCACATATGCAGTTCATAGGGGACAATGTATAACAGTTACAGCATGAAATAATATTTAAACCTATAATATTTTACATGGATAACATTTAAACAACGTATTTTTTACAATTCTGACTTTTTTCCTCTGAATTGGAAGAGATAAACTTGCAGTTTTTTTTTTCTCTCAGGATTCCTTGATGAATAGAAAGTTTAAAAGAACAGCATTTGTTTTGAAACAAACATTTTGTAATTTTTGTGCTAACGTTATCGTGTTATTTAGGGGTGTCACAATATAGCCTACCAGTATTAGCAATAAACGTAACATTCAAAATTAAAGGGTTAGTTCACCCAAAAATTCTGTCATTTATTACTCACCCTCATGCCGTTCCACACCCGTAAGACCTTCGTTAATCTTCGGAACGCAAATTAAGATATTTTTGTTGAAATCCTCTCTAGATCCATAAAGGTACTAAAAACATATTTAAATCAGTTCATGTGAGTATAGTGGTTCAATATTATTATAATAAAGCGACGAGAATATTTTTGGTGCGCCAAAAAACTAAATAACGACATATAGTGATGGCCGATTTCAAAACACTGCTTCAGGAAGCTTCAGAGCATTATGAATCAGCGTGTCGAATCAGTGTGTCGAATCAGCGGTTCGGAGCGCCAAAGTCACGTGATTTCAGCAGTTTGGTTCGACATGCTGATTCATAACGCTCTGAAGCAGTGATTTGAAATCGGCCATCACTATACAAGTCGTTATTTTGTTTTTTTGGCGCACCAAAAATATTCTCATCGCTTTATAATATTAATATTGAACCACTGTACTCATATGAACTGATTTAAATATGTTTTTAGTACATTAATGGATCTTGAAAGGAAATGTCATTGCTGGCTATGGAGGCCTCACTGAGCCATCGGATTTCAACAAAAAAAATCTTAATTTGTGTTCCGAAGATTAACGAAGGTCTTACGGGTGTGGAACGGCAAGAGGGTACATATGACATTAGAGTAATAAATGACATTATTTTCATTTTTGGGTGAACTAACCCTTTAATAGTACAGATGTGATAATATGAGTAATACTAATAATAATAATAATAATACGTAAAGAACCAAGCGCTAGTATCTGATTGACATCCCAAAGTACAGTAGGTGGCGTTATTGCACCTTAACGCTGGTTTCCACCTGTCATAAAACAAAAAGCAAACACAGAGCGCAGCTGCTACTGCCTCGTAAAAGCATGTCGTCGGATATGACAGACGAGAAAATCTACCTGCATTCTAAGAAAGTTAGCTCGCCAGTGTGGAAGTTTTTTGAATTCCGCAAAAATGACTTAAAGGGTTAGTTCACCCAAAAACGAACATTCTGTCATCATTTACTCACCCTCATGTCGTTCCAAACCCGTAAGCCCTTCGTTCATCTTCGGAACACAAATCAAGTAATTTTTTATGAAATTGGAGAGATTTCTGTCCCTCCATTGACAGTCTATGCAACTACCACTTTGACCCTACAAAAAGTTTATAAAGAGATTGTAAAACTAATCCATATGAATTGAGCTGTTTAGTCCAAATCTTCTGAAGAGTCTTGATTGCTTTATATGATCAACAGATTGAATTTAGGCTTCAGTGCTTCATTTTAACTTCTTGTGTTGCCCATTGCATCTTCATAGACCAGAGCCCATGGCCGTTTTTAATGCCCACATCCACACAACAGACACTCCCAACTTGATATTACCTACCGAAACCACAAACAGTAAATTAAATCATAGATATTTTACGTTAATAACTGCAACTCAAACATCAATCAGATGATTAATCACATTTGAATCGTGCACAAATAACGCTGAGACTGGAGGTGAGAGACAAGATACAGAAGGCATGTCACATTGCTCCAATAAAATCGTAAAAGCTTGCACTCTGTCACCCTTCTCTCTACTTTAAATGGAGACAGGGTGGAAATCAAAGGGAAGGGGAAAAACAACAAGTGATCAACAGTTGCACCAATGTTGCACTGCACCATATACCTGCACATGTCCACGTCTGTGAAAGGTCCATTTTACTTGGAAAGACAAACACTTTGTGCATACACTGATTTAAATGGAAGAAACCGTTTTATCCCTTACCTGGTTAGGAGTGTAATGCACTTTAATGTACAAAATAATTTGTTTACTTTCATATGAAAGGAAAAAAAAAAGAAAGTGCATTAAATAAGTTTCATTGTCACTATTAATGTCTCAACAAGGCTGAGGATCCTTGCCTCTCACTGAGGAAAAGCATACACACTGAACAAAGGCAAGGGTCAGAACCGTGACACTATATAAAATCTCTATCATCTCATGGCTTTGGGTGATTTTACAGCTTCAGTACTGCAACTACTGGCCTTCAGCAGTGGTATGTGGCTCTCTATATCTAATGTAACTGACTAGGGAGAAAATGTGACACTCTCCAGCCCACATAACAGCAGCCAGAGCACAACAGCTTTGAGAGGATCAGCCCTGACTATATTTGCTTTCTTCTACACAGAAATGTCAAGGAGAATGTAAAAACATTTAAATGGCGAAACCACTCAAAGTGACGCAAACATTTCTTATGAAACTTTTTTTTTTTTTCCAGCAAGATTATAGAAAGCTTTGCTGACTTGAAAAGGAAACTATGATTCACTTTGAAGGACAAACGTAAATTTTGAAAGAGATCTTTATTAATCAATCTGTTTTTGATAACAGAATAAATTCAGGGAATAGTACTACATATCCAGATTTCCTGGAAAATGGACAAGGTGACCTAATTTCAGTGTTCCTGAAAAGCTAAGCTTTCCAAAGAACATTTTGACCTTTTGAAGATTTTATCTTACAGAGATTTTAAAGCATCCATCACCACTAGAAATGTATATAACAATTTAACAAATACATAATTTAACAATGTTTAATCACTTCAGTAAGTTATTACAAAGCAACATATAAAAATTGTTGTAAAAATAATATCACTATTATTAATCAAATGAATCACACCGATAGTTCCTACTGCGCTCTGGAGTCATGACACCAACACACGCTACAGTATATTTTCAGGGTTTTCCATCTTCGCATTTCTCACACATCTATGGGAAGCATATGGACTTCCCTGCCAGTAGACGTTAATAGCTCACTTAGAGGATTTAAATTTGGGCCTCTCTTTTTTCTTTTCCCACCAACTAACTACCATACAAAGGTTTATTTTTAACCATTCCACACATTAGACAACAGAAAGCAGCTGACAGGGACAGAATGAGGGACCCATTACCTCATCACAATAGTGGGAGCGCAAGAAACCAACAGACAAAGGAAAGAGGGGGAGAGGAGTTGTGGCCACTTCACGCTCTCACATCAGTATTTCCACAGCACAACTCTATTTCAGCCGAACTGAAGCGAATTCTGTAAGGTGGATGAAGAGTGATGTGCTCCTAATGCAGGTGATTGAGACTCTAGTGTAGTCTGAAGAACACTACATCTAAAAAAACAAGTCAGAGAGAGAGCCATAAAAGAGGAACAGGTGTATTATGTGTCTGTAAGAAATCAAGGGAAAGGGATCATAAAATGTGTTTAAAAAAACAATGTCATAGGGGTGATATTGCTTAGATATCTAGCTTAAATTAAAATGACATAAAAGATTTGGCTTTTTTATTAGCATTTTTTCTTGAGTTTGTACAAAAAGCTCTTTCACCATTTGATTGTTCACTGTTGTGTCAACCAAATTCAAAGCCTCTGTCAAACTCAGCTTGAGGTAGGCCAAACTAGAGGACGACCGTCCTTTGTGCTCCTCAGGACAATGGTCCAAAAGGTTGGGGTCAACACTGGACCCCTGAGACCCTCCCATTCCTACCTCCCGCACGCAGACCTCTGCCCCATGAACTCTGACCCTGTCCGTATTGTGCGCCTAAAAATAATAAAATCTGTTCCGGCAGACTGTTCTGTTATGCGTATTGTATGTAGGGCTCCTTCTTTGAACACTCTCGCTCTCATCCTTAACATTTAAGTCAAGATTACGCCAAGATTATGTGGGATTCTACTGGCAGATGGTGCTTTTTTTCCCTCCATAAAGCTGAGTGGAGCCAGGAGCTGGCTGGGCTACTTTCCCTTACTTAATGAAAGAAAACAAATACTACTGGTTTCAGAACGCTTTGGGTATTGAGTCCAAAAAGATGGCATCTAATATTACAAAACATGTCTTTTTTTACCAAGAGCATGCCTAAAAACAATATAAAACCATATGTGGAGCTGCACTGTTCCAGACACTGTGGTCCAATTGCGATTAATTTCCCAGAGGAACTGCCAATCAAACAAAGCCAAAGAGACGTGATAAATAAATGAATAAAAAAAAATTAAATGTTTAACTAAATTTAAAAATAAATGAAACAACATTAATAAATAATTTAATGTGTTTATTTTAACATACATAAACAAAAATTAAAATAAATTAAATAGCTAGTTAGTCAGTTGGGAGAAGGAAGTCAACCAATGTAAAGCAGACATGATCTCGTTGATCTTTCTCCTCTTCTTAGAGCACATGTTGGTCCCACCACGGAAATGTGGTATTGCCACTGTTGTTTTTCTAAACTTTGCCTGTGTGACAGATTCTTTGCTGATCAATAAAAGACCCTCTATGAAGGCCTGGAAGTCAGCTCACCCCACCCACAATGCTCTTTGACCTTATTGAAGGCCTGACTGAGCAAAAACACTGCTTTTCCCATGAGGCCCCTGGAGGCTCCAGTTTCACTTGGGCAATGAAAGGGACTACTGTAAATAATGGGGGCCTGTTTGACCCCACCTTTGTCTGTGGCAAGACCCCTGCATCCACTCTACTGTAACAGACTAGCCTTTCACAATGGAAGCTCTCATGGTTCTAAGACCCCAACCCTCTCAACACTACACCCAAGTCAGGATTTAAAATAGCACAGTGAGACCTCTCGACCAAGCTCTCCACATTATATAAGACAGTCTTTTATCTCGCCAACCCACCCAAGCCCCCAACGAACCTCCATTTCTTCATTCTCTAAATGTGTTCTTACTGACACAAGCACAACGAATGGTTCTTTCCCACAACATTACATATAAAACCCACACCGCGATAGTCTTATTTGGAAGCGCAGATAAGTGACCCCTCCATTGATGGTAAAATCCAGCTCAGGCTTGGTGAGGAACAAGATGCAAGTGTGGAATAAGGTCAGAGGCTAAGTTATTCTGATGCATGCGTGAGGATGCAGGAAGCTGAGCCTCTGAGATAAGGTTTGATGTGCTGATAAGGACAGCAACACCTGTTGAGGACTCCAACTCTCACAAAAGCCACACTTTTTCACACCATACCTCAATATGGTCGTTATTATAGATTATTATGGCAGGGAACTGCCCACTTAGCCAGGAAGAAACCGACTTCATGACATATAAAGTAACCAGGTTGCGTAAAGCAAGCCAATATGCATCAGACAGTCAGGCTGATGCAATAGCTCTTCTCAAACAACATGTGAAATCCCAGCCAAAATGCATTTTTGGCTCTTCAAAAGACACCGCTGCCAACCCCAAAGACAGGATCAATGTGACTTTTCTTTCACGGTAAGGTCAAACAAAGAGCACAGGGTGTAAAATTGCTAGGCGAGACAGTGGTGGCTCATGTAGGGGAGAAGCAGAGAGCTGCCGCTCTGCTCTATGCTTAATGGTGTACAGCATGTCCTGACAGCATCATCAGTTTCCTTCTGCCACGGACACAAACAGCAGAAATGATGCCGTGTGAGTCATGACGTGTCACAGTGGGCAGCCCTGGTGATCAGTCCAGTAAATGGAATGGCTTTTGGACTCCCAGACAGTGAGGAAACACAAAAACACTTCAGCCTGAACTAAAGGGAGAGAAAGCTCTCTGTGTAACGTGCCAATAAAACTCAAGTGCAATTTTGGTGACAGGTCAAAAATAGTCTGAGAGACACAGAGTAGAAAACTATATCAATTCATCTGCAAAAAAAACAAAAAAACATTTCGGTTTCATGTCTGTCTCTAGCAGATGGGGAGAGAAATAAAGTGAGTGTCACAGAGGATATTGGCTGTTCGTAGCATGACAAACAGACATTGAGGTAATTAAAACGTTACAGGGACATTTTAGTTTTATAAAATGCTTTCAGTCTCGCAAATGACGCAGAAAGCCCGGCAGTCATGACAAATGCCAAACAATGGCGATTTACTGACGGGCATCGCTCAATCTGGAGCTAAATGAAGGTAGTGTGCTTAGTGAAATAATCTCTCTTCTATTGAATTAGAGCTCAGATGTATTTGGTAATGTAAGTGCAGGGCATGGCCTCTCGCTCAAACAAGCTCTCTTAAGGCCAAGCCATTAATCATTCATCCTGTCCTGCTTGTGATCACTGCAGGCGTCTTCAGTCAGCAAATACATAAATCAATTATGGTTTGAGCTTTATTCTACCATTTATCCAACTGATCCCCCTGGATTACAACATGGCTTAAAACGTGCCGGTTGGCTTTCTGCATTTGCTGAGAGTTGCCATCCCATATCTCTCAAATGCCTCCAGCAGGAGATAATAGAAGAGAGAGAGAGGGATGCTTCTTTAGGCCATGTCTCTGCTAACTTGATTTCCACCCCTTGCAAAAAGGGGGGAGAGTGTAAGAAAAGAGATGGGGCAGAGAGACTGACAAAAACACCAAGGAGGTGAATGCACTAAATAATAATAAATAAATTCACTAAATAATAGCACTTTTAAATGGTGAACCTCAGCTAAAAAAAACTTGTGTCTTAAGATGTGGTCTTTATTGTTCTGTGAATTTTTGCGCCTGGAAATCCAGTCATTTCAATAGGAATCCACACGATCAAAAATTCAAGCCAAAGATTTTCCCCTTGCAGATTTCACATCGTCTTCCAGTTGTTCAAGTGATTTCACAGTGTTGATCAACAGAAGCATCACTAACAGATAATGGACTTTTTTGCCCTCAATTATTTTCCCTCACCTTTTTTCACAAAAGACTAAATGCACAAAACATGCTAATTAAGTTCTGTATTATTTTGAAGTTGAAGTAGGTGGATATATTTTTTTTAGTGTGCAGACACAATCAATTTCCAAGATCTTTTTAAAAATAGATGTAAACATTATGAAGAAAAGACTTAAAATTAGCTTAATTAGCCTTATAGCTTTAACCATCTTTATAGATTTACAGTGGATTTACTTTTTAGATAGCAGTTAAGCAACTAAGAACTACAATGCTTGGAATTTCAGGCAAGCACATGTTTTTCACAAAAACAAATCCTGTAATGTGCAGCTTGGCCGCTTCCTACCTGTTCCGACATCACACAGATCTAATGTGATGGGTATTTTATGACCCCCTCCATAGCGCACTTGTATCACTCTATCGGGGGCCCCTTGCCAATCTCTGGCACCCCATTCAACAGGCAACAAAGGAGCTAATTAGAGCCCCTCTCGGTGGAAGCCTGAGGAAGGTTCTGATTTGATACTTCCAGGGGATTCCGGAGCCCCAGCAGTGCATTCACACAGCCCTCGTGCACGCTTGGCTTGGCCCTTTGCTCCAGACCTTCATTGTATGTGCAGCTCGGCAGCGCCTTAGAACTAGCGAGGGGGAACCGACACATCTTCTTTCATGTTGCGGGAGCCAGAAACCAGATGCTAATGGGATATTGATGGGATTAAAACACTGTACTTACTGAAAAGAGGGACCTGTGATATAACGTGGCTGCTATAAAATTGAACGGGGACTTTTCTTTGAGGATATAAGAAGTGTAATGTATTTTTGTAAATACAAGATGTTTAAAATACTTTGGGAGTATTTTGAAAAACAAGTGGCAGTACAGCAACTATTGCTGTTTTCCCCCCCTTCAAATTCAGCCCAGAGTCAGCCCAGCAGTGAATCTGACTTCCGACCAATTACAAAAGGACCAGAATAGGGCCAAAAGACAAGGCCCCTTCCATGAAACACCAGCGCCTTATCTCGACCAGCCTGCTTTCGCTTCATCTGCATCGCCACGGTTACTGTTTAAATCTGATTTTGATGCATGTATACGCACATCTACATGTGTGTTGGAGCAAAATGGCTTCAGATATATTCGCAGATGGCTAGTGTGCCACCTGGCACCGCAGTGGGCTTGCAGCGCTCTGCTCTGTCTGTAATCCTTCCATCTCCAGTTGTAGAAAGCAGATAAGAAAGCGGCCAGTGAAAAGCACCTCAGTGAAAAAAGCCCTGTGCGCAACCGTCATGTCTTTTTACCGGGCATGCCAGATGCCTATCACTTTAATAATATGGGGCAGAGCTGTCTGTCTGTCTGTGTTTACTTTTATTCCGTATTCACGTGCAAATGAAAAAAAGTCTTATTTTCTACACACGAGTACCGAACCCGAGCCCTGTGTAGATGATGCCTCAGATACAGGCGAACAGAAGTGAACCAAATAAGAGTTTGGTGGCGAAGTTCACCTGATGGACTGCTCTGATACAAGAACCAACAAACATCTTTTCGTCAGCAAGGCTCTGACGATACAGAGCTGCTGTCAAGGTGTGCAAGTCCAATACACATGATGCAACCTAGTGTTAAGTCTTTAATCGATACATCTCTTGTCTTGACAGTGAGGACAGAAGGCAGATTCCAGATCAGAGGGGTGGCGGTGTAAATCTTTACAGTTCAAGCGGGGCTTTTAAAGCCTGTCCATAATTGGGCGCCTGCCAGCTACTGCTGTATGTGGGCTGCATAGACAAATACTAGCATCTGAAACAAAAAGCATTGAAAAATACACAGAATTCTTAAAAGGCATTAAAATTTATATAGTTCAATAACTGAAACTATAAAAGTTTGTGATGGTATATTCTATTTTAATATGCAATTATGAAATCAACAAAAGTATGAAAACTTCACATGAAATTCACATTACTTATACGATTTCCTCTATTTTAGCTGTCTTCTTTACAATAGAGTATCTTGAGAAAGAAAGTAGCTTTAATTAGGCAATGACTCTCACAGTTTCATCCTTAAAACACCAACAAAACTCATCTCAAACATAAAATAAGCATTTTAAATTCAACTAGACATGAGAATCATAATTGTCACAAGACAAAATTTCTTGTCCCAGAAATGTATGGGAATGTCAAAATCATTTTTAGGGGGCATTATTCCAATTTTCAGAGCAGCCATGAGGAGTTTCAGAAACTTAATTGGCTAACTTGACAAAGTGAAGGGTCCACTTGTTTGAAGTCTCTTTGGCTTAATTGCAATCATTCTTAATTACCATACGGCTCCAGAGTTAAACACCATGCTATCAAATTAGCTGGCATGGAGAATGTTTCACAGTTTTAAGGCAAGCTGAATGGATATAATGCCTGTACATTAGTGTTCGGCGATATGCTCCATAGTCATATATAGGGATGCGGTATCGGGCCTGATACCAAGCTCATGTAATTGTACTCGTAAAAATTCCCCTGATACCAAAGACCGATACCTAACGTGACGTAACTGACAGAATTTTCCGTGCACAGAGACACCGGCGGTAGCAGCAGAAACAATGTCAGCTTCAGGGGTGTGGAAATACTTTTAATTTTAACATTGCAAACTGCATGCTTTCAATCATTCGTTATTGATTAGTGAAGGCGGGATAGGCGGAATCGTGCTGAATGACAGACCAGAAGCGCGCTCTCTCTTTCTTCTGCGCGATCCCAGTTCTCTCAGACAGTGCGCGATCAGTTCTCCTTGCGCCTGATTGGTCAAATAGTTGTCAAAATGTCTATGGTATGGAGTATCTCACGTAAATACAGTCGGTTATGGCTTAAGTGGACATAAACATTTGGGTGAAAACAGGATGTGTTTCAGTATCCATGGATTCGGTCTTAAAAGGACCGTAGCCTATATTTGTCATTAATGTTAATAAAACAAAAGATGTTAAATAAATGTATACATGGTAAATAACGACCACTGTAACTGAAAACTGTAAGTTTATTTAATTTGTTTGTAAATTTCTTTTTATATAACAATTATATATGTAATTATGCCCTTTGAAGGTTATCAAACCCCCCCCCCCCAAAAAAAAAGAGAGAGAGAAATTAATAAATGTATAGGCATCGGTAAGTACCAGAAAAAAAGTATTGTTACTCGTACTCTGTCCTTAAAAAAAATGACATCGGTGCATCCCTAGTCATATCGTCAGCCTGTGAGATCGATGATACATGGTTTGCAATTCAATACTGATGTAGGGTGTAGTTTTGTAGTCAGTTTTAAAAACAATTTCAATGAGTCCTCTTCAATCCTCATATGCGCATGTCGGTGTCGCAAGTATGGTCGTGATGTCACTATGAGGTTAGGGAAGGCAAATGAATTATAGGTCCTAATATTAACTTGATAATAATACAAGCCAGATAATAAACATTTACTCCATTAATGGAAAAACGAGCCAGTTATCATCTTGATATCGTCAAAGGCATCGGCAATATCTCTATCGTTGGTATGTTACACATGTAACATACGTCTATCCAGGGTGCGATTTGTGAAAAAAACAGAGGGGGGGATGATTTGAAAAGGTTTTTTTTTTTTTTCCTTGAAAATAAATCAAACCACAGTGGAGCTATATACTATTTTTGGCAGCTGTTACAGAAACATTTTTGAGATTTGAAGAATTAGATTAGATAGCTTCGATATTTGCACCACAATTTACAATGAAACTAATAATATTTAATTTCTGATAGGAATACAAAATCAATCGGTAGTTATTGATTTTTTTAATAGAATAATGAGACAAACCTTTACATTCAATCGTGTTTGCTCCCATTTATTTTTGATCACAGTGCATACACATTAGGGCTGGGCGATAAAACGATAACGATATGTATCGCGATAGACACGTGATCGATATCAATAAAAAATGTGTTCGATAAAACGTTCGATATTTTTTTATTCTTTGTCGGAAGAAAACAGAGGTTGCGAAGCAAGTTTGGTTGCATTAACTAAGGCACTCGTTGTCTCGTGCTGGTCTGCTGGATTCCTCTTCAGTAACCGGCGACTGATAAGCAGAAAATGAGTGCCGCAGCGAGCGAGGAAATTGTAAATAAAAGAGGAAAAGTGTTCATTGTGACTTTAGACTAGGGTGACCACCTAGTAGATGTGATTTTGCGGGACACATGAGACAGATAAATTTACAACTATTACGCTATGTAAATATTGATTTACATTTGTTGGCAAACTTGGCATATGCGCCGATTAATGTTTCTGCCGGTGGGTGCCCACACTATAATGTTGCGCTTATAGCAACATTAAATCCTGGAGAGAATACAATTCTAGATTCACGGCTGCACATGCAGGAGGAGCGCGCAGATGAGATATCTGAGCGAGAGCGCACGCGCGTCCAGTTTTGTGCAGAGAAATCTGCCTTTGAGGAGAGATTGCCTGCGCATTTGATGCGCTCTCGACATTTTTCAATATAATAACGCCATAGAACCCGCATTAGATGAAATATTTTCTCTTTGCGCTGTCCACTCAGTTGTCATCAGATGGAAAACCTCTCTATGATTGTGTTGGTTGGTTATTTTCACAGCTAGAATATGACGGCTGCACAACTAGATTTTTAAATGCACACAGTTTTTATTATATTTCTTACTGTGGTATTGTAATTTCAGGGATGAAAAAAAAATTACAGACATAAATAAAATGCGGGACGGGGGGGGTCACCCTACTTTAGACTTATGTTTACATTTTAATTATTTGAGTTTTCCATGGTTGTTGACATTTCTGTCTTAATAACTGAGGGGATTATGATCAGAGGAAGGTTAAGTTTAAAATAATGTTTAAATGTAATATATTTTTGTCCTGGTCCTTATTTTAAATGGGTCATAAAAAATATCAATAATTATCGATATCGACCGATATGAAACACTGATATCGTGATACAGTTTTCAGCCATATCGCCCAGCCCTAATACACATACAAACTTTTGGTTCAAAAGTGCGCACATATGGAGAAATACACGATTACCTTTGATCACACAGGGTTTCATAATTACTAAGGTCAGAAAATGTAGTTTGCTAGGGGGGTTTGGGGGCATGCACCCCCAAGAAAATTTAGTTTTTTTTGCGCTTTTTTTTT
>RJVU01035392.1:9156999-9206038 GCA_003731715.1 Anabarilius grahami
AGAAGGGGGGGAACCCCCCCCCCTACAAATCGCACCCTGTGTCTATCCATCACATTATTATACACTCACAGCCTTGTATTCATTTATTTTGCAAAATGGCATATAAACTGACTGAACACCCATAACACCAAAAACAAATATCGTTGACCAAGTCTTAGTCACACCAAAGATAATGTAAGGAGGTGGAGACGGGCCACTTGTAGCAAAATAAATAGGAGAAAGTCCTGCGTTTCAGTTGAAAGAACCAAGTACTATTACTTAATCTATAAAGCACATGCAGATTGCTGAAAGTTTTTCTAAAAAAGTAAAAATGCCACATTTTGTCAGATTTTATTACCAATTTGAAATATATTAAGCAAACAATATTATCTTGACATTTTAGTCCTAAATAGGTGATTGTAAGCATATTACCCGCATAGAAAACCGCTGGCCAGGGGTGTTACCAAGATGGCCATGGTAAATGTCTTGTCTTAAAGGGAGAGTTCACCCAAAAATGATTCACCCTCATGAAGTTCGACAAAATACACCATATAATAGTATCTCACTGCTTAATGTTACAGCAGCAGAACACAAACCGAACACCAAGTTCATGTTGCGTCAGAGATCCAGGGGACAGCCGTTGTAGGAGCGTTACAGCTACGTGGTGAGATTCAGCTGCACTTGTGAGCATACAAGGAAAGTTGTGAGGTGCCTCTCACCTCACTGCAGCCTGGTGTTATCTCGTTCTGCAGCACCATGAGGACTTATCATCCCCATCTGCTCTTGGTATAGTGGAAAGGAGAGCACAGGGTTATCGCTGTCTCTGATATGCACAGATAAGACCCTGCCTCCTGTTTAAACACCGTAGCTAGCTCCACAGTTAGCACTACCTATGCTAGCTTGACTACGTTCAAACTTCTTCCACCTGTCTGCCATGAACAACAACCTGAGAACCAAGGGCCGTTTTCACAAAACATTTTCTCTTACCACTAAGAGTTCTCCTAAATAGCAGTAAAAGTTCTTAGTTTTCTCTTATAACCTATTCGCAATGCTAAAGAGAAACGTTTACAAAGGAATAGAGAGAACCCCAAGCGCATCCAAGATGTAGGTGACTTTGTTTCTTCAGTAGAATACAAATGATGATTTTTAACTCCAACCGCTGCCGTCTGTCAGTCAAATAATGGGAGTGAATGGGAACTCGAACAATAAGAGTCGAAAACACTTGCACAGACAAATCCAAATTAAACCCTGCGGCTCGTGATGACACATTGATGTCCTAAGACAAGAAACCGAACAGTATTTATATAATTTTGCACCTCTAAAACACCACTATGTCCAACTGCGTTCAGCACTCATTTAGTGAGGTCTGATCGCGCTCTGACAACGGCAGTGATGTCTCGCACATATACTTCAATGAGTGCTAGACATCACTGCCGTTGTCAGAGCGCGATCAGACCTCACTAAGCGAATGCTGAATGCAGTTGGACATAGTGGTGTTTTAGAGGTGAAAATTGATATAAATACTGTTCGGTTTCTCGCACAAACCGATCGTGTCGTGTCTTAGGACATCAATGTGTCATCACGAGCCGCAGGGTTTAATTTGGATTTGTCTGTGCAAGTGTTTTCAACTCTTATTGTACGAGTTCCCATTCACTCCCATTATTTGACTGACAGACGGCAGCGGTTGGAGTTAAAAATCATCATTTGTATTCTACTGAAGAAACAAAGTCACCTACATCTTGGATGCGCTTGGGGTAAGCAGATAAACAAAATTTTCATTTTTGGGTGAACTATCCCTTTAAGCTAAGAGTAAGGGTGGGGTTGACCTCGTTGCTATGGATGATGTCAACACGCTTACTAACTTTGCCCACAGTGATTGGCTGATAGGGGAGGGGTCTCTGTCATTGATTTATTCATAGAAATATTGTAGAATGAGGTATCATGTTGCCATATTCAAATAAAGATTTTAAAATGTAGGCTAAGTGTCACTAATTAAACAAGTATATGTTAAGCTAATTGTCAGCCTACATGTCTGCATCTCAAGAGATTGAAGAATTCAAGAATCAAAATGATGTTTTATAAATTTCGGGAGAAACACTTTCAAGTGGTCTATCTAATCTGCTTGAGAGGAGGCATATATATACAAAGCCGACTAGTAACCTCGACAGTCTTCTGCATCCCTCCGACACCCTGACTCCTCACTCTCGGCTGGTTCCTATTCCTAGGATACGGGGAGTTCTCTGGGTTTGAGCTAAATTCCGAGCTCGGAGCCCTTGATCCCCTCGGACAGCATGCCAAATATGCTTATTTTTAGCTTTATTTATTTTCAAAGGTTTAATTTTGGCATTTTTGCCTTTTTATTATGATAGGACATTGAGTAGACAGGAATCGAGGTGGGAGAGAGAAAAGGGGGACGGGATCGGGAAAGGTCCACGAGCCGGAATTCAAACTCAGGTCACATGAATTTCCCACAAGGCGATAAGATATTATATTCAACTTGACCGCAATGTTTTATTCTCCATCATTTAATACATTTTGCCTGTACATAAATGAAGATTAAAAATCTATATATGAAAATATTTATTGAATTTAAAAGGCTCAGCACTCAAGGCTCTATCGCCTATTGCCACAATGATGTACAGTGTCTTTGGCTAGATTGCTGAGGCGGAGAACACCGGCAACAACCATTTTAGGATTGCTTGTGATTTGGTCGTAGTGACTTAGGAGTCCTCTTGACAACTAACTTTTCACAGATTTAGGAGCTACTTTTAATGCTAAAATGCTTTGTAAAATACTCTTAGAACAAAAATTTGGGAGTCCTAAATTTAGGACTGACACACCCATTATTTTTAAGAGTTTCTCCTAAATCGGCAAGTTAGGAGCTACTTTTAGCCTTCAGGTGTTTTGTGAATACGGGCCCAGACATTTACTGCTTTCAAAAAATGATCTCTTTTTCAAAGACGGCAGTCCAAACAGTCCAAAGAATGTGGATAAAATGCAGTGTAGTTTTCCCTTCTTTCTATGTGAATTATTTTGGTGCTGTGCATGTTGATTATTTTCTTTTTGGCAGGCTGCTGAAATATTTCTGTAATACGTTTCCATGAGTCAAAGGACCACAAACTGTTTTCCTTGGCAAAAAAAAAGTAAATAAAAAATATTCCTCTAGTTTGTGTCAAAAAAGCTGCTACGGTGCTTCGATTTAGCTCCTGTAGGGAACTCTGGGTGGTTGAAATACAAATAAACATGTTCATTTAGGCAACCCTCAGACACGCATCTACCCCAAATATTACAAGATTACTCCAGTGGTCTAGTTAATAGGATAGTCTTGACACTCGCATGGTTTTGGAAGTGATGCACATATCATTCAGAGCTTTATGACATAACCCAGGGCAATGGGGAATGAATGCAGCAAGCTAAATTTATACAGGAAACAAGCACTTACTAATGCGTTCGCTCCCAAATGCATGCGCGCGCACACACACACACACACACACACACACCTAATCTGGAAACAATTACAGATGTTAGCTTGACCTGTTTGCCCTAAATGAACCCTCAAACTGAAATATTTTTCATGTAGAGTGCTGGAGATAGCTGGGACCCTGGCACAAGATGTTGCAAAATAATCTGTAATTAGTCACAAGAGCTGCCGCCCCGTCTGCTGCAAGCCGTCAAGAGCTGTGATGAAAAAAACCTTTAAAAAGGAAACCTCACCATAGCAAATCTGACACTTTCATTGAAACTTAAAAAGAAAGTAAAGTAGATAAGTACATCTAACCGATATGTCTGGCATGAAATAAGAATGGGGTAGGATCTATAATAATCAGAATTTTTATGATTTGACATTACATTCTATTATCACTGTCATGCATCATTTAGATTTTCTTTTTTTAAGCATTGAAATAAATACTGTGAAGATATGATGCAAATTTAAACTCAAACGTGCCCATCTTAAGAACCCATAATGTACCAAATCAAATAACAATATGGATCTCAATCTTAACAGTGCTACTAAAACTACTTCAATTACATGTCACTGGCTGTTTCGGCAACTGCTGCATCCTTTTTAGTCAAATTCAGAACATCTGACATGCCAATGCACTTACTTCGATGATTCACACAAGCACAGACAACTTTTAAATTAACATGGCTTGTCAATTATTCTGTTCTAAGAAAAACACCAACCTTAAAGTTCATAAGGTTGAATGAAAATTTTTCACTCAGTGACTAATGAAGGTAATTAAAAGGGATTTATTAATGCCATCTTGAGCACTTCCAAAAGCGCATGAATATTTGGACTGAAACTGAATCCTCAAGTGAACTTTCACCGTGCATTCCAACAGATTAAGGACGAATGCTCAAACTATTTTATTCTCAATCCTGGGCCTGTCATTAAGAAACCCGCAAAATGCAGATCTACTGAAATCCTATAAACAAGCGGTACTAAAACTCACACAATTATCAAAATAAGGTACTACGGTTTGAACAGACTATGGCAGGACCTACATAATCAATTTCTCTTTGAAGAGAAGCATATGTGTGGTGTTTTCCCTCAATGCCTTTTCATACAGTCGCTGCTTTATAATCTTATTGCACCTCACTGCAATTGACTCCAAGATGTGCATGACTGGCTCACTTTAACTATCTTTTATCCAATCAAAACTCTCTCCGCTAAACAGCAACTGAACAGCCTCCTTCATGACACCAAAATAAACGCATTCAGCTCCTTATTCGAGTCATCAGCTGTTTCTTAAGTGCCGTAACAACAATCATAGCAGCTTTTTATACTATGAATATTTTTGGCTCGTGACAAATTGCTAATGTTTCGCTTTGGATAAAACCGTCTGCTAAATGAATAAATGTAAACGTTTTGTCCAATTCTACAATATTGTACAAACAAGTTCAACATCTAAATCCTGCGAGTCTTGTCTAGTCGACAACAACACTCAAAAGGGTGCGGCTACGGCCTTCAAAAGCTGATAACGTCTGCTGTGGATTTCCTCACCTCATCTCAGCTCCTTGCAACACCCCCACAAGTCACACTGACGAGAACCAGAGGCCAGCCAAGTGGCCAAAAGGTTACGCAGTGGAGGTCGGCCCAGGTCCTACACATAGACCCTCATTTCCTGGATTGGACAGTCTGCACTACTCATAAAGCTAATAAGGCCCTCCTTGTCCCGGGTGGCTGGGGCCCAGGCTGGCCTACTCATCACTGGCCACACCATGGGGGTCAGGGGGTGGGTGGGGAGGCTGCTTCCCATTAGCCAGCCCCCTCTCCAGGTGCAGCTAATGGGCTCAGCCAGAGCCTCTCCAGGACCACTAAGGCAGCCACCAGCTCAGGCCTGGAAGTGATCAGCACCCAACGCCTGGGAGCCGTGACAGACATCCCACTTAAGGGAACCAAGTTTAAAATAATCATTTTTCTTCAGTAAGCTGGGAATGCCTTGTCTTGCTGTGCGCAATATATCTGAATACGACATTTTTACAGTAAGATGAAGAATATAAACTTGCAAGCACATTTATTGAACTACTGAGCATGTCAAAAGCCTATAATTAATTTTGTTTATCAATTTCTTATACTTTCATAAAAAAAACTTAAATTATTATGAATTGTCAACATAACTATTTCTGCCCATTGGCACCTAATTTATCCTGTATTTTCTATTTACAGAATCCACTAATTTTCATGATGAATTAACCATATGAGTGATTCTTTATGCAATATTTTAAATAGTTATATTGCAACTTGATCGCCCTATTTTTTACCTCACTCCTTTCAAATGTTCTTTCAGCTGAAGAGCAATTTTTCTTGATAAGGGCAAAGCAAGAGGAAAACATATACGTGCGTAAATCAGCTCTGCAATCATTCTCTCTCATATCCACCGCAGGCAGAGTGTTAAGCAAATTGACCTCCAGCATGAAAGATGATAAGCAATCAACAGTTAACCATCATGACTCATCTTCCACTAACATTTCTCTGCAAATAAATTCTTTAATCAAAAGAATTTCTAAAAATGGGCACCTTGTGGTCCTTTGTTTCACAGACCGCAGTACACTAATTGAATTAGAGACCCTGCCTATACGCCAGAGGAGGCAAAAAAAACACAAAAAAAACACTTGGGATCATGACACAAACCAACTTGATGTACAAAATGAACAGTAGCTTACCTGTGCTGCTCCACGGCCTCATTGTCAGGCAGTTCGGCACCACACACATTGCAGCGCTCATTCGGGCCGCGGCCATCAGGCTTCATCCCAGCAGCTAACTCGCCGAGTTTGTTGAAGAACTCCCTCTGGATGAAGCTCTGAGGCAACAAGCCCCCGTAGGCACTGAAGTCCATGGACATGGCCAGGGCTGGGGACATGTGCAAGGATGAGGCCATGGAGGCGGGCATAGAGAGCATCGCTTCATTCTTGTGGTTGGGAGGAATGCCATAGAGTGACGCCAAGTGTTTTTCGGTCATCCCAGCCATGGCCTCCAAGCCCATCTGGCTGACCTCAGCCTGCTGGTCACCCACACCTTCCTCCCTGACATAATGCAGCTCACGGGCACTGGTGATCACGCTGCTCCTGGTAGGGGTGCCGGGCCCGTCGCGGTTCTTGTCGGACTCTCCGCTGCGTTCGCCGTTGCTGGAGCCGCTGGACTCCATGGCTTTAGAGCTCTCGTGCTCTCCACTCTCATCTACTTGCATCATCTCTGTCTTGATCTCTCCCATCATGGGGTGGGAGTTGCCATGCAGGGGCTGTTCGGCACCCACGCCGGGGTGCATGGTGCTCTGCAGGAGGGACTGGCCGATGCTCATTAGGCTGTCCACGGCTGCTTTGGTTGGGCTCATGGTGGAGAGGCCAAAGGAGGTGGAGACCGAGGGACTCTGATCCACCATTCCTGGTAGCGCCAGCGCTTGCTGGGCAGCCGAAACGTAGCCTCCTTCCTCCGCGGAATGCTTTTTCGAACCCACCTGGTTCCTGCCGTGCCGTCCCTTGCGTTCCTCGTCGTCTTCTGTGCCGCCATCATTCATGTTGACCTCTGTGTCATTTTCATCTGAGGACTGGATGGTCTCCAGTATCTTCAGGCATTGCTCCTCCAAATACTCTATTTCTAAAATCTCTGCTGCATACAGCAGGTCATCCAGATCCTCCACTTTAGCTTGGAGCGTGGCAGTGTAGGCATACTCCAGAATCTGCTGGAAGGTCTTTGGTGAGAGAAAGTCAAGAGTGTAATGTTGGCTGTTGCGGTGAAACAGGATCTCGAACATCTTACTGGTGCAGGCCAGCACGGTCCGGTGAGCATGGAACTCCTGGCTGTCCACCATGATGACCACGTCACACAGCGTACCGGCCAGGCGCATTTGATTAGCCTTGTGCAGCAGGGCATTGGGGTGATTGGGGTTCTGGAGCTGGATCATACCCATTTTAGTCAAATCCATAACGTCTCTGAAATCCACACGGCCAACTCATGAGTCTTTCTTTCCACGTAGCAGTCTGTTCAGTTATCTTTGTAAACAAGATAAGGTCAATCTAGAAAAAGATGAAAGAGACTCACAGTTAATTGCAGCAAAGTCTCAATGTTTGATTTTATTTGTTGTTGTTGTTGATTTTCTTTGTTCCTAAATTAACATCCATCATTCTCATTTTTCCAGAATGAAAAATTCTCACAATGATATCAATATATTATATTTCCAAAGAACTCTGTATAAAAAAAACAAATACATTGTTTAAATGCCATTTCAGTAACAGATTCCTAAGAAACAAACACAAAATCTGACCACAAATCTGTCAAATTGAACAAAATAAAACAAAACGACAAGTGGCCCACATGAGAAACGTGTAAACTTGGCTTTAGTGCTAGTAAAGGCTGGCAGTAATCAAGCCTTTGTTTCTATGTGTTCGAGCTCGCCTCACAAAGCCCATCAACAGCCTCCTGAAATGAAATGGCATCTTATTCAGTATTCTCATCACAGACAGGGATACTGAGCGGAGCATGGAGAGTGAGGCAAGCTGTTGCCAGGAATAGTTGGAACAGAGGATGACACAAAACAGCTCAGAGCTCCTAAAACGTAGTAAAATGGCATTTTTATTTTAAATACACTTCCATGTACCATATGTAAATTACAGATGTCATTTTTCTGCTATATCAGATATATAATATTTATAATATATTATAATATATTTTGTCAATTAGCATAAAAAAAGCTCAAATGGTTGGCAATTTATCATTACACTTAAAATACATTTAAGTTCACCATTATCACAATTTATTATTTAATAAAAATACACCCTCGCTATAATTTGACGTTTAAAAAGGTACTTTGTACAACAACCTAACACTATATCATAACAAACACATCCCCGTGGCATTTGAGCAAGATCACTTTTGAGTGAACATAATCGGAGGAAGATCCACCGGTAACATTTTGTAGAGCGGAGAGAGGAAGTCACCCCTTTAATAAAATGATCACATAGGCTACATTAAAATAGTGCATTAGAAACGTGAAATTTACTCAGATATGTAATATTTCTCCCGTTTTATTTGACAAGAACAGCCTCACCAGTTAAGCGCAGTCGAGTATCAAACACTATGATCTTGGCGGTGAATGACGGGCTTTTTTCATTGTGAATGTGCCGTCTGACAGCAAATAAGCGAAAGTTATGATAAAGGCCGGCAGGAGAGAAATATATTCCGGGGATTTTACGCCGTTTAAATGACCACAGAACACAGGAAGACGAGTAATAAGTGACAAATACAATTTCTTTTAAGTGCAGATAACTGATGAGATGCTAGCAATAATGACGCCAGTTCACGCACGCGAACTGTACAACTCAAACAAAAGTCAAGAAACGATCGACACATATTCGTATTATTCAACATGATTACAGCTATCTACCTCATATGCGATTAAAAAAAAAAAGATCAATGAAAAGTCCAGGCAGAACTCATTTGACTGATCAATACATGATTATTCGACTGTTCACACGTGAATCAATTTAAGTTAAAGGACCCGCCTCTTATTTTATTATATAGATATATACATGCACATCGGGACACCAAGCAAAATTGCGTTTGGGTTAAACGAATCCATTTCAGTATTGGAATAAAACAAGCACGGGGGAAAAAAGTCATTTCACTTTAAAAAAAAAAAAAAAAAAANAAAAAAAAAAAAAAAAAATCACAACCAATACAAATTCGGTTCGTTTTGAAAGGCAGTGACACGCACCTCCATGGTGGCCCTGATGATAAGACCTACTGACAACCAAAATAATAATCATCAAAAACCCAATAATTGTTTGTTCTACGACATACTTGTTAAGTTATGACAGATTTAAACTGTCTGAACGTTCAATTTGAAGCAGTCACGCTGAGAATAAAGCACATGGAAGCACGTCACTGTCTGGTGCGCGAGCAGACCTCACGTCCCCCGAATACTAAAACACACGCTTACGTCAACATAACATCTCCACATGTGTAAAGATGAACATAAACAGCCATATCATCAGGTGCCCTGAAGCCTGCACAACGCTGACAGCCACACTTTTACTTTTCGGTGCACTCTCACAATTCACCTTCACTTGAAGCAACAGTAGAAACACTGTAACTTGATGTGATGCTGAGCGCAAACACATCTGATCAACACAACGCGGATTATCTCTTAATGTGAACATTTCCCCAAAGTGAAAACACGCAGACAGATGGGTCTCTCAGGAGCTGTGGGTGTTTTTAAAGGTGCGCGCCTGTACTCACCTGTGTTGCACGTTTGGCTTCCGAGCGTGCGGTTATTAGGACTGTAGCATAGTAACGCAGTTCACAGTACCCGCTCTCTCTCACGCGCACTAACTCCTCTCTGCTCGCCGCTTAGCAAATCAACACGGCGGTGACGTCAGCGCACATCCTCGCCGGAGTCCTGACAAACACTGCTAAAGTGAGACACCTAGGGGGCTGTCGAATATAGGCCAGCGTGTCTGGGACACTATCTATCACAGCGTTCGGACTTTAATCATTAACCTTCAAGCATCATCACCTTTGCTACTACTTCTACAACCAACTAGCTTCTCAACGAGGGCTGCATCGACTGCAATATAAAAGTAAATATTTAGACCTTTGCAAACCAACAAGTGCAATATCCACTATTTTTACACATTCTTGTTTGAAACGATCTGTGTAACTATGTTTGTGTTTTTTTTTTTGTCTGTAATTCTTGTCTAGCTGTTATATTTCTGAGTAAACTCTAAAAAATAAACGTTCCAAAAGAGAGTTCTTCGTGGAACCATAAAGAACCTTTATTTATAATAGTGGCTACCAGAAGCTTTTGTTACCATGCCTAAGCCCATAAAAACACTTGATTCTAAATTCTAAATAAATTAATCAATTACATAATAAAAAATATATAACCATAATAAATACACATTTTATTTATAATGACAGTCATGATCTAGTTAACTTAATTTTCTGTTGTGAAATTACTTAAAGACAAGCTCCTTTTTTATTTAGGGTAAAAGTATTTTAACCTCTTTGAGAAATGAATTGATCATCAGAGAAATGATTCAAACTAATTACTGAATGACACACATGAGATTTCATGATGTTTTAAAAATGAAAGGAACATTAAATGGATATATAGACAAGGTCACCCATTTGATTTAAAATTGTACTTATTCAGTTATTCAGTGTGAATGTTACAACTATTTTTTTAAATGTTTAATTAAATGTTTGTACAGTCAAACAAGAGTTCTTGGTGGAATATAATTATATATGCTGACTTTAAAGCTGCAGTCCGTAAATTTTGCCTCTTTGTCGCCATCTCTGTTTGAAATCTGCAATTGCAGTTATTTGTGAAATCGTCTTTACGTGGGTTGTGCATCAGCACGGTTCCTCAACGCAGATTAATCTAATGGTTGCTGTCAGTCACCACGTCGGTGTGGATACTGTACTTCAGAATCACAGACTCTATGTCTTGAAACTATGAACAGAATAAGAATTTTCACCAGAAAATGTCATCTGAACAAGTAACATGTCTGCCACTTTTGTTCTGACCAACTGAGAAAAAAAAGCATTACAATAAATCGCGCTGCCAATGGTGATTAAATCTAACGATCGCTTAGCTCGGATCACGTCAAACCGTGCAAATTATTATTATTGTTATATTTTGTTCTCAAATTGTTAATGTTAACAACATCAGCATTGCGTGATTATGTGTATTTAGTGTGTATTAGCATTACCAGATTTCAATTTCTGTAGCCACTCCGCAGTCTGAAGTCTTTTTCTTTTGTCTACGGATGAATCTCCAGTTGTCACTGATGATTGTCATTTGGACCTTTCTGGATTACAATCCGCCATCAGAATTATAAGTTTAATTATTGCAGCAGCTGTGTGAAAACACTATAAATGATCCGCTACCAGCAGCATCCTCACATGATATTTAGCCTACTAGCTGGGACTCCTTCTTTATGTAAACAGACGTGACGTAATGATGCAAAGACGAACGGCTGCATGCTCGAATTTCCCAGTACCAGTACCGAATGTATTATAAAACATTATTACAAGCTTACCGTTGTGAATCGGGCTAAGGTAAGAAGATAGTTTTGAACACTGGCTGGTTATGTACTTGCTCAAAAATTGATTTTGGATAAGTTTTAACCAAAAAAAGTTACGGACTGCAGCTTTAATGAAAAATAGACTTAATTAGCATTAGGCAAAATAAACCACGCTGACTACCTTTCACTAAATTATGCTGGCAAACCGAATGTTCTCATTCCATTCCAACCGCTGTCAGCTATTTGTCACTCATATTTTTTTAGTGCGATTTATCCCGACTGTCTACAGAGCATGACAGCCTGAAAATGGAGGGAAACCGTGTAGAATCTGCACTAGAGATGGGAGATCATAGAGTGCCATCACCTTTGAGCTACATGCTGTGCTGGCTTACTTGGGGATAAAGACAAAGGCACTGCCCTAATCTCCATCTAATCCACATTTTACTGGATAAGACTTAAATTATGCACTGACATTTTTATAATCAAAAGTGGAAAGCACAAGCCAACACAGGTTTGAAAATAGTGAAAATACCATCTATAAAGTAATTTCAAGAATGTACAAATTGCATATGTTTATATGTAGCACACATTAAAATCATTCATATAACTCTAATATGTAATAACCTTTTGGTCAAAGCACACTTATATATTCACACATTATGATGATGTTCTTTACTGAAAGATGCATTTATGTGCAGTTCATTGGCCTTGGCTTTGCAGGAGTGCTTTGCAACATGCATACATCACTTATCATTGAATGTATGTAATTATTATAATTATACATACATATTACGATGCATAACACCATTAAAATGGTTCTGAATGCACTAAGAGTAGATGTTTGCTGCTTATTTATCCACATAGTTATAAAGCATCATTAGGGATGTACTGAGGTATGGTACTGACATGTCCTAAAGGTTTTGCTCATACACTGAGCTAACAGTGGATCTTTGTGAATCTCACTCAAGGCTCTGACTGAATAGGCTCTTTTTACGCTTGTATAATCCTGGGGGTGTCTTATGCATTGGGGGCCTGCCCCCATGACCTCTGACCCCTACCTCTGACCTTGGCTGGATTTTCTCCTGTACAAAATGCCCCTCCCTTTGCATGGCTAAAAATTCCTTTTGAGACCTTTCATCCCATATAGGTATCCATGCTATAATGCAATCCATAGAGGCTATAGCATATCTGAGCCAACTGCATGTTTAGAGTTGGGCTTACATAGATTTAAGACATCTTCCAAATGACATTATTAGTTAATTCATTATGATTTGACTCATTTAAGTAGTATGTGGGACAGAGCAATTGATTTTATTTATTTATTTATTTATAATATTTTTGGTACTTTACATCTCTTTAGAAACTGCACTTAATAACACTTTTGACAGCATCTCTTTTTACAGCATTAAGTTTTCTTTTCATTAAGAAGAATGGGTGACATTCTCTTTGTTAATGGATTGAAATTGTCATGTTGACAGAGCCGTTTACTCTACTGAGTGCATATTTGCCTCCACTCTCCCTCCAGCCTCATACCTGTTTGGTTAGATGACAAGGTGATCCCTTGATCAATACTGAAGTGGTATCAGCAGGCTGAACAATAGAACTGTGCTGGTAAACCTTTACTGGTTTCAAGTGTCAAGAATCTCATTCTCAGAGGTCACAGATCTCACAATCTCTGACTGCACTCTGTATATTAGGACAGACACATTCCAGCCACTGATTACTATTTTGTATTTGCAAGATGGGATGAAGACTTGGAGGAGAGGAGGGACAATTGTAACACTCAGTAAATATTACATCAATACACTGAAAAAAAAAAAAAAAAAAAAAAAAATCTGTTGTCTGGCAGCTGCAGTTGTTGGAATAATTAAGTAAAAAATACAGTGAAAATGTAAACATATTTACAGAACAAACATATTTCACAGTTTACTGTAATTTACAAAAAATAAAATAAAATAAAAATAAACTGTGACATATACTTACATCCACCATAATAACACTGGAGGTACAGAGAAAGACGCATGATGAATCAAAGTTCATCACAAGTAGCCTTTCCACAATACTAATACTGTCATGCTGTACAAAACACCATCATGCTAACACATCATGACACTCAAATAACGCAATAAACGTTCATTTAACAACATAAGATCTAACATAAAACCCTAATGTACATAACCGATTACAAAAAAATCTAAGAAGAAACCATTAATAAAAATAAAAAGCATCAAATGTGAAGTGTCACAGGGAATTAGGAATGTCAGTTTACAGCTTTTCACTGTAAATTATAAGATGATTAATTATTTTTACTTAAAAAGGTACATTTAACAGTATTTTACTGTAAAATTATGCTAAATGTCTTACTGTACATAGTATGAGAACTTATTGTTAACCATTTAACAGGTTTTTGCTGCCGCATTTGTAGTCTTTTACAGTTACGATATTTTTTTGTTTGTTTGTTTTTTACATTGGCTTGTACACATTACTCAGTCCTATATCTCTTCACAGAATATTGTAAAGTTTTAGTAAACAGTTGACAGAAATATTTTAAAAACACCTTTTTTACATTAAATAAAATCATACAAGTAATTTTGCTCCTTCAAAAGTTTTATATGTTTTTGTTTTTTTAACAATACTTAAAAATCCTCCTGTCCGCATGAACATAACATCTTAAAGTGCAAGAAAAATACACAGAGGACAACTAAACATACCTTTGCCATAACTATTAATATTAAAAGATGATTTTAAACTGCTGTTGTTGTTCCCTGATGTTGTTATCCATTTAACATCTAAAAAAAAACGAAAAACATTTACACAGTAAAATACCGTTTTCCACTGGAACAGTAATATACCGTAAAAAAAACCAATGCATTCTGGGTAATATTATTTGTCGTTTTCGAGAAAGTAGCCTATAGGCTTCTTTTCTTAAAATGACAAATATTACCCAGAATGCATTGTTTTATGGTAGATTACTGTTTCAATGGAAAACGGCATTTTCATTTTTTTTACAGTTATTATTATAGTGTACATATAAAATAAATACATTTATATAACAGAGATTTTGTATCACATATATCACATTTCATTGACGTAAATTAAATTCGAACATTTTATGAATAACTGAGTTACAGATACAGTCATTCTCTCACATCATATATTGATTGTACTCGACGTCTCTCCATTACTGTCTCATACACCTAGTCTTCTTTTCTTCCCCATAACGGGCTCATCTGATCCTAATGATCGATAATACCAAATGATCTGAATCTGCGAGGTACTGTGGGGGTCATCTCAATATTTCATACAGTGTGTTGTTATTAATCACAAGAGCTTTAAATAGAAAAACTTCTCTTGATTACTGTAATTTAAAAAGTGGTAGTAAAACTCTGATTAAGGTCAGGGCATCATCACTTAAATGAAAGGACAGAAAGCACAAAATCCTTCAAAATTGTCAGAAATGATGAGAATGTGCTGTCCATCATAGGTGCACTTTTCCATCAGGGTTGTGGGTGGTTTGCTTCCTTTTATGGGAGCGGCCCAGGCCCTTAACCAGAGTGTTCTAATGAATACTAACCCATTTTAAAAGGAGCTTCCCTGCAGTTTCCATTGGGTGGAAATTTTATAAACTTTCTTTCAGGTCTGAAGCAGCTTAGAGAGACTATTGTCCCCCTGCTGAACAAGACCTGGACACTCAATATAGTTTAAACAATGCCAATGATGATTAATGACAGGCCTGTCAAACAAACCGCGCTGACTAAGGCTTGCGCTCACAGCAATCCTGTGCCTGAAGAAAATGAAAAAACACACTCCATCATACAAGGCCTCAAATAAGAGGTTAAATATAGTAGCATGAAAGTGCTCTAACCAGCTTAGACCAGTGCCCGATTCTTAAACTATTACATTTGGTTGCTGCCTTGGATTGAGTGTGCTTACACTCACTAATTGGAATGAAATGAAACACATGTGATGAAATTCGACAGTATTTATTTTTCACAAACAACACGTCCTGGAGCTTTCCTGTAGCTCAGTGGTTAGAGCATGGCACTAGCAATGCCAAGGTCATGGGTTCGATCCCAGGGATTGCACATACTCAGATACAAATGTATAGTATAATGCAATGTAAGTCGCTTTGGATAAAAGCGTCTGCCAAATGCATAAATGTAAATGTAAATGTAAATGGAGCTTTTCAAAAGGGCAACAAGGAAAACTGTTTGTTATTTGTACAGATAAACATTTGCGATGACGTCTGTCTGAGAATGCCTTTCCTCTGTGTAACAGTAGGGGTGCAGGAGGGGAGCCCGGGGCCTCTGTAGAGATCCAAAGAGTCCTGCTGACCCTGCCTGGTGCACCTCTGCTGAACGCAGTGGTACAGAGCACCATACAGCTGCCTTTCATTCAGCTAAAGAAAAGGCACTTTTTTCTCCTTCTCTCCTCTCTAAGTGTAAGACCCCAGCTGTCCTCAGTCAAGCAGAATTCCAACTTTCCCTCCAAAAAATTCTCTCATTGTCCATCCTGGAGGTGGCCGAACCCTCCTCTCCATAGTGCTTAACCACTGGACCGGGCGCAAACAACAGAGTAATCATATTACAGTGTCCCTGGGAAAAAAGGGACAGCTATCCACAGGGAATCTCCTGTGGCTAATCCCTGCGAGGCCGCTGCTTTTCTTCTCCAGTGCCGAGTCCACCTTTCACAGCGGTTTCGGAGGCACACAGGCCTTTAACCGCTCAAGGATATCGGCTTCACGTCTCTCCTCCTGCATTCCCTTCAAATCTACGGCAAACACCGAGAAACGTCACGGCAGAAAGGACAGAGAATTGCACACCAGCTCTTCGTTTCTCATTGTTCCATTTTATTTTGGTACCTTCATTACCTCACCTTCTTTATTCTACGGATCCTCATTTTCTTCGTCCCTATGACTGCAGACATGATTGCCGTTATTGTAAATAATTAATAAGCTGTAATACATCACCTCTAATTAAACATATTAGTCAGCGGAGTCTTGTAGATTTACTACGCTGAGTCTGTGTCCAGTGATATTCAAATGAGCCTCATTCCCATCAATAATGCAAATAGATGCACTATAAACATTTCTCACTGTACAGTAACTGCTGCAGCCTATGGGAGCATTTGAACATAATTTAGATTTAACATCATTAGCATTCACTTAATTTACACTGTAGGTCTGCAAAGAAAATCATTATCTGCTCAGCTAAAAAATAAAACCTCTAAATCTTATTATGCAACAGCTAGTACCAAAATTTGAATTTGATTTGCTGATGTAATCCACCGGTGCTGGGACTTTCTACTGTTTGTTGTTTGCATTTTCATGTTCCAGTAAGACTGATTTTTCAGTGACTCTTTATGAGCACTGTAGTGTGTGAGTGACAGGTTGTCAGTAAACACATCATCAGAGAAAAGAAGAGATGTTGTTGCAAAAGGGGAAGTTATTTTGATTAAACTCGGCATGAAATGTGTTGTGCCGAATTTCGACCCCCTGCCAAATTTGTACCCCCCTCGCTAAAGTCGCTACCTGATTGCCTAATCTTAACCCCACCCCTAATCCTAAACCTACCAATACTAGGGGGGTAATAATCTGGCAGGGGGTCGAAATTCGGCACAACACCGGCTTATCGAACAAGAAAATATGAAGGGCGGGACTTGATTTTGTCCATCAGGAATTGATTGGATCGTTGTGGTTTGCTATTGCTGTGATGTCATATGAGTGACAGGTTTTCCCGCCTTCAAGCCAGTAAACACATCATCAGAGAAGTGAAAAGATGTAATAGCAAGAGCAAGGGGAAGTTATTTTGAATATGAATTAAAAAATGAATGATGTGTACAGATAAATCATTTATAATAAATACTGCAATATTCCATAAAAAAATAAGAATTGTCCATTTTTATTTCATTGTGAGAAAGATTCATTCAAAAACACTGATTCCTTCTGGAGCAAAACAAGTTACTGTCCTAATAAGATATACTCAACCAAATCTTTTAAAAACATGCTGATTCATTTAGGAACTAAACAAGTGATTGTTCTTATAAGTGAGGCATTTGAATCATTCACTCAACCGATTTGTTCAAAATCACTGATCCATTCAGGAACGAATGTTTTGCTTTAATGCAAGAACATTGCTGAACAGTAGAAAGTTAACAAACAAAACTGACCTGGTACAATACTGAAAATTTCTTACCAGACAACAAACTAACTGACTGACTGACTAACTAACTAAATAAATAAATGCAACTAGGGCTCTGCATGTTTAACCTCTTCTTTTTCATTAATGTCGGTGATAAGAAATTCAACACTCTTACATCAATAAGAACAACAACAAAAAAAAGAACAGCAAAGACATTGGTTAATAAAGTGAAATTAAATACATATATTTGTGTAACTTAACATATTTAATTATTGTTTAAATATGAAAGGTTTTCATAATATTCTAAGTTTGCATTTTACTGGTTTTGTGATACGAGTGATACGAGTAAATGTTTTCTTAACATAGGGGATGGGAGAAGTCTCAGTCAATAAATGGAAAAACAAAGTAACTTGTGTTACTTATTTTAAAAAAGTAACTCAGATATTTTGCTGTAAAATTTAAAGTAATGCGTTACTTAGTTACTTGAAAAAGTTACCTTATTACGTAACTTACATTACTTGTGATGTTTCACCCTCAAAACTGATAATGACAAAGTTCCTTGTGAAATATGTAGAAATGTGGTAATTAATCTTAAAATATCAAATATCATACTTCATACATAAATGTCTGTAACAGTAACAGCCTTTACACTTTTAAATCTTGTCTTAAAATATCATTTATTTATTAGGCTTATTTATGATTGCATATCTTATTCCTTATGTCTTATTGTATATTATTGTTTGCTTTGTCTGTTGTTGTTATATTGATATTTTTAGGAAAATTTGTTAGGTGACCTTGAGTGTCATGAAAGGCACCTATAAATAAAAAATGAATGAATTAATGAGTAGACCAAAGAAGTGACAGTCCTCATAAGTGGATCATTCGTTCAACCGATTCATTCAAATTCGTTATTCAAACAGGAACAAAACACCGCCACTGTATGTTGCTCGGAGATGCACAACAGTAATTCATTTGAAACTATTTTCTTTGGCACAGCAAAAACAGACAAACTGACAATATTGTGTGTACAAGTTATTGAATTTTAATGTCTTGCTTAGCAAATTGTTGTATATTGCAATCATGTTTTTGGTCTGAATCGTGCAGCACAGCTGTGAAATACTATCGGCCATAATCGGGAGAACAACGGACCTTTCTTGCTCTGTGATATTGCTTAGTTTTGGTGAACAGTTAACACTTATCTCTAACAGGTTATTTGATGTTCTTTTATATATATATTTTAAAGTTACACCTGGAGGAAGATAAAAGGGACTAACAAATCCAGCTGGGTTCATGTATAGAGAACAGAGGCTAATTTAAAAGAAACCCCTGCTTGCTATTTTCCTGGGTACCAGCTGGTCTTCTAACAGATGTTGAACACAAAATTTAACGGAGATGCTATATATCAAAGTATACTGGACTGTCTCTCGTTTCTGTTTGAGTTATGACTTTTGCAGCACTGTCAATGAATTGCAAGCTGTAATGATTGACCGTCTATATACCACGTTGATTTATAATAGCTGATTTGTCAAACTGGACTTTAAAACTCTGAATTGCAAGAGACATGTATTTTCCAACTAAGATTGAGGTCTCTGTGGTTGCAGAAGCGATTCTTCAGGTTA
This sequence comes from Anabarilius grahami, assembly GCA_003731715.1. Classification (NCBI taxonomy): domain Eukaryota; kingdom Metazoa; phylum Chordata; class Actinopteri; order Cypriniformes; family Xenocyprididae; genus Anabarilius; species Anabarilius grahami. Next base: position 9,176,267 of record RJVU01035392.1, read on the forward strand.
AAAGGTGATGGCCGTTCTCAGTTCCTTCTGAGAGCTATAGCAGCTAGGACGGCTTTGAGGCCCATTGACGTGGACGAGCTGGAATGAAAAATAGAAGCAAATAATTCCGAACGCTATGACGGGAGAATGATTTAGAAGACGGAGGAGGATACGAAGCAGAATGTTCTCAACTGGAATGCACATTGGCTTTCACAACATGGGCCTGGGCAGGCAGTCAAAACCAAAGAGAAATCTCCAAGCAGCTAGCAAAGTTACTTCCAACACACAGGTCGAACTAAAATATGTCACTTAAAAGTGTTATTCAATCCCGTCTAATCCGTTTAAACAAGGCCGCTCTAATTTTTTTTTTACCATGTTATGTAAAAGAATGGTAACTGTCCAAGTGTTGATTTGATCAAACTTCAGATTTATCTTTTCCAGCCATAAACAGCAAGTGTTTATATTATAATTCCAGTAACAGGAAGCATGTTACTCAGACTGAGGCTCTGTGTGAGATCCACCCAGGACCGGACCAACTGTATAGCTCCAGCTAACACCATTGTTAAGTACCGGGGGTTGGGAGGACTATAGGGGCCTCTAATCTGCTGGTATGTGTTGGCTGTTATTGAAGACGAAAGAGAGAGAGTGAGATAAAAGTGATGTCAAAGTTTTCCCGTATCGCCCCGGTCCAGAAGAAAGCATTAAACCATATGGCAGTGGCTTCAACCAAAATAAATGTTCGAAAGCCTCTTTTTTTTTATTGCATCAACATCTTGAGAAGTTTAGAGTGAGCGCATCTAAACAGGAAATATTAAAATCAGCCTTTTGATAGACCATATGTCATTGAGGGACCAACATTACATAATATTGTCTGCCGACTGCCAGAGAGGGATGGGATTGGCAATTGGCAGACTGTGGCTCTTGCTACTATGCAGCTTAATCTGATGGGACAACAACATTCTTCCATGAGAACAAGAACGACTTGAATGGGCCAGGTAGAAGAAGAAGGAGGAGCAGTGCAAGATTTAGGAGTTTTATTTTTCCCAATAAAGCATGTGACTAACAGGAAAGTCATGGTGAAATAATCAAAATAAAGTCAAAACAGTAATAAACTGAACGTGATATGATACTAAAATAACAATAATAATAAAATAATAAAATACACTATAACTGATTACACTAAAATACTTTTTTTTTCAATATAAATGATAACCAAAGACAAAATTAAAAATTACAGTAATAGAATTCATTTGAGACTAGACTAGAGATTAGAATAAAGGAGCTGCATCCAAGGATGAAATAAAAATTGTTATAAAACCATAAAAAACTAAGATCCATGTGCTTGATTTAACAACAACAGTAGCACAAGTATTGTGGAAAGCAGAAATTGTTTTGTTTAAACGGTTAGTTCACCCAAAAAATGAAAATTCTGTTGGCTCAGTGAGGTCTGCATTGACAGCAAGTTAATTTACACTTTCGTTGCCCAGAAATCTGCTAAAGGCATATTTAAAACAGTTCATGTGACTACAGTGGTTCAACCTTAATGTTAGGAAGCGACGAGAATACTTTTTGTGTGCCAAAAAAAAAAAAAAAATAACGACTTTATTCAACAAGATCTAGTGATGGGCGATTTCAAAACACTGCTTCATGAAGCTTTATGAATCTTTTGTTTCGAATCAGTTGTTCGGAGCGTGTATGTGTGAAGTCATGTGAACCATTGAAATTTCAAAACACACGTAACAAAGCCTCGTTTACTGAAATCACGTGACTTTCACGCTTCGAACCACTGATTTGAAACAAAAGATTTGTAAAGCTTCGAAGCTTCATGAAACTAGATCACTAGATATTGTTGAATAAAGTCGTTATTTTGTTTTTTTGGAGCACAAAAAGTATTCTCGTCACTTCATAACATTAAGGTTGAACCACTGTAGTCACATTAACTATTTTAAATACATCTTTAGCAGCTTTCTGGGCATTGAAAGTGTAAATTAACTTTCTGGCAATGGAGGCCTCACTGAGCCATCAGATTTTATCAAAAATATCTTAATTTGTGTCCTGAAGATGAATGAAGGTCTTACGGGTGTGGAACGACATGAGGGTGAGTAATAATTGACAGCATTTTCATTTTTGGGTGAACTAACCCTTTAATCTGTTGCAAACAATGGATAAATGTTGAAATGTTTGTACTGTACATGTACTGTACATTTATTTATGAGCAGCTCAGGGCTTTCAGCTGGCATGCAGGAAAGCACATTTATTATATGGTTTTCTTTGTGCGATTTCAGCAATCCCATGACCCATTGGTGAGCCAGGACCAGAAGAGCTGCTGTAACATAAGCCTGCTCATAATGCTCCTTTAAACAATGCCAAACAAGTTCTTTCAGAACGGGATGTTCCTACAGCCAGCGTAACCTTACTTACTTTGATTTACAAACTGTGAATACTAATAAAATTCAACTGGACTCTCACACAGATAATCTGTAATTTTTAAGAAAGTTTCATCTTCCTCCTCTGTCCACTGGATACGAACAGGTCCCAGATGAGATTTTTGAGGCCAAACACTCTCATTGCAAATACCCAAATACTCAATGGCACTTTAGATAATGACAACTCACGCAGATTCCAGGTATGCAGATCAGTACCCGATTGATGGGGTCTCAGCTCCCCCATGGAGTCTGCTTTTATAATACAACATTAAGTGGAAACTGCCAGGATCATTTACATAAATTAATGGTAATTAACCTGGCATTAAGCCTTTTATGAGGTGAATAAAAATCAAACACAGAATCTGATATGGGAAATTTTCAAAATATACTCACTGGCCACTTTTTTAGTACATCTTGCTAGCACCAGGTTTGGACCCCCTTTTGACTTCAGAACGCTCTTAATTCTTCGTGGCATAGATTCAACAAGGTACTGGAAACATTCCTCAGAGATTTCGGTCCACATTGACATGATAGAATCACACAGTTGCTGCAGATTTATCAGCTGCACATCCATGATGCAAATCTCCCATTCCACCACATCCTTGGTGCTCTATTGGATTGAGATCTGGTGACTGAGGAGGCCATATAGTGAACTCATTTACATGTTCAAGAAACCAGTTTGAGATGATTTGAGCTTGGTGACATGGTGAGTTATCCTGCTGGAAGTAGTCATCAGAAGATGGGTATACTGTGGTCATAAAGGGATGGACATTGTCAGCAACAGTGCCTTTTAAACAATGCTCAATTGGTACTAAAGGGCCCAAAGTGTGCCAAGAAAATTACATTACACCACCAGCCTGAACTGTTGATATAAGGCAGGATGAATCCATGCTTTCATGTTTACACCAAATTCTGAACCTACCAGCAGAAATGGAGACTCATCAGACCAGGCAACATTTTTCCAAACTTCGATTGTCCAATTTTGGTGAGCCCATGTGATTATAGCCTCAGTTAGCTGACAGGAATGGCACCCGGTGTTGTGTTCTTCTGCTGTAGCCCATGTGCTTCAAGGTTCGACGTGTCATGCGTTAAGAAATGCTCTTCTGCAGACCTCGGGTTGTAACGAATGGTTTATTAAGTTGCTGTTGCCTTTTTATCAGCTCCAACCAGTCCAGCCATTCTCCTCTGACCTCTGGCATCAACAAGGCATTTTCACCCACAGAACTGCCGCTCACTGGATATTTATAGCATATTATTTAATATAATGTAAATATATTATAATAAAACAAAAGGTTATACAATGATGCCTTTTTTGTAACATTTCAAATCACTGAAAAGTAAAGGGATATATTTGTCACCATATTTTGAGAAGCACTCATTTGAGGTGTTAATCGAACCTACACTATTCTCAACATTTTCTCCATCAGCCTGACCTATGGAGACTCAAGTGACCGTATACCCACTGGAGTCCCTATAGGTTACGCATGCGCTGATAGCTCTGAAGTCAACTAATCCTGGAACAGAAACTCATCAGGAGCAGTTTATGTTCAGAGAATAAGTTGCTATAGATGCTTACTCTGAAAGTTACTTCTATTTTTGGACCCAAAAGCTGAGGTTATCTGCTAGGTAGGCTTATGTCACATAACCTGCTTTCTGGAATACCCCCAACCCCCCCCAACTCTTCTGTCCATGTTGACCAGGAAATTAGAAACTCATGAGTCACAGAGAAGCTCTATTTGTGAGAACTGTGATGATGCATGTGATAAATTTAGCTGTAAAAACAACAGCAAAGTACTGTAGAAATGAGAAACCAAGCAGTGAAAGATGTTTTATTGACATATGAGCATGATGTACCATACAGTCAAGAACAGCATGATATTTGCTAAAAGTTTGTGCCTAACTCTTTTGGATCTTGGACTCTTGCCTTTAACTTTGTCTCTGTTACATAAACAGGCAACTAATCAAAGCCATTCTGAATTAGAAGCAGATTTCTGGACTAACCACAGAGGAAACTGAAGTTACATCCAGTTCCTATCGTTTTACTGTCACATTTTCACTGGCTCCGCGGTGAAACAGACCTGTTGTTCGAATATGGTAAACATACACAAAATATGTGTCAAAACACTGCCTTTATATATGTTCTTAATTAAATGGGCCTGTTGTGAGTCAACAGCTGTCAGCGTCGCATTATTTCAGTTTAGCGCGAAGCTTTAGTGCCACCCAGTGGACAACAAAGTGCAAGTGCTCAATGCAGGATCACATCAGAAACGCTCAACCCAGTGCAACTGTGGACTTTTGACGGTGAATCGGGGATTAATTCAATGTTACAGCGATTTCACAATAAATCCACATAAAAAGCAGTGTAGGGTACCTCATGGGTTTGAATTTTCATTAAATCACCTCATTATCAGAGAACCACAAACTTCTCCAGAAATACTCTATTGACTGAGAAATATGCCACATCGCATTTGGCTTTCCAGACACAAATTGCAAATCATGCAGTTTATTCGCAGGCACCACAGTTTGTCTGACTGCTATCAAATCAAAAATCAACCAAAAGCTGTGATGGTGGTTTTGTGCGCCATCTGGTGGCGATGCGGCGCACCCGCAGCACGTGCCTGCCTTATTCTTGGACTCTGAGAAAAATATTTGTAACACCATCTAAAATATTCATAACTTATTCTTGGACTCTGAGAAAAATATTTGTAACACCACCATACATTGTGTTAATTTGTTATACTGTACAGCGCCCTGGTCAACAATTGTTGTTTTTATTGGTGCTATATAAATAAAGCTGAGTTGAGAGTTGAGTAACACCATCTAAAATATTCATAACTTATTTTATAGCTTATTTTCTGGTATACCTGAATATTATAACACTAATATACGTTCTTTTCCAAGGCCAAGCATAGGCTGTAATTACAAACAGATATAGAGGAGACTAATAGGGGCTAGTTGTCACACTTTTTTACTCCAGTGAATATTCCTCAGGGTGGGTTTATTTGTTAAAGTCAATTTCTGTATAGTAAAGTACCTTAAGGTCTTGGATACAAATAATAATAATTAGACGAAAACCAGAAATTAGAGTTCTGACATTAAAACAGAAATAAAAATAAATCTAAAAAAGAAGAGGAAAAAAAAGCACATAAAATTACTAAAATTAACATTAAAAACTGAAATATAAAAATGCTAATTCAAAACATTAATAAATACTATAATAGCATCAATACTAAAATAAGACTTCTGCCAAGTTAGCTAATTATAAACCCATATTTATGAAACACAAGCTTGTATGAAAACAGTGTCGATCGTGTCTCATTATGTCCTGAAGATCCTGCCCAGAACAGATCATGTGCATGTGAAAGGAAACAATTGGAGACAGACAAATATTTTTCTCATTTTATTGAACACAAGAATTTTTTTGACAGAATGAAGTCAGATTTTGTTGTTGGTTAGTATTTACAGCAGTGGCAGTGGGGAGAGGGAGGTGGAAGTGACATCTGATTTGTAAAAATCTGTATACAGCTGTGAGAAGGGCCTCTCAGTTGGGTATGAAGGGATGGATGTCTTATAAAGGTCTGAGATGAGAGTGAGATGACGAGAGATGCTTTTGGAAACAATCGTTTGTCTTTAAAGTGGCATGATGGCACGATTGCGGTGGTAAACCGTGTATAAACGTACAAAAAATTGGTCCCACATTAAATGGCAGTATGAATCACTAACTTGTTTTTCAGAGAGATCACAAGGAAGAGCTTGTATGCCTTCCGGTAAAGTTTCTACAAGCCTCTCAGATGCTTATTAGACTGGAAACACTTTGGAATAACTTTCAGTATTAATACATTACACATGGTTAACAGAACACAAATGTACATTCAAAGACTTTGAAGTGTCATGAAACGATTATTTATATAATGTCATATAACTGTTCATGAACTTACTGATCTGTTACATAATGTTTAACGACTTAATAATGAAAGTTATTAAAACGTGTTACCGTCCAACGCCATGAAAGCACCTTTGTAAAAGTCAAAATGTATGAATGACGAGTTTACTGACATTCAGAAAAATGTACAACAAATAAAGCCTTTGACATTTTCAGCTAGTTAGCAATTCAATTGGTAACCTTAACACCAGTTCAGAATACATCGCATGCTTATTTCAGGTTTAAAAATAGGCATTGGACCAAATGGGATGAACGAGTGATTTTGAAATGAATGGCAGGTGAGCAGACAAAATTCATCGAGACAGTTTTCTATGTGAATATATTTATATATGTATATATATATATACGTCTTATTTTGCATCAGTTAAATAGAGGCATGTTGTTGAGAATTTGAGAAGTCAAGTTTTAAAGAAAACCACGATCCATTTACACCCTCAGACCCAGAAGACCAAGTGACGACACATTTGAGCAAAAAACAAAACTATTATTTTCACAGTTTACAGATCTGGACCATCTGACAGCGGCGGGGTATGTTGTCACAGAGACAGTAGCGTCATTGCGGCCCATTCAGACCGCGGGCCTGCATACGAGAGGATGTTTATATTGAAGGCACCAACTCCTTTTGTGTCCGTATTTCACTTCTGCTGCCATTGTGTTTTTGTTTTTTTTTACATCGTTTTTTTTTTTCTTATCAGGATGAACATCATTTGAACTAACAGCTACGGCTTTCACAACCTATGGAAACCTTTTTTTTTATACTAGTACAAAGAACACACTGTATTCACACTAGGATTTTCACGCATTCACAGTGCACAAGCTTGCAGCCTAAAGAATGAGAAACACTGTACAAAAAAAGTCAGGCTGAATATTCTTTATGCTACGATCCACACCGGAGTACTATGGCTTAAATAAAAAATAAAACCAAGAATTTGGCCATTTAAGACATGAAAAAACAACAACAAACATTTTAATTTTTTATCAGTATCAAAGGGGCATTACTTAATTGTTTTAATGCAATGTTTATCATTGTGGGCAAATGCCAGTGGAGTAACCTTACGGGACGATCCGTGAGTGTTACACACAGCTGTGCGCCTGATGTTTTGAGGCCACGAGTGCAACAACTGCATCTTCATGTAACGCAGCAGCGGTGCTTGTACTGAACTCTCTAAAGGAGCCGTTCGATCCATATCTAAGAGCTCTGGGTTGTTCCTAATGTTTTTTTTAAAAGACTTGCGGGACATTTTTAAGCGAGGATCACAGCGGGAGACCACTTTGACTCTCAATCTTGCTTTAAAGACCTAAAGTAAATGGAAGAAACCCTAAGGTTCAGGGGAAATGGGATGCATTGTAATATGAAAGAACAAAGTAATATGTAAGAAAAAAGAAGTGGTGATTTGTATAACCCTAACCACTAGTTCAGACCTCTACCCTGTGTAATCTTTTGTCTCAGGTTTGCAAAAGGCGTGTTAAAGGGATAGTTCACCCAAAAATGAAAATGCTGCCATCATTTACTCCCCCTCAAGTTGTTCCAAACCTGTATAAATGTCTTTGTTCTGCTGAACACAAAGGAAGATATTTGGAAAAATGTTTGTAACCAAGCAGATCTCGGCCCCCATTGACTGCCATAGTATTTTTTTCCCTACTATGGTAGTCAATGCGGGGCGATATCTGCTTGGTTACAAACATTCTGAGAAAATATTTTTTCCAAACCTGTGTAAATTTCTTTGTTCTTCTGAAGAATGTTTGTAACCAAGCAGATCTCGCCCCCATTGACTACCATAGTAAAAAAAAAAAATTACTATGGCAGTCAATGGGGGCCGAGATCTGCTTGGTTACAAACATTCTTCCAAATATCTTCCTTTGTGTTCAGCAGAACAAATAAATTTATACAGGTTTGGAACAACTTAAGGGTGAGTAAATGACAGAATTTTCATTTTTGGGTGAACTATCCCTTTAATGCGGGATTTCAGAGTAAAATGTTGTAAACAAACAATCAAAAAAGGACATATAGAAAAACAATTCGGCGAAGCAAGCATGCTAAAAATCTATCGCTAACTCTGAAAAAATACCGTGAAAAATAAAATAAAATAAAATGGCGGTTGCTTTTGTACATTATTTAAACACAAGTAAAACATCAAAACTGTTCCCAAAAACATTATTATGTGGCAGACAATAACGATGGCAATACTGCATGTAATAAGACGAAACATAACTGAAACAGCACTGTGGTCTGAATGTGTGAAGGCAAAATCTACGGTTCCTCATGGTGATTCATTTCTCATACTGAACATCTTTGAAAGACACTGATCTTACTCAGACAGGTCGAGGAGAGTGAGACTAGAGGTGAAGGATTTTTATGAAAGAAACATTTCAATAGTAATAACAAAAGAAAAGTAAAAAATAAAAGGCATGTGCGCAAACTCTTTAGGCGCTCTATACATCTACAGATGTGTTTTGTTCTGCGAACTCAAAGAAGACAATGAAGAAAGAAACCCTTGTATTTGAGACGTGGTGGTAGTGGTGGTGTGGTGCTGTCTGTCTGCGACTGTCGCCGATTCCGGATCACGCTTTGCTCTCGTTGCCGTTCGTCTGAGGGGCTTCATTGGGGACTGTCTTCACCTCCGCCGGAGTTTTCTTTACCTCCGTCTCTGGCGCTTTGCTTTTGTCATCTACGATGGTTTTTCCACTGGGGGAAAAAGAGAAGAGAAGATCATCAGCAGTGTCTTTCAGTCCTCTGTTTGGCTGCTTCCTCTCTTTATACTGTTTCTAAGGATCGGCTCACCCAAAAATGAAAGTTCTGTCATGATTTATTTATCCTCGTGTTCTACTAAACCTGTATGAGTTTCTTTCTTTCTTAAGTGGAACACAAAAGATAAAGAATATCCTAGGCATTCTATTCAATACAACATGACAAACCAGAAAAGGATCATAAAAGTGGCCCACATGACTCATGTTTATTGTAAGTCTTATATGATAACATTGTGTGATGAAAATCTTGACATCTTGTGAAGGTATGATACAGTTGAGTCAAATCTTGCCAATGAATCAGATGAATGAATTAAACTGATCTAATGTTTTTGTCCTTCAAAGGCATACTATGTACATTTTCGCCACTAGAGGTCGCTTATTCAAAACAAAGGCATAGCGTGATGACACCTTGATTTCGCAAAATCATGGGAGGTGTTGTCTTCACGTCTACAGCCGGTGGAAAAGAATCAGGATAGGACTCGGGCAGAAATCATATTCATAGATGAGATTATTAATGTTACTGTAGTATAAAGCAGAGCAGGGCCGAGTGCTGTGCGAGCAGAAACGTATATGGGGTAAAGCAGCGCTGTTTTATCATATTAGATACATTTGTGTGTTGAAAGTTGTTATAGTGCTACTCTGTGTTTGAAGCTAGATCAATATTAGGCATGGTAAAACAAGGTACTCGCTGTAAATCAAGAAAATGATATTTAAACAATAAGACTTACTGTGTTGAGCTATTTAACATGATTAGTTTTGTGTCGATGACTGTATCCAAACAGTTGCTCACCTTTCTAATAAAACACATAATATATTAAAGCGTCTTTGGTGTTTCCATGGTTTCTACAAAATAAAACCAGAAACCGAGGGTAACACCGTGTCCTAACCAGACGCGACACCGCGACAAGCGATAAAAGGTATCTTTTCCATGTAAATCTGAGTTTTTGTCCTAACCAGCCGCGATGGCGACGAGAATATTCTATTTTATTTTTTAGAAATGGTTTCTATTTCTCCGCGACGTCGCGGATGGAACAGCAACACAAAGTATGGCAATGATAATATCAGGTACGGTTTATGTGCTTTATTTAATGTTAAAAACGTGAGTTTGAATATCGTTCTGTGTTCCCAGCTTTTTAGCTGTAATGAAAACAACACTGGATAATTCACCTCAGATCTTGAAAATAAATAAATGGGCACAAGAATGTTCAAACTGTCAACAGTGTATTCTATGACAAAGATTGGTTCAGTCACTCCGTATGTACTTTAAATAATGTTTAAATTGTGTAATATTTATGAATTTTACTAAGTACTTGCCCATTTCATTTTGTCCGCTGTATTCTTGCCGAGAGAGCCCGCCCACACTCTCTTCTGATTGGCTGTGGTTTTTGATTGATTTTTATAGCTTCTCATTTTCACGTCACGTCTAGTGTGGACAGTCAAATTGCTCGTCGCTGGAATCATATCGCATCGCGTCTGGTTAGGACACGGTGTAACGCTGGTATGATGTCATTGAAAGGCGACGCACAGACACGGTTCGCGTCCTGGTTAAAATTTGCTTATTTTTCTGGATTTAAACATTTTTGGAAACATTTGGGATAATGCAAGTACACAAGTCAAAAAAAAAAAAAAATTACATTGTTCTAGTGGTTTTTGGATATTTAAATCCAAAAATCTTACATATTGTGCCTTTAAGTCCTTTTATGCTCTCTAAAGCTGCATTGATACAGTAAAAACAGTAATTTTGTGAAATATGATCACAATTTAAAATAATTAATTTCTATTTTAATACATTATACAATATAATTTATTTCTAAGATGACAGAGCTGAATTTTCAGCATCATTACTCCAGCGTCAGTGTCACATGATCCTTCAGAGATCATTCTAATATGCTGATTTGCTTAGCTTCATTTCCCATTCACTGTAACTGTATAGAAAAAAGCAATCAGTACATAATTAAAGATCTTTTTTATGTCCCACAAAGGAAACAAAGTCATACATGTTTGAAATGACATGAGGGTGAATAAATGATAACAAATGCCCATTTTCGGGTGAACTGTCCCTTTATGATTTGAAGGTACAGACTTCAGTGTAGCCAATCAATTTCTCAGCTTATTTTAAGATAACATTAAAGATTATTCATGAGCACGTATGAAGACAGAGGAACAGTGCATGCAGGTATGATTCATATGATTCCTAATATTGACTAAGATAAAGCTTGCTGTGATCAGTAAGAGCAGGACATTGGTGCAGAGAGCCCTTCTGCTGCATAGACTTGGCTGCAGAGACAATCCTCATAAACTACATAAATGTTAACCTCTCCCTTCGCGCTTATTGCCTGTGTAATAGTTTGTTGATACACAGAGCTCTTGTCTCTTGGGGTCGGGCTGGAGCAAAAGACATAATAATAAATAATAAATCATAAATAAATGAAAATCATCTGCTGCAAACTGCCTATTACTGAATATTTTACAGGCACATAGACATTTGTTCTCAAGGGAGCTGACAGGGCACATAGTGGGCCTTGAAAAAAAAAGAAGTTTACTTAAATTATTTCGCAGTAGGCTGATTCTTTCCGAGCGCTGATAATTCCTGTAATGGAATTGACTGTACTGATGTGCCAAATCATTCATAAATGCATAATGAACCATGAAAATTAAAGATGAGCTTTGCTGGCAGGGAATCGAGAGGGACAGTTCCTGTCACATTTCGAACACATTCCCTTCAGTTCTATTTTTAGTACACCTGCCCTGCTGCAGGGCTGATATCAGCTGTGAATGACTGTTCATTATATTAGTCAAACGTGCCCGGACAGCAATGACAGCCGGCAGCTTCTTTCACGTAGTGTCGTGGGACCAACGGTGGGGGTTTCGAGCTCTCTCGGATATGGCAAAGTCACAGAGAGTCTTTGTGTAAAAGAGAATGGGCGTAGCGGAGTGAGGGTGTCTCACTTTACTATCTACACGATCTCGGCGGTACGACACAAGAGCCGGCTGCTCTGCCGGTGTCCGAGGTCTGAGCTGTTTGTCCCACAGCTGAATGTCATTACACTCATCACAATAAAGCTATCTGATCACATTCTTGGCTCTTATGAAGAGTGGCCAAGTGTGCAGAGTCTCGCTGAACGACAGTGGCAGACACAAAGCTTCATTATTCCTTCTGAGTGAGCAGTGATTCTGCAAGCAAACCTTAGAATAACAGGACAAATGCGAGCTGTCATTTGTCAGTTTGCATCCACTGAAATATCTTGCAAAGTGCAAACTCTCATTCTCGAAAGAGGAAAAAACTCTGACTTTAGGCATCTTGAGAGTCTAAAGATGGCAGATTGAATTCTATTGATATTCTGCAGGTTCTGTGAAAACCAGGGAAGAGCTCAGGTAGCTGAATATCTACAGATGGAGCCAATAAGCCCAGGTGGCAGCCAATGAGAGGCAGCTTCCCTGGAGTGTTCCAGCTCAAATTAGACAAGTGAGCCGAGCTGAGAGAAAGAGAGAGAGAGAGAGAGAGAGAACAAGCCTGACTTGCTGACTGGGATGGCTGGGCCATACATAGAAAGTGCAAACTACAGAGCACAAATGGAAGTGGGGAAAACAAAGTCTCTGGTAAATATTTAACAAACGCCATGCTCCTGTTAATTCCCTGCTGGAAGTCTTGGCTGACTGTTTAACAGCCGATTTTCTTTGTACTTCGCAACTGAGCGAGAGAGAGAGAGCGCGCTACTGAGGAGGCTGATTCGCGCAATTCTGGAGACGCTTCTACTTCTGGCTCCATTAGGCACTTCTACAAAGCTAGCAGGACAGAATCTGTCAGATGTGAAATGTTCGTTTAATTTTGTAATATGCACCAATGAAAGAATGAAACCACTGCTATTTAGAGGCACTGATACGATGCAAATGTGCTATAAAATAATGGTGCTACATTTTGCTGTGAATTTTAACTACTATCATTCTGGTGTTTCTGGCGCATTCAGAGGCATGGACCAAATCCACACAGATCTTGTGTCAGATGGAGAACAAGTCCAGGTTGGATTTGGCAAAGTTTGCAAAGTTCATGGCAGAGAATCTTTGGAATATATTCAAGAGATTTGTTTGAGGCTGTTTGGATCAGCTAAACAAGACTCTAATTTAATTTGTGTTGTCTTCACAGTGTTTCACAAAGACATTGTTTTCAATAACAACTGAATGCTGGTTTATTATTGTGGTGCAGGTGATTGCATATTTACACTACCATTCAAAGGTTTAGGGTGTGTAATTTTTTGAAAGAAGTCTCTTGTGCTCACAAAGGCTGCATTTATTTTATCAAAAAATAAATACAATATTTTACATATTAATATATTTTAAATTCATATTTTATATAATAATAATAATAATAATAATAATAATATATTCCTGTGGTCTTCAGTGTCACATGATCTTTCAGAAATCATTCTGATATGCTGATTTGCTGCTTAACCCTCTGGTGCTCTTTGGTCATTTTTGACCAAAAAATTAAAAAATTTAAAATTTAAATTGTTTTTTTTTTGAATATTTTACCCTTACCTCATCGGAAATCTTGGCACTTGCTATGTAAAAAAGAAAAAGAAAAAAGAAAAAGAAAAACATGGACAAAAGGTTAAATGGTCCTGAAAAAAATAGTCATACTTCTCGCTTCTCGCGGTCCAAAATGACCGCATTGGAAATGAATGGGAGACGAATTTCATCTAGTGAAAACTTTTGGTACTGTGGCCAAATAATCTTAGTGAAAGCTCATATTTTGAGAGATCAAGCTCAAATTTGGAACACAACTTGTTTAAATTTATGGCTTTGATTTTCTTGCAGTTTTAGAGTAAAAAGTGTTATTGAAAATATATATTTCATATAAAAATTTAAAATCGGATTTTTTTTGCATTTTTCATAACAATAAATATAAAATTCTGTAACTTTTTAAAGTAAACTTAAAAAAACAACTTTTCACTTCAGCAATAATTTACAGTGTCGTCTTTGAAAAGTGATCAAAATTAGAATGCTCTACACCATTTAAAATTTATGACAGTTGAAGTTGGAAATTTCATTTTCAGATCTATGCTCAAAAAGTGAATAAATGGATTATAACCACAGTGTAAATATAATTTAGTACCATAAAATCCCCTAAAAATAAAAAAATATTAAATAAAAAACATTATTATAACTAAAATATAGTACATTCATTTCATTGAAATAAAAAAATAAAAAAAGGTCATTTTTGACGAACACGTGAAAAGCACCATTAAAAAACATTTTTTTTTAAACTAATATCAATGGTAAAAACACTTGTGCAGCTTATTATTTTTTGTGGAAACTGTGATGCATTTTTCAGGATCCCAAACTTTTGAAGGGTAGTGTATCTGCTCCTAAACATCACATACAAAAAGTGAAGGGAACTGTGATTGATGTTTACATGACAATCAGACTCACTTTTTTCTGTCTAACTCAGTGATTCTTTTGGACAGAATAAACCAATTGGGAGATTATTATTAAATCCAACCATCCGGCAATATACAATCTAATAATGAAATAATAGTAATTTTCTCTATAATTAAACAACAGTTTTAGAGTATTTTTTTGACTTTGTTCTTTACAAACTTTCTTTTCATTCTTAATATATTTAAAGATACAGTACAGATTTTACCATCTGGTTGAAACAAATTGCAAGTTAAATGCAGAGTTGTTTTTATTTTACGTCCATAGTGCACCTTTAATGAAAATATTTTTCACTGCAGTTTTTTCCCTCAGTGTTTGTTACCAATAATAACCTTGTTGACTTGATCTGTACATCAGCTGGCCATTTGAAGTTGGCCATTTCACCCACGGGGCCACAAATGACACTGCAACTCGTCTACTGTGTTAATGTAATTACAATGATCATACATTAGCCTTCTCTAAGACGGTCCTTTTTCAATAACGCCATTAAGGCTGCTAATTTATTTCTCACTGTCCTTTTCAGCTTTGAAAGCCATCATTTAAAATCATCAGCTGTAGAATTGTGCCATTTGCAATTGCGTGGCTCATTGTGAGGCTCTGCCAGCGATAATGGAGGAATCAATTAGCTCGCTCTGAAAAACAAAACCAAAAGAACAAATTTACACATTTATAATGCTGGTGTGTTTTGAAACGCCGTCCCTGAACAGTTTTTTACTGAGGTGCAAATAAACCCGCACAAGCTGTCTCAGCGTACCAAGACATCTTTCATTTGAATACGAAAGGGAACACACCAAGATTGAAGATGCAGGAGGAACCTGATGAAATTCTGATATGACATTAAGAAGTGAGAAGAAACTGAGTGAGGAGGGGGGGGTGATGAAGAACACAGGTGAGAAAGTGACGATGGTTAAGGACAGGGACACAAACACAACTAAACATCTAGAGGTGGCCATACTCGTCCTGGTTGGGTGCGGACGGTGTGCTGGAGGACTCGCTGGAAGGCTTGCCCAGCGCATCCTTGGCAAGGTCATTATCTGTGGTCTGGTGGGCTCCTCCCTGTACCTGAGAGTCCTTACTTTGAGGGGGATTGGCCGGCTCAACAGGGCTCTGGCCAGCGGCTTTGGCCAGATCTGCAGGGGTTGAATCAGATGGCTGGGGGGCTTCTAAGGACTTTGAGGTTTGACTGGAGGGCGTATCGCTCAGGTCCACCAGAGGGGCCACGGCTGCAGGAGCAGCTTGCGGGGAGGTGGGAGAGGTGATGCTAGGTTTGGGGGTGCTGGATAGGGGAGTAGGTTTAGGGGCCGCTTTAGGGTCGGCCGCAGGGGCGGTGCTTGAGGTAAGGGTGGTGCTATCGCTAGCAGGACTGTCAGTGCTGGGATCTGAGTTAGTGGTTACAGAGGGAAGCAAGTCCACTACTGTTGCTGTGGTGTCAGCAGCGTGCCTGTGAGGACAGCGGGAAGAGAGAAAGAGGAGAGACGGGGGAAAAAAGATCCACACAAAGAAAAAGGAGGGGGAGAGGAGGGAGGGAAGGAAAGCCAAGGCAAAATACACATACACAAGTAAGTCCAACATGCATTTCAAAATAAAACATACCATGTTAGGTAATCGCAAAACGTGAGGGGTGTGTTGAATCTAAAGAATTAAACTACCACAGAGAGACCGCTGAAGGAGATGTTAATAACAAAAGACCAAACATGGATTGAGTGTGTGTTTTTAGGGACTCACTCGGGGTCCGTCAGAGGGGTGGTCTCATTGGGTTCAGTGGGGCCTCCTCCCTCATGGTTTGGTGTGCGCTCTTCCTCCGTTCTTACCTCCACAATGGGCTCCTTAGACTCATCCTTACTGTAAAAGATGACACACCAGAGTAACCAAGACAAACAAACATCACAAATGGTTATTTGGCTCAAAAATATGCCCTGAACATCGTTGGCTAACATACAGTAGATCAGGATTTGGTCAAATTAGCAGCATCAGTTCAAATGGATTGACAGTTATAATCAAATCACATGGCATCATTTTCTGGCAAAAGTGTATTTATATGAATTTACAGCTGTTATAGAGTTAAAATAAGAAAAGTAAGGAAAAAAATTATTGAAAAACATATGGTGCTTAAAAAGCTATTGTCATATTTATTTAACAACTGTCAGCAGGGCCGGTAACGAAAAAATTATGTTACATGAAAACTTGTAATATATTTTATTTGGATATATGTAACCCCTCCTGTTCGAACCGCCCGCTCTAAGAGGGACTCGAACCCAGGTCCACCGGCATGGGAGTCGGTCCCCATATAAATATGATGCTAAAAATATCTTATTTTGTAAAACTGCTGGCAGGGCAAGTAAAAAAAATTATATTAAAATATAATTATACTCACTGAAAATTACTTTCTGACACATAAAACAGTATGGTGTTATAAATAATATATGGTTGAGGCCTTCAGTGCAGTTAAATTATGTAAAAGTCTGGATATAATAACTAGCTAGATTTAAAAAACACCAGGTTTTCTTGAAACAGAGTTTTCAATGACTACTAAAACAGAGGCAACCAGAGGCATCTTCTCATGCCTAACCAGCATGCACCTCTCCTCCTCTTCTCTTATCTTAACACTGCTGCCATGAGCCAATATTCACATCATTCTCATTCATGAAGTCAGATATGTCACAATCAGCCCTGCCTCAAGCCCTCCTCTAGAGCTGATGGGGGCGATAATGATGGGAGAGCAGTGATGGATGACGTTATCGGACAAGGGAACACACACAGATGAGAGGGGAAGGAAAAGACAGGCTCACGTGAAAGCGGCTTTTCCCTCCTCGATATCCTTGCCCTTGGCAGAGGGCCCAGACTTGCCACAGAAGTTGACAGCGATGCACATGAGGAGGCCGCACTTGTTGAGGAAGTAGCATGTGACATCCACACCGAAGAGGAGCAGGATGAAGACCACGATGAGGATGCCCACGATAGCCCCGGTGCCCAAACCTGAGCTGGTTTCTTTGGGAAGGAGGTAGAGAAGAAAGTCCAAATGAAATTATGTCATTGCAGGCCAGGCTTTAAAGTGTGAGGCTTTTTCACAGTGCCATAGTGATCTAAGCAATCTAGAAAATCATTACATTTATATACGATCTATTGGTTGTACTATTTTAAGGTGAGGTGAAGAGATTGGTTTGTTGAAGGCAGTTAGAACTAAAGTCAATACACACCAATAGTAACCACATTAGGGTGAATTCACTAAACAATATACCTTAAAACCTGCATCTTTTTCACTAACCACCAGCAATCCAGTTAACCAGATACTAAATGTGCTAAAAAGTATTGCTTTGTGTTTAAATTAAAGAGATAATTCACCAAAAAATGAATATTCTGTCATCCTTTACTCACCCTCATGTCTTTCTTTATTCTGTGGAAGATTAAAAAAAAAAAAAAAACTGTTTTAACAGTTTATCTCCATACAATGAAAGTCAATGTGGTGCAAAACATCACTGGACCCCATTGACATCCATTATGTGGACAAAAAAATAATTTTTTTTTTTAAATTTGTTCAAGCAGAACAAAATACATACAGGTTTTAAATGACTTGAGGGTGAGTAAATGATAGAATTTTCATTTTTGGGTGAACTACTACTTTAAGTCATTGTTTTTAGTGCAAACATGCCCTCCTTTCTGTGTAAATTAGGAATATTTTAGATTGAACCTCACAAAACGTAATGTCATGCCTTCCAAGAGTGGTTAACAGAATTGTATTTGTTTGTGTACATTTTCTATTAATCAAAGCAGCAGTGATTCATCAAATGATCAACAAGCGATAGTGAAACGCATTATAACCGGGCGTATGTCCAAATGCGTGTAGATGAGTCCCTTTTACACATTTTAAAGAGGTGCTTGGATCACAGTGGTAAAACCATGCTGTACAGTTCCAGAAAAGAAAAGGAATTGCACAGTGCAAATAGCACAGATTTTGTGGGCATGTTTGCACCGTTACTTGATTTGCATAATTCCTTCATAGAATCACTGAAACAAGCATTTGCAAATAAACAGCACTATCACTTAATTCTTAGTGAATTCCCCCCATGATGTTTAGGTTCTCACAGATTGTCAAAATGGATGCATTTCATGTGTTATCCAAACAATATACAACATAACATCACATACAGCGTCATTCTGAAGCAGGGCATTCATTACTCACATGGAAATGAACCCACAGCATGCTTATTCAGAGACATAATTAAGTCTCTTTGTACAGAACTTCAGCAGTCTTGTTCAGAACATTAACTACAAGGCTTGTTCTGTTCATATTCATGCACATATTTCAACAGAGAAATTGCACTCGCATGGAACGGTGAAGATAATCTTAATATTCAGCTCTTAGCGCATTCACTTGCGGGGTAACCTGCGTAAACATATATACACACACACACACACACAAACGGAAGCCATACTCATGGAAATACAGAAAACACCATGTTAAAGGAACAAAGATGAGACGAGATGGACAAACACAAGCAGAACTGTGTTTTCAGCGCATGAAAACACAGACTACTTACCAGGAATGACAAGTAACACCATGAAAATGCTAAATAACTACAGGATCTACTAAAACAGGCACGTATGGTCTGGATCAGTAAACAAAATGCACCTATATGGCTCTTTACACTACATCAGTAAACATGTGGCAATTCATACTGATTCAATCTTCTTCTATGCTTCCACTATGTTCTATTAAATCTAGCAATGCTGCAATAATTGATTCAGATGTGGGAAGAGCACTTTGATGTTATGAAGATGATGAATTTTCAAGAGGTCATCATAAAAGGTAGACCATTTGGATGAAAAACTTGATTTTCAACTAATAAAGGGACATATGAGGGGGCTAAAATTAAATTTTACACAGATTTTAATAGTAAAATCAAATCAAATACATGTGTGTTTATATATAAACAACTGAGATAAGTACAAAATCTAAAACCTACTATCCTAAAGCAGTTGTTTTGTAATAGTTATACATTTTCAAGAGTAATCCAATTCACTTTCTTCTATATATACAGGTGCTGGTCATATCATTAGAATTTCATCAAAAAGTTGATTTATTTCTCTAATTCCATTCAAAAAGTGAAACTTGTATATTATATTCATTCATTACGCACAGACTGATATATTTCAAATGTTTATTTCTTTTAATTTTGATGATTATAACTGACAACTAAGGAAAATCCCAAATTCAGTATCTCAGAAAATTAGAATATTGTGAAAAGGTTCAATATTGAAGACACCTGGTGCCACACTCTAATCAGCTAATTAACTCAAAACACCTGCAAAGGCCTTTAAATGGTCTCTCAGTCTAGTTCTGTAGGCTACACAATCATGGGGAAGACTGCTGACTTGACAGTTGTCCAAAAGACGAACATTGACACCTTGCACAAGGAGGGCAAGACACAAAAGGTCATTGCAAAAGAGGCTGGCTGTTCACAGAGCTCTGTGTCCAAGCACATTAATAGAGAGGCGAAGGGAAGGAAAAGATGTGGTAGAAAAAAGTGTACAAGCAATAGGGATAACCGCACCCTGGAGAGGATTGTGAAACAAAACCCATTCAAAAATGTGGGGGAGATTCACAAAGAGTGGACTGCAGCTGGAGTCAGTGCTTCAAGAACCACTACGCACAGACGTATGCAAGACATGGGTTTCAGCTGTCGCATTCCTTGTGTCAAGCCACTCTTGAACAACAGACAGCGTCAGAAGCGTCTCGCCTGGGCTAAAGACAAAAAGGACTGGACTGCTGCTGAGTGGTCCAAAGTTATGTTCTCTGATGAAAGTACATTTTGCTTTTCCTTTGGAAATCAGGGTCCCAGAGTCTGGAGGAAGAGAGGAGAGGCACACAATCCACGTTGCTTGAGGTCCAGTGTAAAGTTTCCACAGTCAGTGATGGTTTGGGGTGCCATGTCATCTGCTGTTGGTCCACTGTGTTTTCTGAGGTCCAAGGTCAACACAGCCATATACCAGGAAGTTTTAGAGCACTTCATGCTTCCTGCTGCTGACCAACTTTATGAAGATGCAGATTTCATTTTCCAACAGGACTTGGCACCTGCACACAGTGCCAAAGCTACCAGTACCTGGTTTAAGGACCATGGTATCCCTGTTCAAATTGGCCAGCAAACTCGCCTGACCTTAACCCCATAGAAAATCGATGGGATATTGTGAAGAGGAAGATGCGATATGCCAGACCCAACAATGCAGAAGAGCTGAAGGCCACTATTACCCCTTTTCGGGTAAGTGGTTCGTAAGTAGCACCAAAACATTGCTGGGCTAGAAGTAAGAACCGCTTGCGTCAGGGGCTGGGGGCGGGGTTACCGTGATCAACAAGAAACTTGTGACCGCCATTTTTTAAATAGCAGCTAATCGAGCTAATAGCAGCTCGATTGTAATCTCCGTCTATATACAAATTACGGCGAGCCGTGTTTGGATGCTGATGTAGGTTCGTAAAGCCATGAGCATCAACAGTAGTGAAACATCCGCGATTGTTGACAGAAGGCTTGTTCGAGATGCATCGGAGCAGCGCGGACCGATTCGGCTGCTGCCACGGATCCGCGGGAGCATTTGTACAGCATACGACTCCTTGTGCTTTTGGATCGTTCTCGCGGAGCTTTGATGTCAAGCCGATGCATCTCAAACGAGCCTGGTGTATTTGTGTTTGGCGCTGCGGCGCTAGCTTTGCTGTGAAATATGAGACGTATACAGTGACGTAAGACCTGGCTCTGTGCTGCTCTCTAGCCTGTGGAAAGGCAAACCGGTTCTTAGAAGGCTCGTCAGTTGAACCAACTCCGAACTGGCACTAGCACTAGCTCTGAACTAGCACCCGGTTCGTGCTGGTGGAAAGGGGGTATATCAGAGCAACCTGGGCTCTCATAACACCTGAGCAGTGCCACAGACTGATCAACTCCATGCCACGCCGCATTGCTGCAGTAATTCAGGTAAAAGGAGCCCCAACTAAGTATTGAGTGCTGTACATGCTCATACTTTTCATGTTCATACTTTTCAGTTGGCCAAGATTTCTAAAAATCCTTTCTTTGTATTGGTCTTAAGTAATATTCTAATTTTCTGAGATACTGAATTTGGGATTTTCCTTAGTTGTCAGTTATAATCATCAAAATTAAAAGAAATAAACATTTGAAATATATCAGTCTGTCTGTAATGAATGAATATAACATACAAGTTTCACTTTTTGAATGGCATTAGTGAAATAAATCAACTTTTTGATGATATTCTAATTATATGACCAGCACCTGTATATATATATATATGGACACACACAGCTTTGATTAAATAATATACGGGCTACAAAAATTGAGCTAACTTAGTGTATTGTTAGCCTAACACATATTGGCACTTCATTCAAGTATTCTTGTGAGTATACAGCCATAGATTATACCGTGAATTAAGAAAAACAAGCTTAGTGAATTTGCCATTAGGCATATATCGAGTTCTAGGCAACTTTGTACGAAGTGTCTCTAATGAAACGTCCTTCTAAATCATTGATGGAACCATATAAAGACCTAAAACACATCTACATGTGTACAGGTGTACAAGGAGATCATGAATTATGGATGCACTCAGCAGAGACCTGGAGGAAAAATGCATTAGACAAAACTGTTCTAAGGAATAAAAACACCACATTAACAACCTGCAGCTCTACTTGAGCATCAGAAAAAAAAATAAAAAAAATAACATGATGTACTGCTCTCAGAAAACTCTGCTCAATATCTCTACAATAAACCAAAACGTAATGTGAACTTTAACTAAGAAACCTGTTTGATAGGTAATCTACTGCTGTAGACTTTGTGATGAAATCTAGCCATCGCAGCAGTGACCATGCTCTGTGGAAGTGTATCGGAGGCTGGGCAACAGGAGGTAGAGCTGACAGATTTAATCTACCGGCCAGCCAGGAGAGGGCCGAGAGCACTTCTCCTAGCTTGGGGCGCAGAGTGGGCCGCAGTTGTTTTCCTGAGCTTCAGCCTGCATTTTAACAAGTGCGATAAATCACGACACACATCTGAGCACAAAGGCCGTCTCACTGAGCTCCCTCAACGGCCAAAAACGTCCTGCTCTGCTGAATCAGCAGTGTGTTTAAAAGGTCTTCTGGATGCTCCAGCCATCTCCGCATATTCCAAACCTTATGCCATTCTGAATACTAAAAAATTGGTGTGTTCCTGAACAAAAAAAAGTGCATGTTATAGTTGAGTGTTGGGTTGAATCAAGGAGGTTTGGAATACAGCTGGGTTAGTCGTTAGCATTTCCATTCATCATGGGCACTCAATTCTGGACATATTTTTTAAGCCAATCACCTGAGCTGTACTGTAAATGTCATGTGATTAAAGGGTTAGTTCAACCAAAAATGAAAATTCTGTTATTAATTACTCACCCTCATGTCGTTCCACACCGGTAAGACCTTCCTTCATCTTCAGAACACAAATTAAGATATTTTTGATAAAATCCGATGGCTCAGTGAGGCCTCCATTGACAGCAAGATAATTTCCTTTTTCAATGCCCAGAAAGGTACTAAAGACATATTTAAAACAGTTCATGTGACTACAGTGGTTCAACCTTAATGTTATGAAGCGACGAGAATACTTTTTGTGCACCAAAAAACTAAATAAAATAACGACTTTATTCAACAATAACTAGGATGGGTGATTTCAAAACACTGGTTCATGAAGCTTCGAAGCTTTACGAATCTTTTGTTTCGAATCAGTGGTTTGGAGCGTGTATCAAACTGCCAAAGTCATGTGACCTATTGAAATTTCGAAACACATATGACGTAACGAAGCTTTGTTTACTGAGATCACATGACTTTGGCAGTTTGATACACGCTACGGACCACTGATTCGAAACAAAAGATTTGTAAAGCTTCGAAGCTTCATGAAGCAGCGTTTTGAAATCACTAGATATTGTTGAATAAAGTTGCTATTTTTTTTTTTTTGGGGGGCGCACAAAAAGTATTCTCGCACCTTCATAACATTAACGTTGAACCACTGTAGTGTCACATGAACTGTTTTAAATACGTCTTTAGCACCTTTCTGGGCATTTGAAAGTGTTAATTTTCTTGCTGTAAATGGAGGCCTCACTGAGCCATCGGATTTTAGCGAAAATATCTTAATTCATGTTCTGAAAATGAACGAAGGTCTTACGGGTGTGGAATGACATTAGGGTGAGTAAATAATGACAGAATTTTCATTTTTGGGTGAACTAACACTTTAATAACAATACAACCACAGGAAAATGATGTATTGACAATGCTGATTGGCTGATAGAAAACAGGAAAAATATAATATAATATAATATAATATAATATAATATAATATAATATAATTCAATATAATATAATACATTTGTGGCTACTTTTGAATGTCCATCGATTGAAAAGTAGGCTTTTGTCCTCTGAATTGTGTAGTTATGGCACCTACCAGCAGGGGCTGGATACTAGCTCATGCTAATTTGCCAAACTTTTACCCTCATAGATAAAAAATAGAGAGGATTGAAATTGAAATGTGCAGCCTTAACAATTTGTGAAAATCTTGCTGAACGTAACTTATCGCTAACAGCCCGTTTTAACCTTCACGGTACGGTCATTACAAATGTTCAGTCTGTTCTGAGGACTCTCAGGTTATTCAGACACCTCCAGACTTGACACTTGCCTCTGTCTCCAGTCACTCTCAGTGATAAGTGTGAACAAGTGGCACTTCTGCCAGTGCCAAGTTTGGATTCTCTACTCATTTTGCCTCTGGTTCTGCTAGTCTGAATGAAGCTGATGATCCATCCGGGGTGGCATTAAACATTCCAGACGGGGCCAAACGGGGTGTTGCTTTTCTGATGAAATGTCACCTAGCACCAATACACAATGATTAAGGACAGAAACGCACCTGAATATGAATGATGAGCCCGACAAACTGATTGGCACATGCGTTTCCAGGAGTCAAAACTCCGGGGCGCATCACTTTATTACCATGAGAATCCATTCCAAAATGGGAAACAAATGCTACTCCATTTTATTGAACAAACGACCCCCATTCCCTCCTCCCATTTATTTTCATAACCCTGCCTTGTATATATATGAGCTTTGTTTTTTTTTTAACTGTAAGACACTTAATTACATTAGTTGCACTTTACTCAACACCCTCCCAGGAAATGCCTGCATAGGTCTTGCATAATAATGCGCACTCATATCTCTGCTCCCGATGGCATAAGGCAGCCTTTGACATGTAAACTGACCACCACCTTCTTTAATACGGACAGTCGGCTGGAGGTCAATCGACATCCATGCCTGAACCCGGCCATCGCTAATGTTCAAAACTGATTTATACGGTTACAACGGAGGTGGTGCCATGCACGCAAGAACGCTTGTGGGTTTCGCATTAAAATTCAGTCTGGGGGTGTTTATGTTAAATCCCGTCTAAGCAAGAAAAAACAGCCTTAAGGAATTTACCATTTCAGAGTAGAGATAGTCAATCAGAACTACTGAAGAACACTCCTGCCCTTTAAAAGTAAAAAGCTCAGTGGGTCCCTCAGAACTGACATTGAGCACCATGTCATTATGGGACAAACACATGAAACGGTCACGCATTATGGTCCCATGCAAGATTTCGACTCAAAACCATGTTGTGTTTGTTAAAAACACAAAATTAACAAATCTAGCTTACCGTATTTTCTTAAAACCTACAATGATTACTGCATGACACCATACTGGTATGTGTATACAAAAAAATGTATTACAGAACAGAATTAAATTACACTGTTGAAAATGACACTTATTGACGTGAATGAGTTTAACAGCAGTAGCATTAGTTTTGAATGGTCTTTTCAAGTAAGAAGCAGAGAAGAAAATGTAAATAAAAGTCCATTACAGAAAGTATATATTTTCTGAATCATCTAAAATTATGTACATTTTGTCACAAAATACACGTTTTCATGTCAACACACACATTTGGTGCCTATTCTTTAAAAACTCCCTTCCAAAATCAGTTAATATCTTAATAATAAACAGAAGAAGAACAAAAAATAAGAAACTTAATGAAAAAATTAATGAAGGTGATCAAAAAGGACTTTTTATCTCCTAAATGGGCCCTATATTATGATTATATCGAGATTAACATCAAGAGACTAGGCATCTTGATAGGGAAAGATTTTCTACAACATTCCCAACAGTCCATGGTCTGAAAAACACCTTTTCAAACACACCAACGCTGCCTTGCTTAAACATAGAACTAATAAGAAACTGAAAATGACAAGAAACAAAAAAAGGATACAGAATGATACAAGCACCGAACACTCTGCTTAATTCCGATAACATGTCACTGATATTCTTTTATGTTTGTTTGTTTAGCCTGCGAGAGGATCAGAAGGCGTAGAAAACTGAAGGGTGTGGCTGAAGAGTGGACGGGGCTCCTCTCCTCTGGCGAGCCCCGGTTTATGAGAGCACTAGCACAGTCAGCATGGAGAACATGAGAGTGACGAGAGCGGACGTCACAGAGGAGCAGCCAAGGGTCGCTGAGACCACATATCCCACACCACCACACCAAAAAAAGACACCCGAAGACCACAGGGACAGAACACAGGAAAAGAAAAAAACAGGCAAAAATGGAAAAAAAAACCCCAAACAAAAACATTTTGAGTGCGTGTTTGAAAATGCGATGGTCCGGTGATGTCCGATTTTACACATGGAGACAGAAAAAAGGAAAGAGGGAGGGAAGGAAAAACAGGGAAAGAAATTGGGAGAGAGGGAGAGAGAAAAAAGAGAAAGACAGAGAATAGGTCAAATACAGAAATTAAGTTTGAAAGGTTAATCAAGATTAGAAAAGAATATCAAAGGAAAGTTCAAGCAAGTTAGTAAAAACCAAAGTAAAAAGGCCGTAGCATGTTAAAAGCACAGCAAATGACAGCAAAGTCGAGAAGGAAAGGACAACGATAGCCAAATGATGGGAAATACGGAAAGATAAGTAACAAGAAGACACATACAATCAAGAAACACGGATCAGACAACTTTCCTGGTATTTGAAATGATAAATTTACCACAAATTTTGGTAAATCTTTCTTTAAAGGTGAAGTGTGTAATTTCTGAGCTACTATCATTACCAAAACTAAGTTGCAAACTCCCCCATCTTCAATTGGTCGGCTGAACAGATAGCCCCGTCCCAAACTCATGGCATTGGTCAATGTTGCAGTAAAGTTTTCAAAAATTGTTTTGAAAGTGCCACGGAGGTTGTGTTTACACTTTTTGGAGAAACTTCATCTACAAATGGCTTATTTTTTAGCAGCCCCTGCATTATATAGAGAAGTATTTTAAAATGAATTATTATTAAATAAAAAATACACACTTCAGGCTTTAACTAAGTGCTTCCAGAAAATTATAATTAATTAAAATAACTCTACATGGAATTAGGAAAAAAACAGGCTTTCATCTTTTTGAGTTGCAAACACCAGGGAAATGTTGTCGAGTCAGAAGACAAGGTGAAACAAACAGGTTATGATGCAATACAGTGTAATACTGCGCTGGATGACTGAATGAGTTTTTGATGTTACTTAAACTGCACAAACGTTAACGGGCATTGTATTAGAACAGCTTTTCCTCCATGTCAACTGTAGCTGGGGAGATTTGGATTACAGGAAGTAGAGATTCAGTATTTGTCTTGCGACCAGGGTTGATCTCAACCTGCTCCCTGTACCATACCAAAATCCACTGCCTCCCTTTTTTAATTCCTGCCAAACTCTCAATGTGTTCAATGTCTGCAAAGCAAAGGAATATGTTGTGTAATAATAAAACCGCCCCAGATGGTTCCACGTGCTTCTAACCTGCCTCACGCACACTGGTCCGAATATAAGATGATGGAGAAGCATGAATTGCTGTCTGGACAGCTGTTTTTGGACCTTCTTTTCTAACGGCAGCTGCTCCATCTGAGGCAATGCAGATGTTAGGCTAAAAATAAATCCGCTTTTTAAACTCCCACATGTTACACATTGAGGTTGACAACTCTGCAATGTGTAAGTGTGGCGAGTTGGGAAAAGGGACAAAGGAAGGCTTTTCTATCCATCTGAACCTGTCTTGCACAAGTGCTCCGAGATCCAAAGCTCCCACTGCTATATGGCTGCTTCCCACTAAGCGGATGAGAAAAAGCAGGTCTCTTGGCCATGCACCGGCAGATGCCTGTTAGGTCCTCAGTAAAGCATTAAACCATTAATCCTGTTGAGGCGTCATCATGCAAAACCAGAGGATGCATCCCCACTGAGAGCGGGCAGATAGTCAGCCCAATTCAATCGGTCTGCCGCAATGAGCCTGAACTGAGCCTCAGTTCAGCCCAGAGAAAAAGAGACAGAGGAACAGAGAGAGAAAGAGAGCGAGGGATGATCTAAGGCCCAATTTTTATCAGTGGGGAAGCAGCTCACAAGAAAACAAAAACACAGCACTGCCATTGGAGCACAGACCAAACGAGCCCGTGGTGGAGGGGGAGGATGGTTTAACGGACCTGCTGTGGCTTTTTTGCCTCCCGAGTGCCAAATAGAAAATCTCATCTCCACTGATATCATCTGCAATCGCTCAGAGATGAGCAATAAAGCCGGCTGCAAGAGTTAGGGGGAGGCTGCCAGAGGGGTCAGGGCTCTGGAGAGGAGCTGAAGGTCTCCAGGCTTCACCCGTGGCCACCTCTCACAGACGTTTATCACTCTTATTATTCTTAGATTGTGTTAAATCACTCTCTAGAGGAGGCCAGGCCACAACCTGAATTGACACAAGGGTGGCCCGTGTAATCCACAACAAGACCTGCAAGTAGGATGGGGTTAACAGGGGTTGAGGTGAGGCGGTCAGGCTGTTGGCTGCTCTGGCTGGCAGTGGCTGTGTTTCAGGGTTAGGGGGTGGGCCGTACCTGGGATGGCGGTGGGTTCTGGCAAGGTCCTGAAGGAGAGTTTGCCGGGATTAGATCGTCCTCGCTGGTTTTCGGCTATAACGGAGACCTCGTACTCCGTGTTCCACTCTAGACCCCGCAGCACAACATACTCGCTGCCGTTGGGCAGGCGGATCTCTGGCTTCCAATCCTGGCGATGTTTCTACAGATGCAAAAGTGGACACACTTTAAGCACAGATGGGGGTAATGACATGATGCTCTTTTTTTTGTCAGGACCTAATTTCTTCAAAAATACATAAAAATGCAATTCACACTTACACTGACTTTAAATACACCTCTTCTATGGTTAGCATGTTATTTTCTGAAGTAAAAATTAACTTTTTTTGGGGACAATGTCAGGGTGATAGAATTCTCCTGATTTCATAATGAAAAAAAAGCCTAATTTATAAATATAAATATTTAAATAAATATAATAAATAACAATTTAAAGGTGCATTGTGTAAATTTTAGTGGCATCTAGCTAGTGAGGTTGCAAATTGCAATATAGAGAAGCTACGGTGGCCAACACAGGACAAAGATGTCGTCGTCTGAGACAGCAGAGAGTAGACAGACTGCTCTGTAGAGCAGTTTGTCCATTTAGGGCTACTGTAGAAACATGGCAGCGCAAAATGGCGAATTAACATGTGAGGGGACACGTGGTGTATGTAGATAGAAATAGCTCATTCTAAGGTAATAAAAACGTAACGGTTCATTTTGTAAGGTCTTTATACACTACTGAAAACATAGTTGTTTATATTATATTGCATTTCTGTCAATAGATCCTCCTAAAATTTACACATTGCACCTTTAAATATTGAAATAGTTATGTAAATATTAACAAAACTCCTTAATAATATGTGAGAATGTCCTCCAAATCAAAGACATACCGTGCCACCAACATGCAAAAAAAGAAAAAAAAGAAAAAGAAAAGGAAATTATGTCATAGAGAGGAACCCTGCAGACCCTCATCACTGTCGCTTTACATAAAATATATCCAACTAATATTTTACTCTCTAAGTTTATGGATGTTGGGAAAGAATGCTCTTTTTGCAATAGTACTGAGGATGTCTCTATGCTGTTTGTTTTTTTGATTGTCAAAGTGTACTGACATTTTGGAAAAATTGTTTTTAACTTTGAATATCTTTGAATGTGAAAGCAATTATTTGTTATTATGAGCATGAAGATTAAAGTATTGACAATCTTGTAATTTTCATTAAAATTCTTTATTCCTACTTTTATACAAGGTTTTCTATAACAAACTTTTAATGAAGTCTCTTAAAGTTGAGAATAACTTAAAAGGTAATTCAATTGTCACATACAATGA
>RJVU01035392.1:9208162-9229485 GCA_003731715.1 Anabarilius grahami
TTTCTCAAGAAGTCCCAAAAAATCATGTTTTCCCCATAGCTGTTTTTAACATTAACAGTAATAAGAAATCAGCATATTATGATGATTTTATTGTGATAATATTTCACAATTTTACTGTTTTACTTTATTTTAGATCAAATAAACAGCCTTGGTGAGACTAAGAGACGTCTTTCAAAAACATATATATATAAAAAAACTTACAGACTCCAAAATTTTGAACAGTAATATAATATAATATAATAATCCACAAGACAACATAACTGAATTTACACAGTTTATCCTGCTCGGTTAAAATTCTTGGTTCATTCTTGGTTTCATCTATTGTATATCTTAAATGTAAACATATACGCAGTACAGTACTAAATACAAAAAACAGATTCTGCAAAGAGTAATGCAAAGTATGTAAACTTGAAACCATAAACCTCTATGTAGCTGTTTGTTATGATCTCATATCCTGATAAATCTCTTTGTAGTCTTCTGTAATTAAGTTTAATTTAAGTTAGAGGCATTTTTGAAAATGTCAGACCATCAGGCAGTTAGTTAAACATGCATGAAAATAGAGGCCTAAGGTGTTTTCTTCATGATGAATTGAAGCTTGATTAAAGTTCGCAATTGGATGCTGCAATTTAAATGAAGACAAGTTAATTTAAGACAAGCAGTGCAGGAGTGATGGCAGTTAAACAAGTTATTTGAGATCCATTCATTTCCAGTTAGCTGAAGGATTTCCAGATGCTAAGAAGACAAAGAGGGACAGATTAGGGTTACAGAGAGAAAGAGGGCAAACATGCTCTACCATGCTGAAGGCTGATTAGATTCAAGGGTCATGGAATATTGTGCCACTCGATCATGACTAATAATAACAACAGCTATCCTAACTTGACACATTTCAGTAATAGAAACTGAAAGACACTACAGAGAAATGACAGAAACAGCATCTCATTTCAAACCAAGCGTGTCGTTAAAAATGTTTCGGTAAGAAAAGAGAAAGAGTATAAGTATTTTCTTCAAATACAAGGAAATGAAGCTGTTCCTCTTTTGCATAACCAAGTAGGAACAGCAGACAGGGACAGTGAGCAAGTACATTATTGAGACAAAGACGTACAATTAGGACATGCATGAGAGGCTTTCAGTATACAGACAAGAGACAGAGAACAGAAGTGTGTGTGTGAATGTGTTCATGCAAAAGCATAACGTCAGTGCTTCTGTTAGTCTGTGGTATGCATATTTTAGGCACACACTGCAACTATAGCACAAATTTATCATATTAAACACATTTATGATGTGCAAATGAATGAGAGGATGATGACTGATGTTATTTATGCAAATTTGTACAAGTGAAAAGATGTCTTTGTGAGATGTCAAATACAAAAAATGACAGTCTTTAAGCAACTCTGTTTATTCGGTTTAATAAAAAAGGAAATTGCATTATTTATTAAAAAAAAAAGAGTGGGAGGGCGAAAATGAAAGTCAGCAGAGTAAAATATAAATTGAAAATCAATAAAAAGTTCAACATGCAGAGCACTTAGCAGTATGTGTAGGTGATAAAGCTCTGCTATTACTGTCTAGGCTGATGGTTTTCAAAAAGCCAAATAAAGTAGGTGGTGTGAGGTTTCTGAAGGATGAATGACTCAAAAATGAAATGGCTCATAAATCCTGATGGTACTGGGTGGGTGTTTCCTTTATCTTCCCCTCATTAACTTGTCTATTCTCACTGTTAATGGGAATCGGACCAAAATTAAAAAACAAAACAAAAACATAAATCAACAAAAAATTACCTTCTGTTCACCAGCGAAGACGACATCATCAGCACCATGCAAGAGTCATATGACAAAGTCACATGATACGCACGCACATGATTGGTGGAAAGGAAAGTGGAAGGGGGAGGGGTCACATGGAAAATACAAAACATTGAAAAAAATTATACAAACATGGAACGTGTTAAGACCAAAAAGTACAAACAGGAACACAAACAACAAAAAGAAAACAAATTATAAACATAAATACTTCTCAGTAACTTTAGATACAGTGTCTGTAGATCCATAAAACAATTCTCAGACAGTGATTTTTTGAAACACAAATTCAAATCAAAGTACTAAATAATAAAAAATCTGCCAGATATTATCTCTCATGAATCACACTGAAATTATCCAGGGTAAAAACAGGGTCCAAATTGCTTTATGAATCCACTTCACCAGGAGCAGTATTTCTTCTGACTGCGAGAGGTACTTTCGAAAAGAGGATTCAAATGCAACTCTCTTGCAATGTACAATAAATTATAAATGCTTGTGCAGATTGAATGGCATCAATGGTACTGTAAAAACCAGCTGAAACAGAGCAGGCCAGCCAAAGGCAGAGGAAACTCTGTGATGCTGACGATACAGATAGAAACCGGCATCATCTACTGGACATGAAGCTGGACGCTACAGAATGGGAACATGAGAAGCATTGAGGCAGAGACTGCCTATGTGTATTGTCCCAGACAATACTATAAAATGTTGATCTAGGATTATTCATCAAGATATAAAACACAAAAACTGATCCTAGATCAGCACTTTCAGCTTGAGAAGTTTGCATATATGAGCTCAGGACTGCAGCTGAGAAGAGCGGAGGAAAAACGAAACTAGATATGATGCTGAATGTACACCTTCAGACACTTAAAAAGTCACACATAAAAATGCATGAATGGAAGTCTCTTGGAAGTCACACTGCATAAGAGCATCTGCTAAAATAGGTTTTCATCACAGAAAATTTGAGTAATACTCCAAATATTCTAGAAAACATTAAGCATATTTAAAAAACAATTTAATCATCTTTCTTGCAATGCACATATTTTAGAATAATTAAATATGTGGTATAGCTTTCTAAATAATTCCTTTAGCTAACTCACTAACACTTTGGAATTATACCTGTTATGAAGTACTACACAAGTTCTATATTAAAAATTAAATTGAAAATATACTAAATATTAAATATTTTCCAGAGAAAATGTAACTAATCTAAAAGCTAATCGTAACTTTGTACATTTTCTGTATATATATAAATTATGTACATATAATATTTTATATTTTAGGAAGGTAGTGATCATATTTGGGAATTCTTGACATTAAAAAGTTTTGAAATGTATTAAATGTAAGATTTTTTGCTAATTCAGGTGTGTTTAAAGGATTTTGTTCACTTCTGAATTTTCTCACCCCCATGTCATCCAAGATGTTTATGTCTTTCTTTCTTCAGTCGAAAAGAAATTAAGGTTTTTGAGGAAAACATTCCAGGATTTTTCTCCATATAGTGGACTTCAACGGGGTACAACATTTTGAAGGTCCAAAATTCAGATTCAGTGCAGCTTCAAAGAGCTCAAAGCAATCCCAGCTGATGAACAAGGGTCTTATCTAGTGAAGCAAAGAGTAATTTAAAAAAAAAAATAATAATTTATATACTTTTCAACCACAAATGCTCATCTTATACAAGTGTCAACGACTTCACGCATTACGTAATCACGTTAGCAAGGTCACTCGTGACGTAGGCGCAAGTACCAGAAAAACTCTAATTTTCTCCTCCAACTTCAAAATCGTCCGACATTGTTGTTTTATAATTTTTTTTTTTTTTTTGGTAAAAGGCATTTTACTTAGTCTTTGCACGTTAGCTTTGTAAACACATTGCATTTGGTATTTCCCCCTACATCAAACTTGACTGTGATTACGTAATGTGGTGGTTAAAAAGTATAAATGTTTACTTTTTTTTTAGAAAATGACAGATCGTTTTGCTAGATAAGACACTTATTCCTCAGCTGGGATTGCGTCGAGCCCTTTAAAGCTGCACTGAAACTGCAATTTGGACCTTCAACTCGTACCCCAATGAAGTCCACTATATGGAGGAAAATCCTGGAACGTTTTCCTCAAAAACCTTAATTTCTTTTCGACTGAAGAAAGAAAGATATTAACATCTTGGATGACATGGGGGTGAGTAAATGATCAGGAAATTTTCATTATTAAGTGAACTAATTCTTTAAGTTTGCAAACTGAGACAGATAACTATATCAATTAAAAAGAACACATTAGGACAAATTAGACAAACACATATGCACTAAGAT
The DNA here is from genome assembly GCA_003731715.1 of Anabarilius grahami. Lineage (NCBI taxonomy): Eukaryota > Metazoa > Chordata > Actinopteri > Cypriniformes > Xenocyprididae > Anabarilius > Anabarilius grahami. The sequence continues at coordinate 9,212,250 of RJVU01035392.1, forward strand.
TCAGAAAAAGCACCACACGTTCACTTTGAAGCCATCTGAAACGAGTATAAACCACCAGGGTTCCTTACAAACTATAGCTGTCAAGCAATTTAGAAAGTCTGAAATCTTCATGCTGATTATGACTCATTATCATACAAAAGAACAGATCTTTTGTTTGCTTATCTACTCATACAACACCAAAAACCTAATCTTAAAAAAACAAAAAACACTATTATGTGTTAATTTCTTTGACATCTGAGGAAGTTTTAGTCTGGTGCAATCTTAAACCTGCCACTCAATGTCAACTAAGCAGACAATAGTCAAACAACTGCCTACTCCTAAGATAAAGACCTTGTCATTTCTCTGGCTGAATGAGACAGAATAGCTGTCTTCCAAAAACCCTTTTCAGACCCACCCAATTTGCGGTCTGTTTGTTGAGAGGTCAGGTGTAATCCGTGCTGTCATGGTAACTCTATTTTCAGACTAACGCTTAGTGGCATCTCTCACATGATTGTGGGAAGTGAGAAAGTATGTTTTAGTGTTTAGGATCAAAATTCGCTTGTATAGAAACAGATGAGCAAAAATAAAGCATCAAATACACAGATGTCTGTACAGTATATAAATATATATTTATGTGTACAAGTCTGTATATTTGAACCCAGTCCAATGTGATCCATAAGCCATCACCAATTGGCACTTAAACACCGGTTGTTCCAGAATGATGGTTCCTGTACCACAAGTCTCTTCAGATAAAAGTTTGCTAAATGACTACATTCTCGCATCTCTGAGGGATGCCTTGTACTCCTAAGAATGCTAATGTTGACATTTTTGATTAATGTTTTGAAGACAGCTCCATTAGTTTCCACATTCAAGACAGTATGCAACACATCTCATTAATATCTCAGAGAGCACAATAGGAGAACTGCATGTGTCATGCTGTTTCTACAACTTTCTGCACATCCAATGGCATAAGAAAATAAGCACACATCATGAGTTTGTAAAACCCAATAACTATTAGCACAAAAAAGCATGACGGTTCATATCATACTTCTGTATGTCTACCATGCAGTGACATGTTAGACAGGTGAGCTGGTCTACAAGCGGAAGTTAGTGATGGATCTCTACGGAGGCTTGAGGATCATGAGCACAATCTCAGTGACTCACTTCCCCCGCCCTCACTAACATCTACACAATCTCGCTTCTCTATCAGACGTGTGTTGTCGTTCTACTGCGAACGTCAGCGGTGTTGACTTCAGGAACAATGGTCTAGGTGAGGCGAACAAATGTGTAGCAGGCGGATAAAGAGTGGCAAACGACACTGCACACAGTCGGCATACTCACTAAGGTCGGCAGTGGTTGGAGGAATAGAAGTTGGAGTCTCTGAAGACACTGGAAGATGGTGAGAACATGGTGAGATGGGCTTTCATTTGCCGCACTTGATAGTAGAGCCACTGTTGCAACAGCTTCATAGCAAATAACTAGTGTACATCACAGCGTAGCAACATTCAGGCAGAAGTGCATGCGACCCAAATTAAAAGTGCCTCAGTGCAGAGACAACTATATGGCCAAAGTTATGTGGAAATGGGAGCACCAGTGGCTTTACTGGGATGCCATCTGGATCACAGCAATGACAAAATTTATGTGCATGGCACAATTTTATTTTAAATGATTTAATCTCATTAGGCTTTAGTTGTCTAGTTGGATATGTGAGGTGGGAAACTAAAGTCTAATGAGAAGAAATAATTAAAACTATTATGCCAAATAGATTGTCATTTTAATTGCACAAAACACAGGCATCACAATTCTAAAATGTTTACTGGAATATGTTCAACACTTTGTTTTAAAAGGAATTAAATACAACATTTGAAAAATAACTATAACATATAAATTAAACTATAAAATAATTCTCTGTTGGTTTAGAAGTCAGTTTTTTTTTTGGAGCGAATCCCATGTAATATACACTACCTTATAAACTTTAAAAACTAAAATAACAAGCCATACGCACGTCGACTTACGCCAAATGAGTAACCTCTGACACGATGTAGGAGTATCATAAGCTTAGACGCCTCTTGCGGTTCAAACAAATAGGACTGGGCAACAATCTCAAGCTCCTCTTCTCTTATATCGAAATCCTCTGACATTTCTGTTTAAAAATTCTCGTTTTAGACTTCTAATTCGTGACCGGTGTTTTGTTTTGCTCTCTGCTCTGCGCTTCCGCATTCGTCAATACGTCATGCGTCGGTTCAGAGTTCACTCTTTCGCCATAAATCGTCTGTCAGACGCTAGTTATTTTAGTTTTTATTTTAAATATGGATATTTTTCTCACCCAAAAGCATCGCTTTGCTTCAGTAGGTCTTTATTAACTCCCTGGAGCCATGTGGATATCTTTTATGATGGATGGTTGCACTTTTTTGGGCTTCAAAATCTCATCCTCTTCATAAAGGAAATTATTTAATATAACTACGATTGTATTCATCTGAAATTGGAAAGCCATATACAACTAGGATGGCTTGAGGCTGAGTAAATCATGGGGTTATTTTCATTTTTGGGTGAACGAACCCTTAAGCAACACAACTATTTTCAACATTGATAACAAAAAGATTTTTATTGAACACCACATCAGCATGATTTCTGAAGGATCATGTGACGCTGAAGGGCTGTGACACACTAAGCCAAACGTCGGCTGTAGTTGGGCTCACTATGGTGGCAGTTCACCCGATTCAGTATGTTGAATCTGCGACAGGGCCGTCGGTGAGAGAGATCATTCTGATTGGCTGTTCAGTTCAGCGAATGAGTCAATACAGGGGAATAAAAGCAAAAGTGATGAAAACGAGCAAAGAAGTCAAGACAGTATTCCAATATGTGAATATTTTCATGACATGAGCTGCCTGGAATAAAGATAAAGTGATCAACATGACTGATATTCAAAATGGTAAGAAAGCGCTGCTGAAGTCCTAGTTTTAGTTTCTCTTTTTGAATGACGAATATAGACTATTGATACCTGCTGATATAGACAGTTAATTCCTTACATGCAGGCACAGAATGCACAAACTAGTTGGCAGTTGTCTGTAGTCTTTGTGGTGAGTTCAAGCGCAGCCTTTTGGCCCAGATGCAGCCGATGCAAGGCAACAACACAGTTGGATTTTGTCGGCGCTAGTTCTCTGTCGTTGGCTTGGTGTATAATGGCTTCCTAAAATTAATCTTTGTCACCAGAGAAATAAATTACATTTTAAAATATATTAATATAGAAAACAGCCATTTTAAATTGTAATACTATTTCACAGTATTACTGTTTTTACAGTAGACCAAATAAGAGAGATTTCTTTCAAAAACATAAAAAAATCTTACTAACCCCAAACTTTGAATGGTAGTGTAGCTTGTTTTTTTTTAAACATAGAAAGTAGAACAGAAAAAACTGTTCTGTGTGAACTGGTCCTAAAACATTCTTAATCTGCAATATTACATAAACATTACAGCAAAATAAGACGTACCCACACACTTTTGTTCATGCAGTGTATTAGATAAACAGTTAAACTGCTCGATTCTGTGGTACTGAACCAAGCAGAGAGCTATTTCAAACAAGTAATTAATAAAAATGAATGAACCTAACCACATTTCACAAATTTTTTGAGAGCGCAACACTGAATTCAGCTGAATTCATGTATAACATTTCAGAAATCAGCCACTTTTGGAGCAAGCACAAACAATTGAACGTTTATGACAACAGTTGATAACATTCCACATACTACCGGGATACACCTGTATTTAATTGTCATGGCCGTCTCTAGCCGCAAAGACACCACTCGATTCAAAGTGCGATATTTTCCAGCAAAGTGCATTAGTGCCAGTGACTCAGACATCATCACTTTCAATATACTCTCATCTATCTAATCTAAGAGAGAAGGCTGGCTTTCATTGAGCTGAACCTCAGAGCCTTGGAGTTAAACGATAAGTACTTTGAGTGGAAGCTAATGATATGATGGAGGTGAAATATCCCCCGTTTCCTCTTTTAAGCTTAACGCAATTAGGCAGAGGCACAGTCTGTTTGTGAGCTGAGTGTCTGACAGATGACAGACTATGTCTAGTTTCAAAGACTGTTAGACAAAAGAGTGCAGAGCTTCTGTCTTTTAATCTGTTTCTTTCTGTGCAAGTTGCGAATTTATTTCAAGGAATTTGTATATACTTGGTGACAAAAAGAGCCTGAAGTGCTAAAAGCATTGTGAGTTATTCCTTGGAGGATTAAAGGAACAGTTCACTTGAAAATGAACATTTTGTCATGTACTGCACTTACCCTACTGTTGATTCAAACCCAAATTAACCCTTTATTTATTCCATGGAACACACAAGGAGAAATTTTAATAATGTACCGGTTGCTCTTTTCAAATGTAAACTGGTGGTTTAAAGTTGACAAAAGGATTTAAAACACCATAAAAGCCTCAGAAAAAGTCTATATGACTTGTGTGCTATATTACAACTTTATTATAAAATATGGTTACACTTTATTTTAAGGTGACGTAGTTACATTGTACTTTCTCAAATAAGTACTGAGTAATATTAATTAATTACATGTACTTACTATATAGTTACGGTTAGGGTTTGGTTTAGGGTTAGTTACCTGTAATTATGCATAATTTACAGTTATTACATAGTAAGTACATAGTAACATGTAACTACGTCACCTTAAAATAAAGTGTTACCTAATATATTATAACTTTGTGATAAAATCTTACAACCAGGAGTTAAGTGCTTCAGAATCATTGATTCAGTAAGCTGAATTTTAGAATGGATCATTAAAAGATCTGGCTCAAAAGAATGATTCATTCCCCAATCACTTCTCTCATGAAGAAAGCTAGGGTGGAAGTCAATATATTTTACATGAATAATAGCTTAAATGTCACCTTGTTCGTCACACAAAACTATCATATGATTTCAGAAGTCACACGACCCACTTTTATGATGTTTTTGCACCTTTCTTGAAGTTTGAAAGCTCCAGTTTACATTCCTTATAACTGCACTAAAATGGGTGACCACATTTTTATTTATGCAGAACAAATAAAGGTACATACATGTTTGGAATGACATGAGGGAGAGTAAATGAGTACAGAATTTTCTTTTTGGGGTGAACTACTTCTTTAACACCACATCGATTAAAAAACTTCACATTTATTTTAGCTTTAAGACAATATTATGGAGATAAACTGTCTCTTCTCTCTGATTTCCAGTGTTTTAACTTGCACAAAAGTAGTTACTGCAGGCTTATTGATCTCACATAAAACTACTCTGTTCTTTAATTTGGTCTACAGCTCAGCAGATGAGAAAATACATGCTAAAATGGAACTGTATTATCCTCTGTGGTCTGATGAAACGCTGAGGGGCAGTTACATTGTGTAGTGCTTTGTAGATATCACAGAGCAGAGGGTGAGGTTCAAAGCATGCAGAGAGTCTCAGAGAGAGAAGAAAATTGCTCTGCAGAATAATAAGGATTATCATATCGTAAGTGTTTCATGTCAAGGGGATGTTAATGCCGTTGCAGTGGTGATCACAATTAAAGCACTCCAGAACTTCACCTTAGGATGTGGACCATCTGCTAGGTCGCTGGCCTGTGTCTCTATCTGTGAGAGCTGTATTCACCGGCACTGAAGCAGAGTAACTACTGAGAACCTCCAGATGTGCTAGATAATAGACCTAATGTAAACCATCTCTCAGGGGTACTAAATTACTGAGCACAATCTGATGAAGTGCCACGTAAACTGTTTTACAGTTTACTTTCCATCTCCCATTCTGACTGCATTAAGTGTTATTAAAGAGCTTTGGTTCTACAAGTTGGGTTCTATTTAAGACAGAGCAGATACATAACAGATTATTTTAACATTTGGATATGCAGAACAACAATAAGTAAATGCTCATTAGACCATAACAATAAAAGCATAACATTCATAATGACTATTTTGTTCTTATAGAAAAAAATTGTAGTAGTATTACTGTTATTCATTGCAAATTTAAATGTTTTAGATTGTAAAACTACTTTTCAGAAATAACAACTGCACTATTAATATTTTATTATTAATAAACATTCATAATGAATATAATTAATAAAATATAATAATATTGCTTATTTATTTTCATCTTTGTTTGGGCTGTACAGCTAAATCATTTGGTCACACTTTAGTTTGGGGAACACAGGCTTTTGTCTCAATAAACTCCTAATTTACTGCTTATTAATAGCTACAGTAGTAAGGTAGTTGTTGTAGTGGTTAGTTTAGATATCGTACAGGATTAAGGGATGTAGAATATGGTCATGCATTATAAGGCATTATTATGTGCTTTATAAGTACTAATAAACAGCCAATATGCTAGTAATATCCAAGCTAATAAGCAACTAGTTTATAATGAGAATTGGTCCCCAAACTAAAGAGTTACCAATCATTTTAACTTGAGAATAAATTACTGTTATTTAGTTGAGATATTCTCCAAAAAATACATTTAAAAAAGTTATTTTTATCTGTGAATAGTGTTGTTGGGTGCTGTTCAAAACACCAAATTATGCCATTTATAAAAGGAACTGTTATCTGATTAAAAATAACATTAAATGGTAGAAAGTGGTGCTCTACCAACAAAAGAGGAGGTGCAACCAAAAAATCTAAAATTCATGTAAATTGGAAAAAGGTGCAACACTCACTCTTAAAGAAATCCAACTTTATTGGTTAAAAAACGTGACGTTTTGGCCATTGTCAAGGTCTTTATCAGACATCAAGAGCAACAATCTCAGGCCCCGTTTACACTAGTGCGTTTTCGTTTTAAAACGCACAAGTTTTGCTATGGTTACGCCTGTCGTTTACACTACGCCGGCGTTTTCGAACCTTGAAAACGGAGACTTTCGAAAATGCTGCAGACCCCGTTTTAGGTTGAAAACACCGGGGTAGTGTTTCAGTATAAACTGACCAAAATGGAAACTTTTGAAAAGGATGGCATGGCTGCCCACGTTCACTCTGCGTATCCTTGACGACCGTGTAAACAATAACATGGAGACTGAACTGCAATCTTTGCGGGCTTTGATGTCATTTTTAGCAGCCATTGTGCAGTTAAACTCAGCATTTTTTTAATGCTGCAGCTGCCAACATGCACAAGAGGCAACTGTTTACACTTGTACGCGTGTGCCCAGTGTGCATGAACAGTCATGTGACATGCGTTTCCGGCTGTGTAGTGTAGACGGAGATTGCTTCTGAAACGCTGTGGAAATGCCAGTGTAGAAAAACGCTGTTTTAAAACAAAAACGCACTAGTGTAAACGGGGCCCCACATATTGCTTTGTCTACTCTTGTTTTTGTTTTTTTACACAATGCCTAAATTTGCTTTTGACTTCAGCATCAGGTCCTGAGCTGACCTCCTTTAACTTTGTATATTCTACTATTTTCTTATCAGAGGCCATTTCCACTGTAGGTCTCCATAGGTGCCTTCCCTGCTGCGGTAATCACATTTGCAGTCTGCGGTGATCACATTCATATCAAAGTAGGCTTGTCAGTGGAGTCTACCTGCCCTCTGGGAGCGGGGTGACCCACACACAGGCTAGCAATAAGAAAGCCTGGCACACAGTCATGGAAAGAGTCCCTATTTGTCACTGTGAATATTTTAGCTGTCACCCAAGATGACCCTATGCAGTGAGCTGCAGAGGTGGCATTATCAATCAGAAAACTTCCAGAGGTGTCCATCACTCCTGCTTCTATCGCTTACGTGACAGGCCTAGCTAGCTTTGTCATCACTCCATCTCCATACACAACTCAAGCCTCTTCATTCACGCTCATAGCACATAAAATGGTGAGGGAGCTCTCTCGCTTTGAATTGCTGGTCCCTGCAGCACATACCGCAGTAATGTGAATTTTATAGTGCTCTTTTACAATTTCTACAGGCTGTGGAGGCAAGAGGTACGGATCTTTACTCACGTTATTACTGGCAATATAGTCTTTTGTGTCGTCCCCCTCTTCCACCAGCGCTCTGGGCACTCTATTGGCTGAGACTGCAGGATGGCCTCTGGTGATAAATCTCTGACAAGCACCTGTGAGCGCTACTGTACATCTTACTTGAAGCTCCATCTATGTCAAACTATGCCACTCACTGCAGATATGCTGCTGCTTTATAATGGATGGAGTCAATCTGTCATACTTCCCTAACTGTTAAAGAAATAGTTCACCCAAAATAATTAAAATTTGGTGATTACCTTCATGTTGCTCCAATTTTGTGTTGCATTGTGTGTTTTTTATTTATTTATTATAATTCTCTTTTTTTTTGTTGAACACAAAAGTAACTATTCTGAATAATTCCCGACTTTTTGTTTGCAATGGCAGTTAAATAGCCAACTTGAGAGTGAGTAATGACTTACATTTTGATACAGTATGTTTATGAAACAAAGATACTGCTTCAGAAGTTGTTGAGAATTACTTTTATGCCACTTTTTATATTAGTAGTTGCTATAAACTGTCATAGTATTTTAAAAAAACAACAAAAAAAAAACACTTAAAGGGTTAGTTTACCCAAAAATCGAAATTATGTCATTAATTACTCACCCTCATGTCGTTCCAAACTTGTAAGACTTTTGCTCATCTGCGGAATGCAAATGAAGATCTTTTTGATGAAATCTAAGAGCTATCTGTCCCTCCATAGACAGTCTTCGCAACTGCAACTTTGATGCTTTAAAAAGTTCATAAAGAGATCGGAAAACTAATCCACATGAATTGAGTGGTTTAGTCCATATTTTCTGAAGAGACCCAATCTCTTTTTATGATGAACAGATTTAATTTATGCTTTTACTTACATATAAACATTGATTAGCGAACATAAACAGAAGCTCAACCGCAAGATCAAACCTCTTGTGGAAGCTCAAACGTGCTTCCTAACACGCAAGAATAAACATCATCAAAAAGTTGATGAAAGATCAATAAAATGTACTTTTAGCTGATACACACCAAAATATGACTAAGTCATCCAAAGACTCACAGTTTTTGTCCAATCAAATACTCTCTAGAAGGAGAATGTCCCCTCTCAGTGAATTAAAATAACCATTTGACTAAAGGTCAAATGAAGGTTTATGACTAAAGAAACAGCCTATTAGCTATTTAAAAAGGGACGAGCCCTTCCATATACACAACTTGCTTTTAACGCAGGAAAGAAAACTGCAATCTAGAACACATTTTATGGAGTCTTTAACTTTCTATTCAAGCTTTTACTACCTTCTCTAAAGGCTTACTAGTAGATTTGGCAGGCGTGTTGCAACGGCTGAAATGGAAGCAAATGAAAAAAAACAGACAGAAATGTAAAAGAAAGAGAGCAGAGAGATGGAACACTTACTTTTGAAAGGGAAAGACGCGCAAGATCAAACCTCTTGCGAAAGCTCAAACATCATGTTTGAGCTTTCCGCAAGAGGTTTGTTCTCGCGCTTCATTCAGGTTTGGTTGAGCTTCTGTTTATGTTCGCTGAACAGTGCTTATATGTGAATAAAGTCTTTGGACTAAATTTGGACTAAACCACTCGATTCGTATGGATTAGTTTTACTATCTCTTTATGAACTCTTTGAAGCGTCAAAGTTGCAATTGCGAAGGTTGTCTATGGAGGGACAGAAAGCTCTTAGATTTCATCAAAAAGATCTTCATTTGCATTCCGAAGATGAGCAAAAGTCTTACAAGTTTGGAACGACATGAGGGTGAGTAATTAATGACATAATTTTGATTTTGGGGTGAACTAACCCTTTAAACCAGTCTAAGTTGGTCTCCCAGCCTGGCCAATCTGTGTTTAGCTGTTTAACCAACTGGGCCAGATTGGGTGACCATTTATGACTAGAAAGCCAACTTAGGCTGGTGAAAGCAAGGACGTTGAAAAAATAACAGCATATGTTTGGAAAGACATGAGAATGAGTAAATGATGACAGAATTTTTGGGTGAATTATTGCTTTAAGAAGTAATTTTCTGCTCTAGATATAGCAAGACTCATTGTTTCTAAGACAAGCAACTTGATTATGATTGTTCGTATTCAAAGATAGAAAAGAAAGCTTGAAAAAGCATTTTGCTATTGTTAGGATTTCTTCTGAAGATTTGCTTCAGAGGTGATTTTCGCTTTGGTCTGGAAACTCGTGACAAATAAACCCAATCTGGACTGTCACCAGATGTGTGTAGCCATAATTTGACAAGTGTCGATGCTGCCGGCGCTCTCGGTTTGTCATGTACAAATTGATAAATGATTAGTAAGTGTTTGGAGTGCCTGGATCATTGTCCCACCAATCACCTCTTAAATTCATGCAGGTATAGTTCCGGAGAAAGAGCAGACAACGCCATCAATCTCATCTGAACACGACCACATCACACTACCATTACGAGATATGGTCTCTGTCTCGCCCCTTTTTTTATTCCACTGTGTAATGATCATGAGAAGGCTTCCGCAGTCAAATGATCTGTCAGGGATAATGAAAACAATAGAGAGCTACAACAAGAAAATACTGTCAATTAAATTGGCAACAGGTTCATCACTTAAAATAGACAATAGACATTCTACAGTTTGACTGTTTTACAATTGCTTCTTGCAAAACAATCACCCTCACACATGAGTGTGTTGAGTTTTTATCCAAGAACCCATTGGGTGGAATTCAAAACACCAAATTATGCCAGTTATTAAAGACCCAATAAACACCAACATTAGCCAACAAGGTCACGCCTATCCAACGAGTGTGAAATAAAAAGCATGTTTTGAGACTTCTGTGGATTTTATATGAAGTACTACAAAGGGAAATGGAGAGATAACTGGAAACAGACTTTGACTAGAGGGAAATCTATGTACCAACAGCAATCTTTTATACTAACGTACTAGCATGTAAGTTTAAATGGTGGCTTTTAATCAACAGACCCGAGGGAGCCCAAGCTAATTTTTGTTTCAAGGCACGACCTAACACACCTGATTCAATTAATCAAGTGTTAATTCCTCCATGTAGCATAATTGAGTTGAACCAGGTGCATACTTACTGTAGGTTTTGGGGAAAAAAGGCAATTTTCTCAATTAAGCCTCCAGGAATGGAAGGACTGGTCTAAATGATCTCATAGCAAACCTTTACCCTTGTGTGAGTAATAGAATGGAATTTCATCTTGAAAGTACAACAACATATATAATGTGAGGTGTCACAGTTCTTTAAAGCACAGGCTATAATCAAAACCTACTGTGCTTTAAATTCAGTGAAAACCCCTCAGAAATTTTAACTTAATTTAATATGATAGTGCACTTGAAGCAAAAAGACATTCTTACTTAAAGACCCCATGAAATTCATGAATCGTCTACTCCATTGTCCACATCTATATCCTATAGTTGATGAAAGGTTGATACAATTGACTTTTAGCAGATACACAGCAAAAATATGACTGAGTCATCCAGCGACCAAAGTCGTGTCCCCTCTCAGTAAACTAAAATTACCATTTGACTAAAGGTCAAATCAAGGTTTTTGACTAAAGTAACAGCCTATTAGCCATTTAAAAAGGGACGAGCCCTTCCATATACACAACTTGCTTCAAACACAGTAAAGAAAACTGCAATCTAGAACACATTTCATGGAGTCTTTAACTTTCTATTCAAGCTTTTACTACCTTCTCTAAAGGCTTACTAGTAGATTTGGCAGGAGTGTTGCAATGGCTGAAATGGAAGCAAATGGAAAAAACAAACAGAAACGTGAAAGAAAGAGAGCAGAGAGATGGAACACTTACTTTTGAAAGGGAAGCCTGATGTCCAGTGGAACAAAACAAGATGGAAAACATGATGAGAACCATAAAATAACAGTGAACATGAGAACAGGAATGAATAAGATGGAGTGAATGCCGATTCCAATTTGCCATTTTGGGGTTCATCTTATAAAGCAGAGGAAAAAAAAATCACCTTGCTGACTCACATTTAGCCAGACTATATTATGTGGACGACTTGTCCCAAAATGGCAAAACTGTGTGACCCAATTAGCTGTTGTGAAATGAGAGCAGGCATTAGAGTGAAAGTAGGGACTGTGAAAACAGGGGGTGTCGAAGCAAAGATGAAAAATGATAAGAAAAATAAGAAGATTTCATGATAGCCTGTCTCTGACTTGCATCAATAGAGCAATTCACTCCTGCCATGAGCTATTGTACTCCCAATTGAAGAATAAACAAGTCTTGTTTTGTGTTATTTTAGCTTTTTACCCATTTTCTGTAAGATTCCATCCTAAGCTTCTGGGTATTCAATTGGAAATCAAGCTTTTTGCTGCATGACTCCTTTTTTTGTAATGTTATTACAAAGTGCTTGTGAGATGGATCAACTGAACTGGATCAATAAATTGGATTAATAAAGCGACAAGGAAAAAGACTATTTCTGCAATTTAAACTTTAGTCACTTAATCCCTGCGAGTGCAAGAGGAAATTGAATAATCAAAGTAGAACTGTGTTTCTGCTCATCCCACTTTTCTTGCAAACTGACTTTTCTAATCTGCTTCTGAGTAGAACATTCTGGGCCAACGGCTTCGTGCGACATGCAGTAATTAAACCAGTAGATTTGTAGGAATTTTGAGAACTTCATTGCAAAATCTAAATAAGGATGATGTTTCATTAATGTGGAGAGCTCTGCAATCAAGCTCTGCAAACCAACCTCAAATTTCACCTCACTTTACTTTTATATAGCTATGAAAGCCTGTTTCCACCAGGTAATTAAAAAGAATAAAAAGTGTCACTGTTATATATAAAGTGACACTTATGAAGTATAAAGTTGCAATTTAAATATTTTTACAATTGCGAGCTATTGCCTGAATTGTGAGATACAAGGGTACAATTATGAGAAATAGTCATGATTGTGAGCTATAAAGTTACAATTGAGGTCTAAAGTTACAATTATAAAAAATTAAAGTCACAATTATGAGATCGAATGTTGCAATTATGAGACGTAGTCACAATTATGAGTTGCAATTATGATAGAATCACAAATATTAGAAATACAGTCATTACTTTAGTTTTTTATTTGAGGCAGAAACAGGCTTAAGGTCTTTGCACACTGAGTCCTAAATTTTCGTATGCGTTTTTTTTGTATTCGCCATCCTAAAAATTCGTCACGCACAGAAACCTTGCACGCTGAGTCCGATGTGTATTAATTAATCCGTTGGAGTAAAATGGAGTCTTCAAGCAGAGAAGATGATTTTGTTGTCCTCTCTCTACTTAAAAAGAGAGAGGAAAAGAAAGAGGAAATATTAGGTCCATTCAATCCTGAGATTGAGGAGAAAGGAAGGAGAGTTCCACCTCCTTATCAGGGAGCAGCGGGATTATCCCGAGGGATTCAAAGTTTACTTCAGGATGTCAGTGGCTCAGTTTGATGCTTTGCTAGCGATACTGGCACAATCTGTCTTTATATGCCATCTCTATGTATTCCACACTTACAGTGCTTTGTGCTGCAAGATGAAGTGGTTCAACTTGTCAGACGCCATTTTGGATTTTGGCGCTAGCTTGTACGGTGGCTCTGAATTGTCAAAACACTTCTCAAAATGCTTGCTATGGATGCGAAAAACAAAGAAAAATGAGAAAAAATTGAACCCGATCTTAATTTTTTTATGACAGACGAAAGTTTCAGAGGCAGTGTGTAAACGAGATTGACACAATGTGAGGTCATATTTATTTTTTAACGTGCAAAAAATTTGGATGTGAATTTCGGACTCAGTGTGCAAAGACCTTTACATTCATACTATCTGGAATTATCTTCAACTGTCTCATAGTACAGCATACTGCTGTACAAATGCAAAATATCTATGGAAAATATCATAGTTTCATTGAGATTAGATCTTATTGATATTACATTTTCTGAGAGTCTGATCCTGATCTGATTGTGGATATGAGGTTAAAGAGGGTTTCATCATCTACTCTACAGAAAAGTGCCCAATCAACACGGACGACACTTAACAGAGCACACAGCTCTCAGCAGACACGAGACACAGCTGTTGCCTGGCACATGCTGGCACCGGCAGAACGGACGGGGGAGGAGCGCCACATCACTGGGAAGCACTGCTGAGGTGAGAGGCTGCAGTGACACAACAGTTTTCAGGAAATTGTTTAAACACACGGACACACACTAAAACGAACACACACATCCACATATAAAATACAGAAGTACACGCAGGACAAGCAATGCATCTCCTGGGAGTGAGATCCAGCAAGGTCCAGGGGAGGGATGCATTGTGGGTAGTGAGGTCTGCTGCTGCACTGAGAAGGGGGGTTGATGGGTAAAGAGAGTGCTAGGGACATATGATAAAGAGGGACTGAGAGAGAAAAAGGCAGAAAGAGAGAGGCACTTACGGACAGGTTGGGTTTTGAAGCTTTCCGGGGTGCTGCTCTCTCCTTCACCCTTGCCGTTGATGGCTGATATCTTGACCTCATATGTGGTCTCTGGCTTCAGCCCAACAATAGTGATCAAGTTGAGACCTGATTTGGACAGATTTAGAGCTGCAATAAAATATCAGACATAAAAACATACAATAAGATGATTAAATATGTTAAAGCATATCCCAAACCTATATGACCTTATCAAGTGAGATTAGTGATATTACCCCAGCACATTACTTGTAGGATTATAGACAACTGATTCACTTAAATGATTTGTCGCAATGAACAGGCTCAAATAAATAAAAAATCCTGGTTTTAAGGGAAAATGTGCAGAATGGATTTAGATACAGTGAGAAAAAGTATAACTGATAAGCATATATATGGAATAAACAAATAAACACATTGATCAAGTGGTGAATAATGAATAATGGTTTATGAATAATGGGTTTCTGATTCTGAGAAGGTCTGCAGAACTTTTTGTGGGTAGATCTGTGGGCAAAGATACTGTGTGGGCCAAGTCATCACTTTCCTATCATTTTCCCAGAAGACCCTGCAAAGCATTTTGAGTTTCACTTTTGTTGTAAAATACATTTTAGTTTGATCTATAAAAGATTCTCCAAGAGTCCCCATGCAGCATTTTACATTTCATTTTCGTATTATACAACCACTAGTTCTTGTTGTCTAATTACATTGGAAAATCTTTGGGGGAACAAAAGTAAACAAAATAACTGGCCACATTTTGTCTAAAATATAAATGAATTAACTTATACTACCATTTAAATGTTTGGGTTGGTAAGATTTCTTTAGTGTTTTTGAAAAAAGAAAAAAGAAAAGTCTCTATGCTCACCAATGTGATGTGATCTACGAAAACCCATAACATGGTGAAATTTTACCTATCACAGGTTTTGATACCATATGAAAGCTGGTTTTGAGCTCTTTCCAAACCTTTTTTTATAATTATTTTTCATAGCTTGTCTGTAACAAAAGTTATGGTTATCTGAAGTCGGCTGATCGCTCTGATTTTCAGTAACGGAATTTTGAGAAAAACAGCTTTAAATAACTGTCAGCCCCTTTTTTCGCATAGACATGAAGATGCACTATCCAAACTTAAATGGATGTAATTCAAGAATGCTTTGGAATATAAACCTAAAGTTGGTCTTGTTTTAAAGAAGACACTTGACAGATTATTGTAGAAGTTAAATAAATTACAAAAGTGAAATAAAAAAATGTTTATGAAAATGTAAAAATAGAATTGTTTATATTTTATAATAATATATTACAAAACATGTTTTACTCTTAAACTGCAAGAAAATCAAAGCCAAAAATATCAACATTCCAAATTTTTGGTTGATATCTCAAAAAATGAGCTTTTGTTTGGGCGCAATACCAAACTTTTTCACTAGATGACATCCAAGCTGCATTACTGACCATTTAAGGGTGCCTCCATTTATGGTTTGAGTGAACCATACATTTCCATATTTTCATACATTTTATGAAGTAGACATCCTATTCAGAAGTAATATGGGCAGTTTGGCAGTATTTGATTTGAATTCAACCTCTAATAAACACATAATTAGAACATGTATGTGCATTATAGCTCGCCGCCGCATCACAAATGGCGAATCTATCATTTTTTTTCTTTATATTTAAAACATTTTCAGACCTTTTTTTCTCGAAAAAATAGATTGGGATATTATATTTTGAACTCTTGGCATGAAATTGAATTGGTTTTCAAATTTGGTGACTGATTTTCAAAATAAAGAACAATTAATTTGCAACAAGAATATTTTCACTGCAAAAAATGTTTTTCTTACTTAGTAATTTTTGTCTTATTTCCAGTCCAAATATCGAAAAATTCTTAAATCAAGAAGTATTTACTAGATAAAGTAAAATGACAAGATATTATATCTTGTTTTCTGAAAGAAAGAAAAAACAAAATCAAGTGAGTTTTCTTAAAAAAGCTAAATTATCTGACACTGGGGTAAGAAAAATAATTTTATTCAAATGGAAAACAATTAAATGTATTTTTCTTATGAGATTGGCTGATAATTTTGCGTGTTTTAAGAAAAAACAACAGATTTTTCTTTCAGAAAACAGGACAATATCTTATGTCATTTTACTTATCTAGTAAATGCTTCCTGATTTAAGAATTTTTAGATATTTGGACTGGAAACGAGACAAAAATACTAAGAAAAGTATTCTATAAAAAGTAATTTTTTGCAGTGATACTTATAAGGCGTTTTCATACATTTATTTTGAAATAGCGATGAACACAAAAACATGAGACTTACAAACGTTACCCTGAAGTGGATAGCAACTCGGTAAGTAGTGAAGTAAGTTTTCCCTTTTATTTGAATCTTTTCTAACATTATAAATGTCTTTACTAAATTGTACCGACCCCAAACATTTGAATGGTAGTATACAGAACTGTTTAAAGAACAACAGCATTCTTCCTTGTGATATTGCTTTAGTTCAGTATTAGTTCGCTGTTCATCACTATGTTTTCAATGATGTTATAAAATATGAAATGTGGAATACTTTTTCATAATATCACCTTAAAAAGTTCTCTATTTGAGCGATTAGACTAAACCACTAAAAAAGAACCATTTCAAAAGAATTCATTCTTGATATCATACATCAATCATTCATCGTAACGGCCAGAAATATTGTGTTTGTGATTTTTTTTGTACTCATTCAGTATGGTACATTCTGTTTGAAACTGTTTCATGAGTGTATCACATGCCAATCTTTTGCATTAGAGACTGACTGACTGACAAAAGGTTGAGTGATCAAAAAGACATTGGCTGAGCAGGGGTTTGTGTGTGTAGGTGGCTGGTAGACTGATTCGTGAAAGGCTGCGTTTGTGTGTGAGGCTTGTTCTGACGCATGTCCCAAGGAGGTCTGGCA
>RJVU01035392.1:9229541-9287810 GCA_003731715.1 Anabarilius grahami
CCACAGACAGACAGAGCACATGTCAGGCTGTGACAACTGCTCCGAGCACTCTTATTTAGCATTCAAGTGAACCCTGTCCCTTTCTCACATTTGCGCATTCTATTTTTGGTCAACTCTGCATTGCATTTCATGCTTGCCAAGCAATATCGCCAATGAAAGAGGTTTTATGGCAGCGGGGAAGGTTATTTTGCCACAATTTGAAATGGCTAGCAGCTGTGGAAAGTGTTTGGTTGTTATATTGACCACAGGAGGCTGGCTGTTTGTGAGTCATAGAGACTGCTGTTTTCTTCTGTAAGTGTATTGCAGTATCTTAACTGGACGCAAAGCAACAAATTGACAAGCAACAAAAGCAATTCCTTGTTAATCTAAATTTCTGTCCTAACTAGCTGCAACAGAGACGAGCAACACTACATTTTGTCCACAATGAAACCTCACTGGACCAAAATCCAGCTCCTCATGAATGCTAAACTCTAAAGGGTTAGTTTACCCAAAAATAAAATATTTGTCATTAAGTACTCACCCATCCAAACCCGTAAGACCTTTGTTCATCTTCGGAACACAAATTAAGATATTTTAGATGAAATCCGAGGGTATCTGATTCACACATAGGCAGCAACGTCATTGCACCTTTTCATCAAAAATATCTTAATTTGTTTTCTGAAGATGAACGAAGGTCTTATGGGTGTGCAACAACATGAGGGTGAGTAATTAATGACAGAAATTTCATTTTTGGGTGAACAAACCTCAGAGAGATTAATTGCAGCATTTAAGAAACATCAGAAATCACACAACAAAATCTATGGAAGCCCATTTCCATCTGAGAGTCAAGTTAAT
The DNA here is from genome assembly GCA_003731715.1 of Anabarilius grahami. Lineage (NCBI taxonomy): Eukaryota > Metazoa > Chordata > Actinopteri > Cypriniformes > Xenocyprididae > Anabarilius > Anabarilius grahami. The sequence continues at coordinate 9,230,376 of RJVU01035392.1, forward strand.
TTTCAACTACATATCTCACAATTGCGGCTTTATTGTGACTTTAATGTAACTGCAACTTTATTGTAACTGTGCCTTAATTTCTTACAATTTCACCATATCCAAATATGTGACATAATATTTGGCCATTGTGACTTTTTCTTAAAACTGCAACTTTGTATTTCGCAATGTGATTTTACTAGCAATTGCGACTTTGTTACTTGTAATTGTCAATTTTGCAATGATAATTTATCTTGATAATTGTGAATTTATATCACACAGTGTGACTTCATATCTCATAATGTACCTACTTCTTTTTCGAAATGTCTTATTTTAAATCTCACAATTCCCGGTACAGTGTGTTACAAGTGCGAGAAAGTGTACAAGCACACACTATTCTGATTGGCTGTAGTTTTATTTCACAGCATTTTTGCTATCAGCACAGAGAGAAAAATTGCTTGTCACAGAAATATTGCCGCATCACGTCTGCTTTAGGACAATGTTTTTAAAAACAATGTAACTCAGTTAAAATCCCTGTCCTAATACAATCATCTGAGAATCGGTGGTCCTTTCGGTACAAAACAATGCTATACAAACAAGGGCCTGACCTTCATACAAATGAAAAAAAGCTTTTATAGCCTCCCAAAAGCCTCATCTATCTAGTTTTTCTCTCTTCATTGCTTCCAGTTCTGAATAAATGTTATTATAGCGCATTTGTGTGTGTGTGTGTGTTGGCTACTTACCATCCTCAGCCTCATACTCTCTGTCAGTCCAGTCTTGGCCTGCTATCCTCCATTCAGCCTTATACTTAAGGATAGGCACTCCTCCACTGGAGGCAGGCTCATCAAACTCCACCATTGCTGTGCTGGAATAAGGCTCCACGCGCTCGATAGAGGGGGTCGAAGGCACATCTAGAGAACACACACACTTATAAGCACACACTGGAATAAATCTAGCGTACTGCTCTTCGCACACAAGCAGGGCACCACAAAAATGTGAGTGAGGCAATAGACAAACTGAAACAATGAAAAATTGTTATAGGCTTGGGGAACGGTTCACCAAGGGAACTGTTATTGCAGTGGCCAGTACAGTTTTTCCCTGAAGCACGAGTAAAATATCTTTCAGACAAACCAAAATAATGTTTAAAGTGCTCATATCATAAGAAATCAAATTTTCTTTGAACTTTTGAGATAGAAGAGTTTGATGTACTGTGAAAACATACTGTAACTTTCAGATAAAAACTTATAGAAACTAAGCTATAAAAAGGCTTGTTTTGAACTTCTGCAACCTTTGGACATTGGACAGATAAATAAATGGGTAAACTACTGTTTTCAAACAAGTTTCAAACACAGACTGCAATTTCGTTTAGCAGCTGAAATTAGACACGTTCTCCTATAAATGTGGGGAAGTTTGCCAAACCTTGAGTCGGCCCTGGCTGTGTCTAATCCTCTGCATATTCTCCTCAAGAATCCCGAAGTTAGAAACATGAATCTGATCATTTTTTGTGACCTGCTCCCTGATCATTTAAGTCTTTAACCCTCTATGGTACTGTGTTACCTCCAGGCAACATAGTCTATTTTATTTATTTATTTATTTTTTTTATAAAATAAGACCAATCTATTGATCAAACCTATCTCAGGGGAGAAGAACTCAAATACTAATCAATGAAAGTGCAAAAAAGTGGTCACATGACCCACAGGAGTCCATTTTGTGTCCTGTTTCAGCATATGTCACATGGATCCATATTTTACTCCAATGAAAAGTGCATTTTTCACTTATTTGTGTCCAGCAAATCACTCAACACAAAAATATGAGTCACCTTCACTGGTAAGCAAAGAAGTACTTTCAAGAACTTTACATTATATGTCATCAAATGTTTTAGAGGACATAAAAACTGTGTGTTGCCTCAAGGCAACATTGTGCCATAATGAAATCGCATAAGGCCATGCAGGCATAATAGGTTTGAATACAAATATATTATATTTGTAAGGAAAAGAGTTAGAATGATCTAAAAATAATCATATAATACTGCAGCAAGAAGCAAGTATCCAATCAACTCCTGATGGACAAAATAAGTCCCGCCCTACATTTTCTCTTGTTTGAGAAGCCATTTCATTCGGATATATGCATCACAATAGGGAAGTAAAGATGGTAACACTTTATTTCGATTGTCCACTTTAGACATTCTACTAACTTTAAGTAACTTTGCAACTATGTCAACTACCAGTCATTAGAGTATTAGTAGACTGTCTGCTTAATATATGCTAACAGATATTCAGACATTCTACTGACTACTCTGTATGTAACTTCGCAAGTACATGTCAACTTATTCTATTATCCCTAACCTAAACAGCCGAGTTAGATGACATGGAGTTGCAAAATAATGAGTTAGAGGGCATAAAACTGTTTTTTTCCCCCTACAAAAAGGTTTACTAACAATATAATTCAACCAATATACAAATCTTTTCAAATGAATCTCCTTCCCTCACAGAACACATTTACTCAGTAAAACACTGAGAAATGTGACTTTATCGCACAATAAAAACTGTACTTGTGGGAGTGTGGTGGCTCAAAATCATGTGAGGTAGAAAAGAGGTGTCACTCCTGCACTGCCTCATAGCATTGAGACTAAATAATCACCTCACTGCATTCCACAACATTTCACATCTGCCCCACTTTACAGAGCACCAAAAATATCAGAGGCAGCGTCGCATTTAACCGTCGAATCTGCAGCCTGAAAATTATACCCTGCTGTTTTTATTACCCAAGAGTCTCAGTCTAAAAAATACGAGCGCAGGCTCTGATCTAAAGCTAAAACATCTCAGTCTGGGGAAGATTTACCTTTCGCGTACCTTGTGTATTATGAATGGGTACCAAGGGGGATTTTAGAAGTGGTTTTCCAGTGTTAAGACACCGTTTGTGAGAAATGATTTGTGAATAGCTAATTAGAATCTCAAGAATGACAACAATTTGTGTTTGATAGTGTTTCATAAGTGTAAAACAGTTACTAATTTTGTTCATCATCCTCTGAAGATTTACAAACCTGCTTGAACTAAAACAAATTCCTTTGACTCAGTGCCGATGACATTAGTAGCCGTACAGTTGTAACTGCCAAAGTCGTTTTGGGTCTCTGGAGTGACCTGTCAGAAAAAAAAAAAAAAAAAAAGACATGTTAAGGCATCACCTCTCTTCTGACTTAGCTAGCATGACATAGACATTAGCTGGTTAATGGAAGCTCATTGCCTTGGCAATAGCGGTGACCTCCTATTCTGCACTGCTGGCATTCAACTTGCTCAATAATTATTGAGTGACAGAGAGAGAGACAGAGAGAGAATGGCAGCGTACTGACTCCATTAACTTCAACAGCAAAATGTGCCATGGGAACAGAGAGAGTGACAGAAAATTTTAAGCTTCACAAAACGGTCAAAAATAACCTCACATGTTGTTGTGTACTGCATATCTTAAAGCCACCTTACTGAGAACCACGAGACATGTGCGAGTGTTTGTGGAAGTGTATAATAGCATCGCTGATTTAGTGCTTATGACTGGTTTTGTGGTCCAGGGTCACATATTTAAAACTTTATTAACTAGCTTTCGGCAGACAGAACACACTGATTTGTGGCGGAAGAGTATTCTCTGACCTGATGCACGATGTAATAGAGCAAAACAAAACACCGGTCACGAATTAGAAGTCTAATCCGAGAAATTTTTAAAGAGAAATGTCGGAGGATTTTAATATAAGAAAATAGGAACTTGAGTTTTTTGCCCAGCCATATTTGTTTGAACTGTGAGAGACGTCTAAGCTTATGATACTCCTACATCCTGCGTCATACATCGCGTCAGGGTTTACTCAAGTTTTATATATGGATATTTTTCTAAGAAAAATGCAACGCTTTGCTTCAGAGGGCCTTTATTAACCCCCTGGAGCTGTATGGATTACTTTTATTATGGATGGATGCATTTTTTTTTACATTTTTTTTGGATATTTTTAAATATATCTCAGAATGTGTTCGTCGGAAAGAAGATAGTCATATACACCTAGGATGGCTTGAGGGTGAGTAAAGCATGGAATTATGATCATTTCTGTGTGAACTAACCCTTTAAGATGTAAATTTAACTATTAAAATGAAGGCTCATAATGCTGTGATCTGACCTCAAAAATCCTCTACAGAGAAATTTTCATAAAATGTAATATTTTCTGTATTTAGACAGAACAGATTAAATATTACAATCTGTGCTATGCAAGACTCTAAAAACAATACGCTCCATGCTGGTCATTCACAATGTGTTGTTATACAGAAAGCAACTTAATTATTGTAATTAATGTTATCAGCCAGTAATGCAAAAACAAAATCAAAAAGTCAAGCTACGTATGAAGAACTGAAATGACATGAATTATACTGCCACACAATAAAAACAAGTCATTATATTCTCAGCACTTGTGGGCTGATATGGGTGTGCAGATGTTTATACCAGCACTATTTTATACATAAACGAAGAACATAGGTTACTGGGAAGAAAAAAAAAAGCAGTAATTAATGTGTTTTCTCAATGCAGGCACTATTGCTATGATTTAATATCAAATGCTACAGGGTGCTGAAGTATACTGAAAATGAGCTCAGAAAGCAATTATTAGTGTCAAACATGTCTTTAGTGTTGAAACTTTAATGAGGGGGCATCTAAAGGCTGATGGGTTTGAGTGTTGATGCCGTACCTCCAGGAAGCTGACTGCGGGAGTGTTGTAGATCTTGATGTTTGTGGTATTAGCGCTAGGCAGCATCTGGCCATCACGGAACCACAAAACGGAAGCGGCTGGGTGAGCGAGGGCCTCGCAGGTGATGTTTGCCGGATTACCCTCCCAGGTGACCACCGCCACAGGGCCCTGGATCTTTGGAGAATCTGTAATTATACATTACACAGTGTCAGCAAAGTGCAACCAACACAAGGACTGTTGTAGAGAAAGACCTTGAGGCAAAGAATATGATGGCTTCCAGCTGGCATACATTAACCATCATCACCTCAACTACCTTTCAGAATTGCAATGTCTGATATCTGCTATTACAGACCAGGCGGTAGCTCTAGCATGAATTCTATTGTCTGTTTTGAGTGTTGCTCCCCTGATGTTCACCTTTGCTAACTAGACTTTCCACTCCAGGATTGATACATGCAGTTGAGTAATCACATTTCCCATAAAGCTGCTCTGATAAGACACATATCCACTCAAATCTTATCGCTATCTCAGGACCACAGGCTGCAACACCGCTACTTAGATAATCTGGGCAACCCCCCCAAAACATAATGTCTCTCTTTGGATGAAACAGGCAATAAAATCTTATCACAACAGTGCCTGAAATAAATATTGGGAAATGTAAGGCTCAAAATGATTTCATGTGCAATATTAGGTGAACATGTTAAGTAAACAGTAAAACTTTGCATGAAGATGCTTACTGATTCAAAATGGCTAGAATAAACAGTCTTTCCTACTAGCTGCCAGCCCGAGACTCCACTTTTACTGTGAGGTTGAGCTCTATTTCAATAAAACAACATAAACAACCAAGTAAAAGGGGGGAAAAAAACCTCTTTCAAATGTAAACTTGAAGAAAAATTGGGAAATAAAAGAAATGTAGAGTCATGCTTTTCTACACACAGAAGAAGTGACTCTAGCTCAGACCGAAAGTGTCGCAGTATGGGAGTGAACAATCTCATCTAGGATCATTTGAAGCAGACAAAGCACCTTTTCTTATCGCTAATTACTGCGAAACGCTCCATGCACTCAACCAAGAAGCTGATTACTCACAAACCAGGCTGTGGCAAACTGCATTTCCACACAATTTCTATCAATTGCACATTGTGATGCTATCTCAGGAACGGGAGAAGATTTTTAGGGCAAGAAAAATTAATCCAATTAGACTTTCATTGCACTTCAAGCTTCACTCCCTCCTACTTTTCTGAATTAGATTGTGGAAATGCTTTAAAATGCACAAGCAGATGAAAATAACTTTAAAGCTAGCTTTAATGTAATTCTCTACCTGGCAAAATGGCACAAAAGTGCACTCAGCCAACTCCAGTAAACATAATCTGATAAAATAAGCGTTTTCTTTGAAAATTGACTTTTAAGAATGTGAAGATGGCAGTATTTCATTTCATATGAAGAGCTCTGACTGTAAGAAATAAGCCCAAAAGCTATAAAACAAATCCGAGTATATGGCACTGTGATTTGAGCGGAGTTATTTTGATGGAAATTGACTTTAATTTGTCGAACAGACATACTGTAAGAAAAACCCCTCAAACCATCAATTTCTATCAGTTTCTTTTGTTACAAACTCAAAAAAGAAGATAAACGACTGATTGTTTCATATCATAAAATATCAGTGAATAACATCTGTGAATATTGTGCTAAAAAGACCATCTGTGGTGGGTTCAGCTAACATAATTTAGCTTCTTCTTCTAATAAACATGGCAGTCTTGATAGTTAAGTTAGTTAGTTAGTTAGTTAGTCAGTCAGGACCCTCATAGGCTATGTTCACACTGTCAGTCTAAATCCGATTAATGGTGTATCCGATTGGAATCTGATCTAAATTATTGACTGTCCACACTGTGTACCACAATATAATTTTCTGCTCAACCGGCACTGTGCAACAACACAACCTTGTTTCTGCAGCAACTTTCAGCATATTTCCTATAACAGCGTCTGACGTTTACATTTTACGTGGTGTGAGAAAGCACACAAAACCACACACAATCCGATTAGAGTGGTCAGACTGAAAAGGATTTCCAGAAATGCGATCTGAATAGGATTTCAAACCACATATGAATGTAGCTTGAAACGGATTCGTAAAAACCACATTTCATGTGATTTTTCTGAAGTTCACACTAGCTAAATATGATCGGATATTCACAAAAATCGGATTTGGACTACAGTCTGAACAATGCTATAGGTCCAGCATCCAAAAACAGGATAGTAGCCAACAAAGATCAAAGGAACATTGAAAAACACAATCTGTCCACTTCACTGAGCTTTGAAACATTTGTCCTGAACACTAGACAAATAACAAAAAAGGACAAAGAGAGAAGTTTAGTGTTCAGCTTACAGCGCACTTCCAGGTACATGCTCTGGATGTCCTGACCAATGGAGTTGCGGGCAGTGCAGAGGTACTGGCCGGCATCGGTGAACTGCACGTACTTTAGAGTCAGAGAGGACACACGAGCATCACTGCGCACAATCACGTTGCCATCCAGACTCTAGGGAAAAAAAGAAAATAGAGAGTGAGAGTAAGAAAAAGAAATGTAAAATACAATGAAATTAGTCGAAGTTAAACCTAAATGGTAGTGTTAGAGGAATAAAGGGATCTTTAAAGTCATAGTTCACCCAAATAAAATGAAATTAAAAATCATAATTTTCTTACCCTCATGTTATTCCAAACCTGTATGACATTCTTATACAGCTTGAAACACAAAAGACAACATTCTGAGGAAGCTTCACAACTGACTCAAAAGAACCATAAAAGTATTGTAAAAGTACTCCATTTAACTTATAGATATTTTAAGTCATTTGGGGTGAGAAACCGACTAACGTAAGATTTTCGAATAAAATCTTGACATCCACCACCTAAATGAGAGAAGCAGTGATGTCCATCTGTGAATGAATCATTCAACTGATTTACTGAAACGATCTGACTCACACGAATGATTCAATCCAACCAAGGAAATGTTTTCTTTTGAATACCAAACTGTTGGTCTGTCATACAAGTTTGGAAAGACAAAAGGGTGAGAAAATTATGATTTTTCATTTCTTCAGTGAAAAACGATCCAGGTTTTTTAATATCATTCCTTCACACATTTACAGATGACAGTTGAAGGGAAGAGTATGGTATTTCTTTGTGTTTCAGCCTCTGTCTAGGGCTCAGGGGGGTATTTTGGGAGACAGTGAGGCAGGGATCAATAATGAAGTGGACCACACAGCAGGGGACACTTTAAAGCCTTTTCTCCTCAAAGCCTATTTAAACAGCACAGCTGGGACAATCTGCTAACAGTTTTCCTTCCCGGCTCCAGTCCGCACACAAGCGCATGCTCTTTAGCTCGTACTGCATTTACTCCGCTGCCCATCTTGGGTTACTATGGTGATCTGAGATCCTATGGTTGGAGGGGCTTTGAATTCAGCAATCAATGGTAGTTCCAGCTGTTACAATGAAAACCCGGCATGTGTTTCATCGTTGCTCTGTGTTGTTTGCATTTCAAAGCATTTCTTGCTAGTTTTCTTTTCACAAGTTTTTAAAAGCAACTAAAAAGACCCTTCAGATCTGCTTCCGAAAGGAGCAAATTCACATCTTTACCCCGTGATTACACATGCGTAGCTGACATTAAATACTTTTGGGAAGTTTGCATACTGTGGCGTGACCTCAAACTATTTTCTGCAGCATTTTGCTTATTCTTTCACACTTATTAAACATGCAGCTTTTATGACCTCATGCCTATTGAGAACAACATGGAATATGTACTTTTAAAAGTTCATTTGTTCCACCACATGACCATTTAAAACGAAGTGAAGGCAAAAAAAGTTACAGGGACCTACTTTAAGTTGTACAGTTTCCAACTGATAGATGCCACAAATTAAACTCTTTTCTTTTTTTTCATGAAAAGTGAGAAAAGTTGTTTTCTCAAGAGCACAACATTTTCTTGACAGGTGGAATCAATAATAAATAATAAGAAATTTTGTCTTTTATTTGAATTTGGTCTGTTTCTTCTTTCGCTCCACAAGGTTAAAATGGAGCTCTCACAAACATTATTAATTTAATCAAAAAATATGTCCATGACCATGTCTTAAAGTGAATAGACCTTGACATTTTGTGAGATCTTTTACCTCAAGGCAAAATATTTAATATTTTTAAATATGCTTTATTATTCCATATTTAATTGGCTACACATTTACAGTTAAGCACCTTGTGAATGGGACTGAAAAAAGTCCATGGACATGTTAAGCGTCAACTAACCATATGTTAGTGACTAACACATGCAGATTCGACATTGCAATCTTAAAAAGAAGAAATCAATCGGAAATCCACAGATTAATGACACTCGTGTAATTTACAAGACAATTAATTGACTAAGTGCATTTGACTTGCATAATGTGACCCATGTTAATCAGAGAGTGCAACCTCTTCCATGACATGTTTAAATAGATTTATTAGTAATGCCAGCTGACACCATATTACTCAGTTAACAAACATGAAGCCACCAGCCACAGTAACCACATGGATACTCAATCCTGTTCTTTAGCTACAGGACATTTAAGGAGAAAAGGTGTAGCTGTCACACCCCTATATTAACAATAAGCATTGTTGACATTCATAAGCAGTATTCAGTGCAGCAGAATGAATAAAATAAGCCCGGAAGAGCCGGATGCGCTCTACATTTTTCGTGCTTAGCGGAGCGTACATTGTTTTACCTAAGCTACGACGATGTTATTGGATGTACATGTGTACTGAATTACATATGGGATGCTGTTTTGAGCATCGAATAACTCACCGCAAACTCAGCATATGATTCATATTTTTCTTTCAGTGAAGCTACTGCAAAACGTGAACATTAGTGTGGACCTTTCATCAGTGCCACAGACGGTCCCCTGACAGCATGCGAAAGACAGCCGGGAAATAAGATGTTTCTGAAACCTGCAGTGGCACTTCATTTATAAAGTGCCTGTTCAATGGTCAGTGAGAAATTTGACTGCGGGGCGGAATGGAGTGTATGCGGCACTGAAATCCAATCAATTCACAAACTTGATTTAAGGTGTGGTGGCTTAGTCACGATCTGAGGGATTGAGTGCTTTAAGTAACAACCAGGGTCTCGACCATAAATTCCATCCTGCTTGTGCCTCACGTTCAGAGGGCTGTTAGCATGCAGGTCTGTCGAGTGAGTCCCCTCCCGTTGCATAGTAATTGACAGTAAGTTGCATTCACAGAGTCTCTCCTGTTTTACTTGTGTATGAAGGGCTGGTCGCATCTGAACCTTCACGATTTCTTTGAACGTTAACCTTGAACGCTTCCGGCAAATCACTTTGTGCCTCTGCCTCCTCGTCGGTTGTGAAATTTAGCAGAAAACAGAAGTGAGGACAGACAAGAGAATGTTTCGGCTTACGTTTCAGCACTGAAATGCAATCACGGGCCTGTGCGCATCTTATCTCGCCTAATAGAGAACGTTGGAAGCCCCATTCTGCCCATCCGTTTCTCCTGAAAGAGCAGACAGCCAACGGTGGATCAAATTCAGAGCTCACATTCAAAGTCTTTTTTTGTGAAAAAGGGGATTTTTTTTTCTCTTTTCCCTAGAGAAAATAGTAGGTGACGGCAATCATATTGTATGACTGCGCTGACAAAGAGACAACATTAAAAAAGGTGCTGTTGACTGTCTTTGAGGAAAGCGAGTCAAAAGTGTCCTGCACTTCACATTTCACGCTAACAAGAAACTGGAGGAGCACTCTAGCACAGACAAGATGGATCACAGGGTGTCCAAATGCAGAAGAGAATAAATCTGAACTTTTGATAAAAATGGCCTAGCTTGGACTGATGGAAGACATGTTGAGAAATAGTTGCCCTGAGGCTGGCTGCAGAAGAAAAAGTCTAGACAGTGAGCAGGACGGACGTTCCAAGATTGAATGCTAATTGAATTTTGTCAAGGTCACCTACTGTAGTACGTACATACCGGTCGGTTACTGACATTGTTACGATCAGAGAGAGGAAAAAGTATATTAACTTCTAGAAGGGCTGTTACAATATCAGAATTGCAGAAATCAATGGAAGTGAAATTATTTGTGTTTCATATATAGGGCCTAAGGATACAAATGAAATAAACATTGCTTTTCAGGCAGGTCTAACAGTAGTTTTCAGGTACAGAAATTTAATAAAGTATGTTAATCAAATAAATAACACTGCATAGTCTTCATATTCTTTTTTAATTCTAAGAGCACTGAGTGTTTTTTTTCCCCTTTGTTGTTTGGTTAACCTTAAAAATGCACACAGCACAGCAGCAGGATTAATTGGATGCTGTCACTTTAAGACTGAACGCACGCTCTGATCATGCGTTTTCTTTCTCATTTGAAGACACATAAGCGACTATGTTTACTAGGATACTCGCTGAGATGGGCATTTTTTGACATAATTTTGTGTGAATTTGTCCGTTCAAGCACAGGAAGGCATGAAAGAGAGCTCAACTTCGTATTTGTGCGCTGTCTGAAGCGGCTTGCAGCGTGCGTGCTTCGGATGTTTTCAGATGTTGATCTTCCCACATAGCACACCCTTTCTTGTGGTCTAGCACTTGAATATTTACATTGGAAAGCCTTACATTTTCGTGATGATACAGCACTGACCCGTCAACTGTACAGAGCGTCATTCATGTTTGTTCATGTTCATGTTCTCACAACATTAGTTCACCCAAAAATGAAAATTCTGTCAACATTTACTCACCCTCATGTCGTTCCAAACCTGTAAGACCTTCATTCATCTTCGGAACACAAATTAAGATATTTTTGATAAAATCCGATGGCTCAGTGAGGCCTCCATTGCCAGCAAGATAACGAACACTTTCAGATGCCCAGAAAGCTACTAAACACGCATTTAAAACAGTTCATGTGACTACAGTGGTTCAACCTTAATGTTATGAAGCGACAAGAATACTTTTTGTGCGGCCAAAAAAAACCCCAAAATAACGGCTTTTTTCAACAATATCTAGTGATGGGCGATTTCAAAACATTTCAAAAATTCAGAACGTGTATCAAACTGCCAAAGTCACGCCCCCCAAGTGGTGAACCATTGAAATTTCAAAACGCTTATGATGTAATGAAGCCTCGTTCACTGAAATCACGTGACTTTGGCAGTTTGATACGCACTCCGAACCACTGATTCAAGACAAAAGATTTGTAAAGCTTCGAAGCTTCATGAAGCAGTGTTTTGAAATCGCCCATCACTAGATATTGTTGTATAAAGTCGTTATTTTGTTTTTTTGACGCACAAAAAGTATTCTTGTTGCTTCATAACATAAAGGCTAAACCACATCTTTAGCAGATTTCTGGGCATTGAAAGTGTAAATTAACTTGCTGGCAATGGAGGCCTCACTGAGCCATCGGATTTGATCAAAAATATCTTAATTTGTGTTCAGAAGATGAACAAAGGTCTTACGGGTGTGGAACAGCATGAGGGTGAGTAATTAATGACAGGTTTTTCATTTTTAGGTGAACAAACCCTTTAATTTAAAAACTACCTCACTAAAAACAAACTAATATGCTGCTGAACCAGGTTAATCACAATATTCGCTGAAATTCTTAAAGGTGCCCAAGAATGCTTTTTCACAAGATGTAATATAAGTCTAAGGTGTCTCCTGAATGTGTCTGTGAAGTTTCAGCTCAAAATACCCCATAGATTTTTTTTTATTAATTTTTTTAACTGCCTATTTTGGGGCATCATTAACAATGCACTGATTTTCACTGGGCGCCGCCCCTTTAAATCTCGTGCTCCCTGCCACACGAGCTCTCGACTATATTACAGCGCATTTACAAAGTTCACACAGCTAATATAACCCTCAAATGGATCTTTACAAGATGTTCGTCATGCATGCTGTATGCATGCTTCGAATTATGTGAGTAAAGTATTTATTTGGATGTTAACGTTTGATTCTGAATGAGTTTGAGGCTATGCTCTGTGGCTAACGGCTAATGCTACACTGTTGGAGAGATTTATAAAGAATGAAGTTGTGTTTATGCATTATACAGACTGCAAGTGTTTAAAAATTAAAATAACGATGGCTCTCTTGTCTCCGTGAATACAGTAATAAGCGATGTAAACTTTAACCACATTTAACAGTACATTAGCAACATGCTAACGAAACATTTAGAAAGACAATTTACAAATATCACAAAAAATATCATGTTATCATGAATCATGTCAGTTATTATTGCTCCATCTGCCATTTTTTGCTATTGTCCTTGCTTGCTTACCTAGTCTGTTGATTCAGCTGTGCACATCCAGACGTTCTGCCCTTGTCTAATGCCTTTCATAATGTTGGGAACATGGGCTGGCATATGCAAATATTGGGGGCGTACACCCCGACTGTTACGTAACAGTCGGTGTTATGTTGAGATTCGCCTGTTCTTCGGAGGTCTTTTAAACAAATGAGATTTATATAAGAAGGAGGAAACAATGGAGTTTGAAACTCACTGTATGTCTTTTCCATGTACTGAACTCTTGTTATTCAACTATGCCGACGTAAATTAAATTTCTGAATCTAGGGCACCTTTAACATTTTGAGTTATTATTATTTATTTTTTTGGGGGGGCGCTTGGATAGAAAATAAAACATACTGTATCAAATATCAAACAGAAAGCTGTGTTTATTTAAAAAAAGAGTTCTATTTCAAATCAAATCATTTTCTTTTTAAATGATTAATGTTCTCTTCATCAATGAATCAGAAAAAAAAGTATCACCATTTCCACAAAAATATTAAGAAGCACAAGTGTTAAACATTCATAATAATATATTGATAGTAAATTACATTTTAAAATATATTAAAATAGTAAACAGTTATTTTTCGTGGTAGTGCATAAAAATGCATTTAAATGTGCATTCAAAAATCTATAAAATGATATTGAGATCATGCTGGCAGAAAACACTCATTTGTTAAAATAAGATATTATTAAAATATAAAGATAAATGATTAGCATAATCTTGGATGATTATTAGATATAAACCATTAAAAGTGATTCAGTGCCATTTAAGTATGTCTGAAAAGTAGGTCTGTAATAAAAATTAGCAGTAAAATTCTTTAGGCTTAACTTTGTGCTCATGTTTGATTGTAGAGGGTTTATGAAAGTTACTAAAGTTATCAAGCTGTGAGCAGTGAGAATGCTACACTCTATTATTTTGCTACTCTTAATCATTCATGAATATTAATATTGGTGACTAATTAAAAGTAATGTAGCAGGTCCACTTACATTTCAAGGCAGAAGTATCTGATATTCTGGCACATCACACATTCATTTTTTTTTTGTTCCACCTGTTTGCATTCACTAAAGACATAACCAACAACTGTGTTTACATTAACACCTCGGCATGATGGGCATTTTGAACGATGGGCATTTTGAACGAAGTGCATTTGACTGTTCGTGCATGTAGCGTTACGAGTGCACTTCACAGAGCAAGCACACAGTATGTGTGAGCATTCAAAAGCAGCTGCCTGTCAGTCACACAACACTTGAGTCAGAACTGCCTATAATGTAGAAAGACTGTAATCCTCAATTTTTATAGCTTTAAGCATCAACTCGCAAACTCTTAATTATTCCAAAACTCTTGATGCAGTAATTTCCTTGTCTTTGACTCAGAAGAAAAGCGCATGTTTAAAGAACCATGGTGCTTTTTATCTGTACTCCTGAGGATTAAAAACATGAAGTGATGTGTGGGCAATCCCATAACTGTGGCCTTTCATCTCAGCAGATCAGATAAACAGTCCTTCCCACACAATCCATATGCATCTGAATCATTCTTAATCAGCAGTGCAGAACACTGATGAATTCTCTCTCTGACAGATGAATAAAGCAAGAGTCTAACATTTCAGATCCAAGCATGGAATCACTTGCTTATACTGTGCATCTACAGCTAAAGTCAACATGAAATCAAAATTAACCTATTTACTTTCCTCTTAATGCAAGTTCCTGGTCTATTGTGAATGATTCTTCTTAAAGGATTAGTTCACTTTTAAATGAAAATTACCCCAAGCTTTATGACTATATGACTTTCTTCTTTCTGATGAACACAATCTGAGTTATATTAATAAATATCCTGACGCATCCAAGCTTTATAATGGCAGTGAACTGGGACCAACAAGTATGAAGCACAAGAAAGTGAATCCATCCATCATAAACGTACTCCACACGGCTCTGGGGGTTAATACAAGCCTTCTGAAGCGAAGCAATGCGTTTGTGTAAGAAAAATATCCATATTTAACAATTTATAAAGTAAAATATCTAGCTTCCGAAAGACCAACTTTCGTATTCAACTTACGAAGAAAGTGTAATGCCTCTCGCAGTTCAAAACGTTTATGCTACGTCCTTCCTTATTCAACTTATGACAAAAGCATAACTGACGGAAGCCAGATCTCTGAGCTGGCGTGAGTGAGTGGAGACTGAGCTAATTAGCATATTCAGTGATCTGCGTATATTAAATGAAGCAAGGGTGTAGAGTTACATTCAAGCTAGTTACATTCAAGGCATAAAGAAATCACAGGAAAAAATTTTTAAATATGTCATTTTGGTGATCAAAGATGAGTTTTAAGGGATAAAATGATTGACTACAGGGGGATTTGAAAAAAGACTTGTGTAATCTGTAATCACAATGTATTTTCCATTTCCACTTAGCAAACACATTTGGTCTGGTATGTATCTTCTTTTCCCAACTCCCAATGGATAAAATACAGTCCTGCCCCATGTTTTTATCATCAAACATTCTGTTTAACACAAATGCACCACATTACAGAAGTAAAATGGGTTTCACATTGACTTTAAAGTTTTTGTATTCATCTCTGACATGTGGGTACGAGTATACCAAGTGAGGGTTAGTATATTTATGTTAACAGAAGCTTGTGCTGTCTGAAGCTGGAGTTGGTTATATGTGTTAGTGTCTCCTTTAGAGCTGCTACATTCCCCTGTCTGAGTCTATGGGAGAACACTGAGTGTTGGCTCATACTCTAAAGAAGTACCTGGCATGTTTCAAGCCTTGAAGCCCTTGCTCTAACACCCTCTCTTTATTTTCTTCCTCAGTCCCTTGAGAAAGTTTGTCCAAGGGGAATTCATGAAGGAAAAAAAAGGTCTCAGTTATTCTACTAAGAAAAAAACTTCAAAGCCTAGAAAGACCTAATAGGATTGTCACAATTTCTGTTTATAGAAGCTATCCAAAAAAAGAGCTGCATATAAAGAAATGAAATGACAATCATTGTAGTCTAGGGATGCCATTTCATCAGATGTGATGTGTGTGGGTGTGTGTGTCTACAGGATTTTGAGGGTAAAAGAGAGCCAACACTTGATGTTCTAGAGTGATAAAGGGCTTCTCTAGGATTAGTGAGCATCCTGGCTACATGTGAAGCAGCCCTACCTTGTGTTTCTCAGGTCGAGTCCATGAAGCCTGGATAGACAGACACATGTAAAGCAAAACATGACAGAAATGAGAAAAAGCCTTAAAAAGAAAAACCAGCAGCCGTTCAATTAGACCGGCATCACACATGCACGTTTTTCAGAGCAGACAGCTTGTGAAGCTCCAAAGTTGACAACTTGACTTTAATCAAATCAAAAGCAAATTGGTTTAGTAATTGTAACATTACCCACAGGCAATAGACTTCTTAATAATAAATTGACTTTTATTTTTTATTTGTTTATGTGTGTGTATATAAATATATATAAAATATATAGTCTTTTTATAAATGGCTTCAATACAAATAATAATCAAATATAAAACCTTGAACTAACCTTGTGTCACACCAGATGAGAGGCACATAATCAAAACATCAGGTGTGACAAATCATTTTTACCTGAACAACAATCAAAATGGATGGAAAAGGACACATTTAGCTGCAGGCTGGGAAATCAAATGACTCAAACATGAGTGGATGCTCAGACATCCATGTGACACATGCATATGATCTTGCAAATGATGTTAAAGGTCAGACACCCCCCCCCAACAAACCATCAAAATGCCACAGCAATAATGGCAGTCCATCAATAATTAATAACACAATAGGAATACATGTGAAACGGTGCACACACCTCGACACTAAAGCAATATTTCTAAGAGCTCATCTATCTGCCGAGATCTACTGCCTGTGTTGCTAACTGTGATCACCTCATTCATTTCGTCTATGTCCCATAAGTCACAGGCAGCAGCTTTGAGCCTTAACGAGAGCCATTCTTCCATTTGACAACATAGATCCCTGTATTCTTTGAACGGGACAGTGATGAGTAGTTTTCAGTGAAGGTTTTTATACCTACCACTCATTTGTTAACCAAAAATCAATCAATGACGTTGCCATCTGGAATTGCATCGCCGAGAATTTGCATGACTCACAATAGAGGCTGTTGAAGACGTGACTCGAACCACTGACAAATCAAACAGACATGAATAGCAGACAACCTACCCATTTGACTTATGACAGAGCGACAATGATTCAATGAAAGCTTGCTCGTCATGAAGGGAGCATTCTATTATTTTGACCGCTAATCACACAATTTGCTTCAAAGGGAATATGTTGCAGACAAATGGAATTTCAGGATCCATTATGAAATCTGACACCGATCAAGCAGAATAATTTGTGATTAAAGAACAAGTAGACTACTACTTGTAGTCTGTTGAATTCCAGCTAAATATGTAAAACCATTAGGTTTACTTGAACAAAGCACAGCGTTTTTCAAACTGCTTAGGTCTTTGTCTAAGTGAATCAATTGATGATAGTTAAAAAGTAGTGTCATGTAGCCAGACTTTGACTAACTGCAACTGTCTGGTCTATTTTGCATCTTATTCTGATAAAAGTACTGTCCGCTTAGACAGAAAGAAATAGTTTGATTGATATCTGTTGATTGATATCTTGAAGAGATCAACCACAGCTTGTTACTTGCCATTTAGGGGAAAAAATTGCATTAAAGGATTAATTCACTTTCAAATAAAAATTTCCCAAGCTTTACTCACCTTTAAGACATCCTAGGTGTATATGACTTTCTTCTTTCTGATAAACACAATCGGAGTTATATTAATAAATATCCTAACGCATATCTAGCTTCCGCCAGACCGCCTTCCGTATTCAATGTACAAAGAAAATGTAAACTGGCGTCGCGTCAGTTGCGCTTTTTCCGTAAGTTGAATAGGGAAGGCGTAGGACGTAGCGTAAGCTTTTTGAACTGCAAGAGTTTTACACTTTCTTTGTACGTTGAATACGTTGAATAAGGCGGTCTGGCGGAAGCTAGATATTTTACTTCATTACTTGTTAAATATGGATTCTTTTTTTACACAAATGCATTGCTTCACTTCAGAAGGACTTTATTAACTTCCAGGAGCCATGTGGAGTACACGTTTATGATGGATGAAAGCACTTTCTTCAGCTCACTGCCATTATAAAGTTCGAATGCGTCAGGATATTTATTAAAATATCTCAAATTGGGTTCATCAGAAAGAAGAAAGTCATATACACCTAGGATGGCTTGAGGGTAATTTTCATTTGAAAGTGAACTAATCCTTTAATGCATGAAAAACTTTGAAAGCCTGTTTGTACTTTTAATTATCTCTGCTAATTGTGACTTTATTTTTCACAATATGATTTTATATCACAACTGATGACTTGATTTATTATTTTAAACTTTAATCATCTAACAAAAAATTAAGACAAAAATAAAATAAAAAGAACAGAAGAACTTTTAAGATAGAGTAAGTGCTAGCAATGTTTTTGTCTAATAAGCATACCATCAGACTCTGGGCTGAAACTAAAGGAAAAAACACTTATGTCTGACTGACATGCAGTAGTGTTAGACAACAAAACCTTAGTTTTTAAAATGAGTCCATCTGAATTTACAGGCCACTCTTGTATTATAGTGGCTTGACATCCTTTATTCCTCTATTGATTTAATTACTTGCCCACTGACAGCTTGTCAAAAGGTTACAGGGGTTAAAACCTTGTGCTTGGCACCTGCTTCTGCTATCTTGGCAGGTCGACCCTCTTCTCTTAAAACACATTCCTGGTCACGAACTCTCCTGTTGACCTTTAAAACAGAACCTCTGTCCTATTACACTCTGCATGCATATAAACAGCCTTGGGATGACACTGATCTGTAAAGAGCAGCAAGATTATCTGTCAATGAACATGAACTTTCAGAGTCACATGAGAGAAAAAGCAAATCTTAAAAGGTTTTTTGCAGGTGCTCCTGCGACATGGTTATTCTGGCAGGGTGCGTGTTAATGGTTCTGAGAGCACAGACACAGGGAAGTATGCTTAAAACATTAACGGCGCATAGCATGGACCGTACTGACCTCAGATCAGCAGGGGTGCCATTAAGGGACTATCATCAGAGAAAGGGCAGATTGGCACTGAACTCCACAACAAGCTAGCAGCCCTGAAATGCCTATTTTGATTGTATGATTCATACCGAAGCTGTGTCAAGGACAGCTCACAAGGTCCAAGAGAGAGCGGCTTAAATGATAAATGAAGGGGCAGCGACTCCACAGAAGCGTCCTTATCTTCACTTAATGTTAAGTCCCTTGACTCATGTGATTTTCAGTGCGTAACACTGAGTAACTATTGTTTTTTGAAGGGATAGTTAGAGGGTTAGTTCACCCCAAAATGAAATTTCTGTCATTAAGTACTCACCCTCGTGTCGCTCTAAACCCGTAAGACCTTCGTTCATCTTCGGAACACAATAAGATATTGTTGATGAAATCAGAGCGGTTTTTTTTATTCCTCATAGAAAGCAACGTAATTACTGTCATTCAAGGTCCAGAAAGGTATTAAAGACACTGTTTAAATAGTCAACGTGACTACAGTGGTTCAGCCTTAATGTTATGAAGAAACGAGAATACTTTTTGTGCTCAAAATCAAAACAAAAATAACGACTCTATTCAACAATTTCTTCTCTACCCTGTCAGTCTCCTACACAGTTTACGCAGTGAACGCAGTGCAGCGCTTCAGTGTTCTACGTCAGAACGCTGACTCATTATTGGCCGATGCTGTATACGTGAGCAGCACGACGCATGCGTGTGATGCTGACGCAGAAACTGGCCAATACTGATCCAGCATTCGGACGTAAACATGGAAGCACTGCACTGCGTTCACTGCATCAACTGTGTAGGAGACTGACAGGGTAGAGAAGAAATTGTTGAATAAAGTCGTATTCTTGTTCGCTTCATAACATTAAGGTTGAACCACTGCAGTCACTTTGACTATTTTAATGATGTCTTTCCTACTTTTTTGGAACTTGAATGACGGTAATTACATTTCTTTGATAAATCTAAAATATCTTAATTTGTGTTCTGAAGATGAACGAAGGTCTTACGGGTTTGGAACAACATGAGGGTGAATAGTTAATGACAGAAATTTCATTTTTGGGTGAACTAACCCTTTAATTCAAATTCAAATTTAAAAAAAAATTTTTTGTTTGTTTTTACTTATTCTCATGTCATTCCAAACCCATATGCTTATTTCTGTACAACACAAACAAAGAATTTTGAAGAGTTCTTATGTAGTTCTTAAAGGTCCGGTTTCACAGACAGGGCTTATACTAAGCCAGGATTAGGCCTTAGTTCAATTAGAGTATTTAAGTAGCTTTTATAAACATGGCCTAGAAAAAAACATTACTGGTGTTCATCTTGAGACAAAACAATGGCACTGACGTATTTTAAGATATGTCAGTGTAAGTTGCTTTCAGTTAAAATGGCTATAATATGCATTTTAGTCTGAGACTAGCTTAAGCCTTGTCTGTGAAACCAGGTGAAAGAGTTCTTAAACTTATTTTCCCAATTATAATTTATTTTAAAATGTAATTTATTCCTGTGCAAAATTTTTAAGCAGTCATCAGTGTCACGTGATCTTTCAGAAATAATTCTAAAATCCTTAAGAAACATTGTTTACAATGTAGGTGCCATATTTGATTTGAAAGCTGCTCTCGAGGTGAAGTGAATATGAAGATTATCAGTGCATAATGACTTGGATCGAGGTCTGTTTATCTATAGTAATTTTATGGCCTTGGCAAAAACTTGGCATATAGTGCACAAATCATATGTATTCATTTTGTAGTGTTTTGGGTCTGTTTAGGAGCTTGACAGATGGGTTACCATAAACTCTTGATGTATGGAAAAATGAATGAAAAGTTCTAATTTCGTGTTCCGCTGAAAAACCAACAGCATATAGGTTTGGAACAACATGAGGGTGAGCAAATGATAACAGAATTTTAATTTTAAATTGAACTATCCCTTAAACAGCCTTTCCATCTGGATGAATGATCAAAAACATGCCCCTTATGTCAGAATGTCCTATCTCTGTGAACTCTCATACCATAACCATGGCTATTTCATCCAACAGGCAAAACAGAAAGCAGACAGAGAATCTTTCAGGGGAGACCGGTTCCAGTCCGGCTCAGACGTTGCTCATTTGGTAGTCACAGCTCTCTGACTTCTGAGGTTTCTGTGCATTTCTTACTTATTCAGATGCTGGAAATTTGTGGTTGGGAATACAGCACACGTATGAGGGACAGAGGATTTGAGGAGACTTCAGACATGCTCCTGACTCATCATATCCATATTAATATGCCAGCTCACCCACTAAAGGCCCTGGTCTGATTACAGGCTGTTCACATTGAGATGAACCCTCATGCTTTTTTGCCTATCCGAGGACCTATTTAGATATAGAAAAAAATCAATGGAAATTAATTTACATTGGTGGTGTTCCTGTTATATTAGCTGTTCTGACTATGCATCACATGACCAGAAATAACCACAGATCACTGCTACTATTAAATACCACACATTTCATGTAATGACAGCGGTGATGAGGCCCCATTGACCCATTACACCCTGCCAGTGCATTTCACTTAAGGCAATCCTCGGGCAGCCATCAAAAGATATACGCTTACATATAGCACAGTGTGTCTAAATACTCGATTCTGATTGGTTGGAATCATTGAATGCACAGATAGTTCCAGTCAGCGAACACACAGAAAAATATAGAAGCACTGAAATTGGTTGACAATGTTGCCCCACAAGTTTTGTCAAATAGCAACCTGTCACTCACATGACATCATAGCAATAGCAAACCACAACGATCCAATTCATTCCGGTTGTTCAAGAAGCCGTTTGACTCCGATAATTGGAAAGACTTTCGCAACTTCTGTTTCATGCCAAATTTAATTTTGGAATCGGTTTACACCATATATGTGTGAACATTCCTACAATCTTTTCTGATGCTAATTGTTGTGCTAGTACCTGATCAACATTGAGTGTTAACACTTTTAATTCTTCTGGAATAATCATACAGAGGAAAATGAGGAAAGGGAACATAAAAGCATCATTTCACTACATCCTGTAGAGGTGATGAGATGAGGTGAGAGACAAGTGCAGATCAACAATATCAGTGCAAATGAACTGCTACAACCCTGCAGGAAAATCCAGGTTAATATAGTATGTGTTTTTGAACAGAATAGCTGGTTTCTAGATGGGCTAGCCTGGATAGTTATTAGCTGGTCTGCCAAAATACTAGCTACAAACTTGATCAAGCTGTTTTTTGGAACATGTTTGCTGATCCACCTACTGATGACAAGCTTGGACCAGCTACTAGGGCTGCCCTAGACTAAAGATTAGTCAACTAATAGCACGTTTATATTAATAAACCACATTCATCATAATAATGAGCCTTTAATCACCTATATAATACATAGCCTAATCAGAGCTCAAACGCATGCATAAAGCTTGCAGCAGAGCACCGGCAAATGTAATGATTATGAATGTGGTGTGAAAAACAGAAAGAGACTGTCTGAACTTTTTAATAATTTATTGATAAACTAGTGTTTTGTGTGTTTTCGGCTGCAGAGATGACGTCATCTACGCAGTAGTGGATACACACCTATATGCAGGTTTCATACGGATAACATAATCAGAAAATATTTGTTTTACATCTGAATCAGTTAATTTAAAAAATATACATTTCAAGCTTTCTATAGATATATTCCTCATGTCTGTGAGGCAAGTATATGCTGAATTTTGGTTCATTTTTTTGACGGGCTCAAGTTCACTTGAGACCAAGACAGCAGAAAGCGGCTTCCTGTTTGTTTTCATTATTTTTACAAAAGCATGTTTTGTTGTTATTGTGAGTTTACAGAAATAAAAGCAAAGCATTTACAGTTTCAAATGTTGGATTATTCTTATCTGTATGACCAAAAATGACGGAGTATTTTAAGTTAAATGCAAGTGATCAAACCGGCGCCTCCATGTCACGCAGTAAGTGCGATCATAACAAATTTATCTAGGTTAACGTTAGAGCATGCAGACTTGTAAAGTTGCAACTACTTACATGTTTTAAGTGATAAACCATATTTGAGGTCGATGAATGATGAATGATAGGCGAATGTTTGGATTTCCTGCCCATTTACGACCTGTCCATCACAGACTGTGTGATTTCACCACTTCCAGTGGAGTATTTCTTTCTGCGACCTATTTTTTTTCTAACCGACTAATACCAATTTTGGTCGACTAAGCCTCTTCTCGTCGACTAACAGTTAGTTGACTATTAGGAGGCAGCCAGCTACTGACCTGCTTAAGACATGCTAAAATAACAGACACTATGTTCCAAGATAAAAGTTTAAGGGCCAGATTTACTACATGGGGCAAATTAGTAAGCGCAATAACAAAAAAGTTCTGCACATGATCTACTGACGACATGAAAATTAAAGAACACAGATGCAGCCGGATCATTTCCATAATGACTAACGCAATCTACCAAGAACAGCACAAATTAGCGTCTGGTTTGAGAAACGCTTTTTCGGCGGTAAATAATGGCGCAAAAACAAGTAAATTGACTAGCGTAAACCTTAGTAAATCACCTTGCATGATTCATTTAAATTCTCTCTTTCAATAAATTTTGTCTGAAAAGGGAATCTCCTACAAATTCATATGTAATAAGGTCAGCCGCAAAAGTAACGGTGTCCACGCCTTCTCAGCGCTAATTTTAAAACAGTAGTTTTTTAATGCCAAAAGAGGGCTTGCGCTGGCGCAAGCTGTTAGTAAATCTGGCCCCACGTGTGTTTGGTTGTTTAAACACAGTTTATGTCCTATCCTAACATCAAAATGCACAAAATCAAACATTGTTTACAAGGTTAGGCCTTTAAGTGGACATTCACAAATGGAACAACCAACTTTTCAATGTAACCACTTTTGTAACCAAGATGCTACCAGTGAAAAACACTCATGAGAAGTACGGAAGTCACACAAGTCAAACATCAATTCAGAGCAGCATGAAAAATCAAGACTAAGATTATTCCTTACAAAGCATATCCGTCTGGCATTCTAAGCTGAGGACCAACAATGAAAAATTATCATAAATGAAGAAAGCCTTCACCGTACAGCTGAAAATATATTTTTTCTTTGACAGCTATGAATATTGGCTCAACTAGCCCAAGATAATACAATGCAAACGCAGGGAAGGATGCAATCTGGTGGGCTATTGTCACGCAAATATCATCTTCACAGTAAGCCAGATGTACAAGTAAACATAAGCTGCTTTTTCACAGCCCACCTACACAACATAGCCCACCAGCAGGAGAGCAACCTGGTCACTTACCAAGTGCTGGCATAAAAATCGGGTGACCAGTGGCATATTCTAATAATACACAAAGGATTTTATGTAAGGATTAATTCCCATGATGCCTTGTGGATTTGATGCATATACAGTGCCCTCCACAATTATTGGCACCCTTAGTAATTATGAGCAAAGGCAGCTGTGAAAATAAATCTGCATTGTTAATCCTTTTGATCGTTCTTTAAAAAAATTCACAAAATTATAACCTTTCATTGAAGGAAAAGAATTGAAAAGTGGGGGGAAAATCACATTATGAAATAAATGTTTTTCTCCAAAACACGTTGGTCACAATTATTGGCACCCTTTTATTCAAAACTTTTTGCAACCTCCTTTTGCCAAGATAACAGCTCTGAGTCTTCACCTATAATGCCTGATGAGTTTGGAGAGCACCTGACAAGAGATCAGAGACCATTCCTTCATGCAGAATCTCTCCAGATCCTTCAGATTCCCAGCTCCATGTTGGTGCTTCTTCTCTTCAGT
Organism: Anabarilius grahami; assembly: GCA_003731715.1. Lineage (NCBI taxonomy): Eukaryota > Metazoa > Chordata > Actinopteri > Cypriniformes > Xenocyprididae > Anabarilius > Anabarilius grahami. Next base: position 9,255,186 of record RJVU01035392.1, read on the forward strand.
TCACTCCACTAATTTTCTTTAGGGTTCAGGTCAGGGAACTGGGACGACCATGGCAGAAGCTTAATTTTGTGCTCACTGACACATTTTTGTGGTGGTTTTGATGTTTGTTTTGGATCATTGTCCTGATGGAAGATCCAACCACGGCCCATTATTGGATTTCTAGCAGAAGGTCAGGTTTTGATTTTTTATCTGTTGGTATTTGCTAGAATCCAAAATACCATGTATCTGAACAAGATGTCCAGGACCTCCAGCAGAAAAATAGGCCCACAACATTAAAGATCCAGCAATATATTTAACTATAGGCATGGGGTACTTTTTATCCATGTGTGCACCAAACCCATCTGGTGGGTTTGCTGCCAAAAAAATGCTTTTTTTTAGTTTCATCTGCTCATAGAAGCCGGTCCCGTTTGAAGTTCCAGTCTTGTCTGACAACTGAGTATGCTGGAGATTGTTTCTGGATGAGAGCAGAGCATTTTTCTTGAAACCCTCTGGAACAACTTGTGGGGATGTAGGTTCTGTTTGATAATTTTTTTTAGGCTTTCTGAAACTCAAGACTCAACTAATCTCAGCAATTCTCCAGCTGTGATCCTTGGAGAATCTTCGGACACTCAAACTTTCTTCCTCTCCGCGCATTAGGACGATTTAGACACACGTCCTCTTCCAGGCAGATTTGTAACATCTTTAGTTGATTGGAACTTCTTAATTATTGCCCTGATGGTGGAAATGGGGATTTTTAATGCATTAGCTTTTTTCTTATAGCCAATTTCTATTTTGTGAAGCTAAACAATCTTTTGCTGCACATTAGAACTATATCCTTTGGTTTTTCTCATTGTGATGAATGATTAAGGGAATTTGGCCTTTGTGTTTACACATATTTGTACTCCTGTGGAACAGGAAGTCATGGCTGGACAATTTCATTCTCCTAGTCACCCTGGTGTGCTAAAAAATGTAAATATGAATGGGAATATACTTCAGAGATATTTTACTCATAAGAATTTCTAGGGGTGCCAATAATTGTGGCCAACATGTATTGGAGAAAAACATTTTTTTCATAATGTGAGTTTCCCCCCACTTTCAATTGTTTTACTTCGATGAAAGGTTAGAATTTTGTGAATTTTTTTTATGAAAGATCAAAAGGATGAACAATGCAGATTTATTTTCACAGCTGCCTTTGCTTATATTTACTAAGGGTGCCAATAATTGTGGAGGGCACTGTAATTAAAGCATTTACTAAAAATGATTTGAGGCTTCAGAGACTTGTAAACATGCCTGGACTTCACACCTGCCTACTGAGATCTGGGGCAGGCCCGAAACCCACTTACAACAACCTCAAATTTCCCTAGCTAAGACTGGATATGTAGGATAGGTTTTTCTGAGAGAGGGGAAGAGGAAATCAAGTTGGTTGGGGGCTCCCCATCAGAGAAGCAGTAAGAGCTTTTTGCTTTTTTAGCAGCTGTCGACGAATCCTGATTGCTGTACTATGATAAAATATGAAATGGAGTATTTTGAGGCTGTTAATTAGGTAGTGTGCTTGAGGTTCAGACTCCAGCAGAGCAGAGAGACCGAGCACTGGTGAGCCTGCTGTTTCTGAGATAGAAAGTCTTTTACTCACTAACATAGGCCTACAGCAATCAGGAGGAGAACTCCCAAAATGCGTATGGTATTGTTTTGACACCTCTAGAGCAAATGCTGCATCTTTTGATCATGGTGATTAAATCATATTATAACCTGAAATTTTTTGAAATATTGGTCAATAACAATACACAGTCATGGCCTTTTTGTATGAACATACACATAATATACAGATTTTTATGGTAAAGTTCTGAACAGTCATGAATGAACAGTCATAAAGAAACAATTAATATACACTACTGATCAAAAGCTTAGACTCAGAATTTCTTTATACATGTTTTTTAAGAAGTCTCTTATGCACTCCATGGCTGCATTTACGTATTTGATCAAAAATACAGTTTTCTAGTTTAATATATTTAAAAAAAAAGAAAAGTAATTTACTCTTGTGATGGCAAAGCTGAAACAGCAGCCATTACTCCATACTTCAGTGTCACATGATCCTTCAGAAATTATTCTAATATGCTGATTTGGTGCTCAAAAAACATTTGAATGTTAAAACCAATTGTGCTATTTTTTTGTGGAAACTGTGATACTATTTTAATAAGAGCATTTCTATTGATTCAAAATAGTTTTTCTTTTTTTTCTCATTTTTTTTGAAAAGTTTCAATGTCAACAAATATGTATATATGTGTCTGTATGTATTTGTGTTCATGTATTATCATGAATAATATAAATAAAATGTTACAGCAAGAACATTATTGTAGCAAAATTATTAAAATTTTAACAATGACAGAGTGGGCTGCAGATAAAAATACATATAAATATCAGTTCCCACTCAAAATGTAATGAGTTATAGGATCAAATGTAGAGCACTTTGGATAAATTTGATTTGTTGTATGATGTGTTTTATAATTGATTACAGTGTGTATAATCGAGCTCTGAGTTTCAGAATGATACTGTGTAAAGACAATTCAAAATAACCACATTTATTTGAAATAGAAACCTTTTTCCTTTACTTAACGTGTCCTTGCTGAATAAAACTATTAATATATTTTTAAAAAAAAACTGTACTGACCTCAAACTTTTAAACGGTAGTGTATAACTAATGAAACCTTATCAATATACAGCTAATTATTTCATCAGATAATTTAACAGCTCAGAATTACTCATTTTAATTGAAGCCAAAAATGAGCTCCTTTTTTAACTGAACATGATAACGTTTGCTTTGATTCTAAAGCAAGCCTTTCATCTGGCATTTCAGTAAAGCTTCCATGGTTTACTAGAAACCTTTTTGGCAACCATATTTAATTACTAGACATAAATGCACAATTGATGCAGGTGTCACTTAATAATTCTTGAGGTAAATCAACTGATTCTCTATCCTTGTTTGAAAGCAGCAGAACAGGTGCAGTCGGTTTCATTACACCACTCTATTTTTTTTTAAATCAAGCTTTTTCTTATTTCCTCTCTGATTGTAAAGAGACTGAAACACCCACTCAATACCATGATAGAAATAATAGTCAAATGTATACAAATTTCTACCGTTATATTGTTCCAACTGGCATATTCGAGACGTAGACCTCTAGTACCAAGCCTTTTGCCCACTGACCCCTGATCCCTCAACCTCAGCACCTGCTCATTCTCGGTGAAGACCCGGCGACCGAAGCTCCAGATGATGTTGGGGGTTGGGTCACCTGTGGCCTCGCATGTTAGTGTGATCTGCTCCTCCAGTTCAGAAGCCGTCTGGTTTTCTAGGAACGTGATCTTGGGTTGCACTGTTGACACACACATACACAACAACAACTAAAACATTGACTAGAAAGACTCTCCTAAGAGAAAACAAACAATAATTTTCCTCTTGTGCAATTACTGAGCCTTTACAATGGTTGCAATACCAAAACAGTGCTCTTAAGTTGATGAGATGAGAGCGCTGCACTGGCTGGGCACTTTCAATATTTAATCAACACATTGCTATATTTTATAATTCAAAAGAGGAACTTTTGTTTAATGAACACAGTGGAGTAGTACTTTGATTTACTTTATTTGCCTAGGCTCTAATCTAAGCGATATGAAGCCCATGGTGGCTGGAGGAAACTTCCTATGATGGGGAATAAAAATATTGTGATTGTGTTTTGAACTGTGACATAAACATTTCAAAACTTGTATTAATGCAAATTTGATATCAATGATAAAAAAACGGAGACATGAAATCACACTGAAATGGTAGCTCTCAAGTTCAACAGTGTGCTTAAATTATAAACTAGGAAGCTAGGCCTTTTGTCAATAGTGATAGTTACTCTTTAAGAGCATTCACACTTGTTCTCACTAAGAGAACCAAGCTCAAATCACTTTCAGTTGAACAGAAAGTGAACTGTGCGAAAACGAATTCAGTTATTCACATCGTACCTGAACCTAAAAGATTGTCCTCTTTGGATGTGATAGTCGACATTCATTGACACTTTCATTGCAACATTCAGTTTTCCATTTAAAGATACTATTTATATATTTAATAATTATTAATTATTTATATAAATCAGTGGTTTCCAACCTTATCCAACACACAGCCCACAAAACCAAACAAGTTTCCGCAGCAAGAATTTTAACGGACCTGTCAACAGTTTGTGTCGCGTTGGTTAATGAGGACTCGGTTGCTCTAGCCTTTATGTACATAAATCTGCGTATTTTTGTCCTGTCCATTGCTTTTGCATAACTTAGCGCTGAACAAAATCTACAGCCTAACATAGACACCTCTGATTGGCCATTGCGTTCATGAAATCAACAGATATGTCTGTGCTTGGCTACATTGCTCAACACTGCAAAAGCACGTTGTAAATGAGCCTCAAGAGACTCTGGAACATAACAATTAGACCTTATAATAAAATTTGGTGTTGTTTAGCATTTACCAAGCACTGTATGTCAGGCTGAAAAGAAGAAAGTTGCAAACAGAGATCAGCTTGATGTGAAGCTTCTTTCAGTAAAATAATGTGTCAAGCTAAACAATATAAAATAAGTTAAACAAGTTGCTTGTTCTCCGCTCCCACACATGTGAAGACTAGCGCTAGATAGACACTACTGTATTTTCTTTCTTTCTTTCTTTTCTTTCTGTATTTTCTTTTCTTCGTTTAGCTTTATTTTTAGTCTTTTTGATGTCAGGCATTGCTGAAGATTTATCCTTACTTGAAGATGAAGAAACATCTGCATTTGTCCTTTTCAGTGACCCTGTTGATAATCATTTATCCATGTTTAAGTCTGTTGTAGCCTACAGTAACTGTATGCAGCAATTTGTATAATAACTTGTAGAGTTGCTCTGCGATGCTGAACACACTACGCCATTAGCCCTATACGTGTAGTAGATGCCATTATAGATGACATAACTTTGAAACACGCAGTGCATACAGTTTAGATATTCATTTAATAATATTGCAACATTTCACGGCTTAATAATCGCACAAGGCCATAACACGATTTAGATTTTAAATTGATTTATTGTACGGTCCTAATGAAGAGAACATTTTAATGGTAACTCGTATGTACACTTGTTTTCATTTCAGCTTCAACAACGGTTGTGACAAAATTCTTTTGCTTACCAAACACACTGAGTGTGACTTCCTTTCTATTCTCTCCAGCCTTGTTTCTAGCGATGCACTGGTAATCTCCTTCATCAAGCTTATTGACGTTTTTGATGGTCAACTCCGACCCATCTTCATTCAGACTGTACTTCCCATTGGATTCCAGCACGATATTAGCTCTGCAGGATAGAGAGAGAGAGTTAGAGAAAAAAAGAGAGGATAGGTTTACTGTTTGGCCTTCGAGCTGTTAGTTGCTCGGCAAAGTCATGAATACATCATCTCTGCATACACCAGAAAATACAGAGAGAAAGTGTGCCTGCCCATGAAATGGATTCTTCATCCTGCAGTGCACAGCTTCTCATGATGCTGATAGTCCAGGATGAAGCTGGTGAAATAAAAGCAGATCTGCTTTGTCATCTTCGGTTTCTTGACATATCCCTGTCTCTGAGCCAATATAAAAGCTGTAAATAATGTCTGAAAGCCATAAACACGAAGCTGATGGGCTTTTTTATTTGGAAGAATGCTGTGTGCGGCGTTTCCCTGTGACACTAAATCAGTCATGCAAAGTTTGGATCCAAATACCTGTTCTTTTTGCTTGTAACAGCAGCAATTGAGCGACATTTTCAAATGGCCCCCGAATGACAGCACTGTCAGTGAAGGAGGGAAATAAATGAGGTTGTGGTGAGCGCTCTTATCCCTCCTTCTCCTGAGGCAAAGCTCAGACCTGATGCGATCTCGCCCTCTCATTCCCGCGCCAGTCACGACTTGGTTAAAGAAGTCATTGGAGTTTTGAGTTAAAGCCATACTGAAAGCTGCCAGCTGCCAGCTGCCTTAGCTGCCACGGCTAACGGCAGCTGAAAGGATGAAATGGTGCCTCTGCCATTCACAGCACTTTTAGTTTACAAGCTTCAATAACTCTGATCCCTCTCCCTTCCTGGATTGAGGGAAAAGCTTAGCTTTCCCTATAGAGATCTGGCTGAACTTTTTCGGTGCTGTTTTGGCACAGACAGATAAAGGAGCTGCTAAAAAAGAATGGGTGAGAAATGACACGTACCGTGCCCATGTGACTGTGGGTTCTGGGTAGCCATCTGCATAACAGGCCAACGTCACAGACTGGTTGATGTCTGCAGTGGCATTAAGCTCAGTGTAGCGGGTCCTGATACTTGGCTTAACTGGGAGAAAAAGCGAAAGGTGAAAAGAACATTCTGGTAAATACTGACATTAAAGGGACAGATCACCTGAAATTGACAAAAAAATTATAATTCTGTGGAGCTCATTTTCCTTTAATGAGGAGGTCCATCTAAAAAACAAACAAACAAACAAAAAAAACTAAGAAATAAATAAAAACATTATAAAAGGTATAATTATCAAATAAACCTGCCATTGTATATTATGAATATGGTTGGCTCCTTGACGAATTGCTTTGTTTCTCTCTTGTAAGTTGCTTTGGATAAAAGTATCTGTTAAATGCATAAATGTAAAGGTAAATAAACTATATAGTACATTGTAAAGTTTTCTGAAGCCATTCATCACTAAATAACAACGTAAAGTCATTGGTTGCCGTGCACAAGTCATTTTGACTACTTTAATGGTAATTTTTTGTTAATTTTTGAGCTTTTTTTCCCAATTTCTGCTCTTATGAAAAGAAGAAAAAAAAAAAAACATAATTTTTTTCTTTTTGGGAGAATATATTCCATTATACACAGCATTAAAAAAAAACAGCATTTATGTATTGTTTTCTAAAAAATATATATAAATAAACTACATGTAATTAAGCAAAATAAGATTATAATCTATGAAAAATTCTTTGCTCAGGTTGTGGATTTGAGTTTCAGTACTGGCAGGAAATATAGGTGTAGGTGTGTGTGTGTGTGTGTGTGTGTGGTGGGGGGGGGGATGNGGGGGTGGGGGTGAATGAACAGCACTCTCTTCCACTCTCATTACCCACAACTGAGGTGGCGTTGAGCAAGGCACCTAACCCCCAATCGCTCCCCAGGTGCCGCAGCAAAAATGGCTGCCCGCTGCTCTGGGAGTGTGTTTACGGTGTGTGTGTGTGTGTGTTCAATACTTACTGCTGTGTGTGTGCACTTGGATGGGTGAAATGCAGAGCACAAATTCTGAGTATGGGATACCATATATGGCCACACGTCACGTCACGTCACGCCACGCCACTTTCACATTCATTTTTCATTAAATTTATTTAATTAAAGGGTTAGTTCACCCAAAAATGAAAATAAAGTCATCAATTACTCACCCTCATGTCGTTCCACACCCATAAGACCTTCGTTCATCTTCAGAACACAAATGAAGGTTATTGATAAAATCTGTTAGCTCAGTGATACCTGCATTGCCAGCAATATCATTTCCTTTTTAAAAAAAATTTTCACAGAAATCTACTAAAGACATATGTAAAACAGTTCATGTGAGTACAGTGGTTCAACCTTAATGTTATAAAGTGACGAGAATACTTTTTGTGCACCAAAAAACAAAATAACGACTTTATTCAACAATATCTAGTGATGGTTGATTTCAAAACACTGCTTCGTGAAGCTTTGAAACTTTATGAATATTTTGTTTAGAATCAGTAGTTTGGAGCACCAAAATCACGTGATTTCAGTAAACGAGGCTTCGTTACGTCATAAGTTTTTCAAAATTTCAATAGTTCAGTTGACTTGGCAGTTTGATACGCGCTCTGAACCACTGATTGGAAAAACAAAAGATTCGTAAAGCTTCGAAGCTTCATGAAGCAGTGTTTTGAAATCGCCCATCACTAGATATTGTTGAATAAAGTCTTTTTTTTTTTTTGGTACACAAAAAGTATTCTAGTCACTTTATAATATTAATGTTGAACCACTGTAGTCACATTAACTATTTTAAATATGTCTTTAGTACCTTTCTGGGCATTGAAAAAGGAAATGATCCTGCTGGCAACGCAGGCCTCACCGAGCCATCAGATTTTATCAAAAAATATCTTAATTTGTGTTCCGAAGATGAACGAATATCTTACCGGTGTGGAACGACATGAGGGTGAGTAATAAATGACATAATTTTCATTTTCGGGTGAACTAACCCTTTAATATATACTGCTTTCAAATGAAACTGCCAAAGCAGAACCGACTAATTGCTGTAAATGCAAGACTCTGTGCTCCTGTGTCCATGTGATGCAAAAGAGCAGGTGGCTCTGAGATTGAGTCCTCACCATTGACAATGACCTTAATGACCCTGAGGTCGATTTCTCCCCGGGCCATGATGCGGCCCTCGCAGGTGTAGTCACCCTCATCTGTCTTTTTGATGCCGCGGATCTGGAGGTGGTTGTTGCTTAAGACCTCGAAACGGACTGTAGGTGTGAGATAGAAACAGAGAGGGAGGAAAAGTGAGAGAGGAATCAAAATGAGACTGTAATTACTCTTGAGTAAGATAAGGAGACCATGTTAACGAGCCTCTCATTACATGCTGGGCAGCAAAATGACTCGCTGCACATCTTCTCCCATATAAAATCATCTTTATGGGCTTTTCTGCAGTGCTATCTATATTCAAGACGCAAGGTAAAGGTGCATATAAAACCATTTAAACTCTGTGGAGACAGTAAAACAGTACTGATATGTTAAAAACGATGAAAACACAAATCCAGCAAGATAAAGCACAGCTTTCTAGCCTAGAAATGTTGTAAATGGAATACTTGATTACTATTTAGTGTACACTACACAGCATATAGTGGACACTGCCTGGTATTTTTGTTTTTAAGTAGTATACTGCAGAAATAGTAGGAGTAGTATGTTACATAGACAGAGTGTTTTGTGTCGTACTTCATCCGAACTACAACAAACATCAGTCAAACAAAAAAAGAGCACAGAAGAGGTTAATGAGAGAAATGTGGAAAATGTGTTATTTACATAGAGCAGTTTGGTTTTCAAGCTCTGCTACAATTAGTGGTTTTGGAGTGAAAATCTCATCTAGCAGAGGACTGAGTTCACGTCTCACAGCAGAGAACTGCGGTCACCGTTTCTTCCAGCGGTCTCTGAGGGAGGAGCCTTTCGAGTTTAAAATAGTTTCATGCAAAATGAGGCTTGAATCGACAAACAAAACGGTGCAGATGAAAACAGCATAAAACTCTGAGTACTCGAGTTCTCTCAATAAAAATACAGGTGCTTCATTTTTGCTGTTTTTATTGTCACAGCGCTAAGAGAGCTCACACACGATTTTGACAGGAAATATGAAAGTAAGTATAGGAGAGGCATGAAGATAGTGAAATATGAGGATAACATTGGGGGAATGAAAGAGAGATATTGAAAGAGATCTGCTTGTGGTACTGCAAGTCTTACCATCAGTCTCAGGCTGGATTCTTGTCTTTTTATACTTCCAGATGATAGTTGGGGGTGGTGAGCTGATGACGTCACAGATGATGTCAGCATTATCCTCCTCATTGAACTCTTGAGGCGATGGAGCATTTTGGAAAGTGAGTTTCTCTGAAAAAGACATTTGAAATGCACTTCTTAGATCATCTTGTCCTACGATTGCAAAAATCCTATTCTTAATCTCTATTTTTATCCTGTTTTCCAGTAAAAGTTTGAAAAGCAAAGTTGTACACGATATTAAGGATTGTTTTCAGAAAGAAAATACGTGAGCATATTTAAATATATTTCAGAGAAGGTTAATTTCTGGTTTAAGAAAAACTTTTATATGTTTATACATTTTAATGGAAAACAAGACAAAATACTAAGAAATACTTTTTTACATTGCATTGCATTTCATAGAAAGGTAAACTATCCCTGTAAGAAGTTTTTTTTTTTTTACAACTTTAATAATTAAATAAAAACAATATTTATAATAAATAACATTTTACTTATGTTTAATATGTTACTTACGGAAAATTTTTACGATGACAGTGCCCTGAGATTCCTTGTCCCCGCTTTTGGCCACACACTTGTACATGCCCGCATGGTCGATGTTAGCATTGTAGATTGTAAGTGTCAACGAGGATTCGTCATTCTTGCTGACGCTGATGTCTGGTCTACCTGGACTGAGCTTTTCCCCATTGGGTGCAAACCAGTCTATTTCCTTAGCATCTCCAACAACTGAACACAGAGACAGACAGACAGACAGAGAGAAGACACTATGACAGACCGTCAGCTCATCAGCCACGAGACAAATTGCACTTTTGCCTTAAATGCATTTAAACGGCCTATCTACTCAACAATTCATCTTAATCTGGGTGCATTAGTGTATTCAAAATCCATCTCCATAAACTGACTCAAGAACAGAGTTGGACAATATTTCTAAAATCACATTATTACATTACATTTCCATATTTTGCATGCATTCTATACATGTTTTATAACAAAACACTTTCTTAAAACACATTTATCCACATCTATGTTTACGATAACGTTCATATATCTGTTACATTTCATATATTTAACATAATTTTAACATGAATTTAACATTTGAAGATCAGAATTTTAGATCATAATTTTCAATTATTCATTGACAGACAGTTTGAACCGATCCACAGAAATGAACAACAACAATCATGAATGTTGCTCTTTAGAAATAATTGCAACAACATTAATTAATGATGTTGCTTAATTTATATCTGCAACAAAAATATTCATAATATGTATTTACAATTTTTAATATATCATCCAGTGCTACTGAAGTACACACTTAAGATGGTTAATATGCCGTAAAATATTTCACAAAACCCATGAAAATACCTGTAAACATAATATAGTCACATTTTCTTTTTTTCCCCTTTTATGAATCCTCTGAATATTTAAAATGTTCCTCATTTATAATAGAAGTTGTTTTTGCTTTTCATCTACCATTATTCCTTAACATTACAATTTACTCTGTACCAAAAAAATCAAGGACTAAAAAACGGATTCACTGCAAAAGTCAGAGAGGTCAATGAATTTATCTGCAGTAAATAAGCACATCAAAGCTTAAGTCAACCTCTCCCACCCATCAGAAGGAAAGGGCTTGTTTAAATGCATTGAAAAGAGCAGTAACGGCAGGTTTGAAATCAAAAGCACTTCATGAAGGTTAAATGTGACGTGACCCCCGATATGTTTCATCACAGGAGGGTCATCCTCCTACCTTCACACAAAAAGAATTTGGACTCTCCCACGCTGATCTCTCCTTGGGCCGGAGTGATATCCACTTGCAAAGCAGCTGGGGAAACAGAAAGACAGAGAGAAAAACATATTTTAGAAATAACCCAGATACAATACAGCAATCATACAAGGAAATGTGCAAAACTATTTTTAAAAATGTATTTTTAAAATCAACCAGGTAGTCGGTTCCATGAATGATGAATCAAATATCCTTTGTTATCATTTCAATAGATGTATATTAAAAAATTTTTTAAAGGGGTCGAAAATGCTGTAAGTTTCAGAACTGAAAGCTGTTAGTCCAAAAACTGTTTTTATTGAAACCCAGCCCAGATTACGACTTGTTGGAATGTGCCTATTTATTACGTCATAGATAGGTGAAAGATCGCCTCTGCAGAAGAAGATCAACGAGTTAAAAAACGATGCGGTGCCTTCTATATTGGATCCGACAGGAATGCCGCAACACATTTATGTAAAAAAGTTTTTACAGTGTCACTATTGCTTTGTTACAGATCGTTTGAAATGTACGGATTATGTGTACGTCTAGCCAAAATCACCAGTGACCAGTGATTTCTGATATGTAATGATTCATGTAAAGTCAGATGTTCTTAGTCTCAAAATCTTTTATTGTTAGTAAATCAAACCAGTACCTTCACATTGTTTCTCTTAGTAGGATGAAAATAATCTTTTATTTAAACTGTGATTATTTATAGAAAGCGATGAAAAACGCTCCCTTTACAATCTCTAGAGCTGTCAATCAAACAGCGCAAGTTTATCAGTGACTAAGTTCTGGACTCTCACCAAAACTCTCATTAGAATCAACGAATCTCTTATTTGCATTGTGTCTGCACTGTTAATTATGATGGAAGCATTCGTTAGTGTGCAGAAATTGAGTTACAATAACGAGATCACTGCATTCATGCACTCAACATGTCTGTGATCAGCTACATGCTCATCACTGCTACCTTTCATACCACGATCTGAATATAATACTTTAATCAACACTTTTCATGATAAGAAAACCTTGAGTACTGTAATAGTGCTAAAAGTTTTCGAGAGTTCCACATGTAATACTTAGCTATTTTCATATGCAAAGATGTTAGCCAATCACAGCAGTGGACGTTTACACTGAAGTCTCACAGCAGACACGCCCCTTAAAACAGAGCGGTTCAAATCAGAGGGCTAATAAATGCCTTTTGTTTCTAAATTGATCATTTTTGATGTAAAAATCATACTAACATTATAAGTGCACCCCAGGAAACATTATCAAATATTTAAAATAACGCAGAACTTGAAAAATAAACACAACAATACAAAAGTTTGGGGTTGGTATGATTTTTATGTTTTTGAAAATTAGTCTCTTCTGCTCACCAAAGATGCATTTATTTGATTGCAGTAAAACAGAAATATTGCGAAAGACTTTCCAAATACATTTTTTAGCAGCCTTTACTTGTATCACATGATCCTTCAGAAATCATTCTACTATGCTAATTTGGTGCTCAGGAAACATTTTATATTATTAACAATTTTGAAAACAACTGTGCTTCTCAATATTTTCGTGTTGTTTTAGGATTTATTTGAAATGGACATTTTTGCAACACTATAAAGTAAATGTCCTTATGGTCACTTTTGATCAATTTAATGTGTCCTTGCTGAATAGAAGTATTCTTTTCTTTTAAATAATAATAGTAGTAGTAGTAGTAGTAGTAGTAATAAAATCCTACTGGCCCCAAACTATTGAATGGCAGTATGTTTAGTTTCAGTAATTTCACTTTAATGGCAATTAATAGGTCCTTTTCATTGCCATTAAAGTGAAAAAACTGAACATAAACATACAAGCTTGATAAAAATGCTCATTTTAGAAGAAAATTTCAGATGGCACTTAGAGGCTTTTGCATCTGAACTCTTCGTATATTATCTATCAATTAAAGGATTAGTTCACTTTGAAATGAAAATTAGCCCAAGCTTTACTCACCCTCAAGCCATCCTAGGTGTACATGACTTTCTTCTTTCTGATGAACATAATCTGAGATATATTAATAAATATCCTGATGCGTCCAAGCTTTATAATGCTAGTGATAGGGATCAATGAGTATGAGTATTTTACTTCATAACTTGTTAAATATGGATTTTTTTACACAAATGCATCGCTTTGCTTCAGAAGGCCTTTATTAACCCCCGGAGACATGTGGAGCACATATTTATAATGGATGGATGTGGATGGTAGCACTTTCTTCTGCTCATACTTATTGATCCCTATCACTGCCATTATAAAGTTCGGATACGTCAGGATATTTATTAATATTTCTACAATTATGTTCATCAGAAAGATGAAAGTCATATACACCTAGGATGGCTTGAGGGTGAGTGAGGCTTGGGCTAATTTTCCATTTCAAAGTCAACTAATCCTTTAAAGTCCACTGATATTTGATCCATGACTTTGGGAAACCTAGTGTAGTTGGTTATCATCCATCATGACCCATTCCTAAATTATACCCATATACATTTGTACCTGTTCCTCCTACATATCCTAACTGAAGCTTTTCAGCAGAAAGCATTTCTTTGCTATCTAATTACTAAGGTAGTTTACATAAAATCACACTTTTTTGTCTTGAAACAAAAAGAAGCAGCATATGCTGTACATCCCCAGTGACTAGGTCTGCCAACCAATTAAAACGCACTCCTGGGAAGGATGTTGTCAGTGGGTGTACGAGGAGCACAAGGCCGTGCATTTTGGACCTGAAGATAACAACACGTCAATAGCACTGGCTCTTTTCCAGCTCTGTTAATATGGCAGACGGAGATGAGTATGTACCACGGTACAGAAACGGGTGCGCGGGGTGGTGGCATACAAGAGAAATGTGCAGTAAACCGTAGCCATGGTAACCCCAAGTACTGTCACAAACGCTTATTGAAAAACCCCAGTGTTAGGCAGGATGATTCTCGGACTAATATGACAATTAGGCCTCTGCACTATCAGAAATACGGTGAATTATAGGTCTCTCGCAAACTTATTTTCCAGTCACAATTACCTGGGGGTTCTGAACTACACTGATATTTCATAGTGGTACCTTAAGCTTCAATTTTCCAGTTTAATGGAAGGCACTTGATGGAGCTCCCTGAACATTTTCTTTCGTGTGCAGTTGGGGACCGTAATGCTGTAAATTATGGCATATTAGTTTCCAGATATGAGGCTAATACATTTCATTTTCCTGCATCAACTGCAGTGAATGAGATGAGCCCAGGCAGCAAGCAGCCATTAGCTCCACAAGCAATGGATGCCATCACATCCCAAGAAAAAGAGATGAAGGCAAACCGCTCATAAGTGAAACTGTACCTACAGAAAAACAACATCTGATTGTTTCTTCTGTCAGAAGAATCACTGCTGGTAGTGTCATTGAGCTTGTCAGTCATAAACACTATAATCTGTCAATAAATTACAGGAATGCTTTCTTTCCTGTTTGCAACTAAAGCGGAATTGACCAAGAACCAAACCACACGAGATAGATCTACACAGCAGCACTCTGCAACTCAGAGCTCGCTTCCAAACACTGCTAAAATGGGGAATTAAAAAAACATTTAATTCAATATATCAGACTTACCCAAAGTGCTCTACATCTAATTCTTCTACACTGCAAAAAGACTTTTGAATTTACATTGAGCTTTACAACTTTTATAACTAAGATATATTTAGACTTGGAAATGTATTTTCTTTTTAACTAATCAGCAGCCTGCTGTATAAGTTTTAATGGGTTTCACTATATCAATGTTCTTTCTATAATTACATTATTTTACTTATGAATATCCTACTAATAAATATACAGTGCACAACATAAATGAGAGAAACTTAACAAATTCAGCAATTATTCTTTACTTAGAAGACATGTAATGGTTCTTTAGAGATATAATGTTCCAGCAAGTCTGCTTGATCAATTACCAAAGAAGCATGTCAAAATTATTCAGGAAAATAAGATTTTCTTTACAAAGTGATAAAATGTTGTGTTTCAAACATGAGTACACACACCTAAAAGTTACTAAATAAAACAAAATAAAAATTTTCTGGTGTAAGTTTAAGCCAATGTTTGATCAACAGGTAAGTATGTTGAACCAAAACATTTAAAGAGAAGTAATTTCTTGACAAATAAAAGTGTTATATAGCCCACTGAATCATTCTCAGACTTAATGCTGGCAACAATGAAACCACTAGGGAGAGAACCGTCAGGAGACTTATTTCACAAAAGAGGGCAGTGGTACAAGAGGATTACCAAATCATTGTTTTAAGTGTGAAAATATAGCAAAAGTAACACAGAAATGAAACAAATATGGCCCCTGAAATAATCAGGCCTCCATTTTAAGCTTTCATTTATTGATGAGAGATTTTTTGCTAGACAAAGAGCAGGAGAAATACAAAGTGATTGTCTCAGAGCCAGCAAAAGCTATGTAAGATGCAACCTGCAGAAGCAACATGCATGGTTGTTATACTCACTGGAACTATATACCCACTGTAGCCAAAGCACAATAAAGTCAGTTAGCCTTTTCCCAGGCCCATATTTACAAAATACAGAATTCTGGGAATCAATACTCTGGTCTCATAAGACCAAGTCAGTCATTTTGCATCTAACAACATCCAAAATGTTATGGTGTTGCTAGAGGAGGAGTACAGTGAGAAGTCCCACAGTTGTTGTAAATCTCTTATATAGGGATGTATGAGTGCTGAAGTAGTAAGGGAGTTTGAAGGGGGGGCTTCCATTGACTACCATAGTAGGGCTTTTAAAGGCTTTCAAATGCAGCCTTAAAAAACATTTTCCATCTCTAAACATTTGAATGGTAGTGTATGTGTGTATTACATTTATATTTAATAAATGAAACAGTTCAGTAGTAGAACAAGGACAATGCAAACATCCGCTAACCACGACAACCCTGAACACAGACATACAGACCCGTATTTCATCATAAAGCTCCAAGATAGAAAGTGTCTAGTGTGGCTGTGTGAATATTTGCTCTAGTATCTGCAGTCAAGCAAAGAACATCTCTATTTGTTTGTGTCTGTATATGAAATGCAACTAGAGATATTCGCTGACGTTAAAGTACCGTGGGAGGAAACAGTGGTTCTGTCTTGTTTGCTCAAAATTAATTTCCAGACGCGCTTACACTTTCAGCACATATCGAAAAAGGAAAAATGTCTTCAAAATCAAGTCTTAAGTGCACTCAATCAGTACCCCAGCTATATTACTTGCTCCCTAAGCTTGAAAAGTCTATGTATATACTTAATCTGAATAAAACACTGTAATCCAATATCTTATCCATATATTGTGTAAAAAAACTGTGTAAAAACTCATATGCAGAAAAAAAAACTTGCACCAGGGAAAAGGCCAACATATTACATTTGCCTACGACTTAAGTTGTTTGTTCACTGAAAGCATTTACGCTTAAGAAATAGTCCAATTTCCACTCAAAAACACCAGAGCTTTTGAACAACTCAACAAAATAAATAAACGCAGACCATGAGAAATCCGGTACAGTGATGATATTGTTATTTGAACTTCTTTGACTTGGTAATGCAGTCTTGAGGCTGTATATTGAATAAAGCCAAATGTTTGGACTCCTTGTGTAGCGAGTGTCAATACAGCAAAAGTGCAGTGCTGTGTCCTTGTTGAGAACACAAGGAAGGCAAATGAACACATAAAACACAATAGGACGGCAAATCGATAAGCCTAATTACAAAATAAATCCAAAACAGCTCAGCCTTAGAGGTGGTAACTCGCTGTGTCGCCAGCACGATCATCTAGCATCTTTTACTCTTAATCTTCATAGATAACTGCAGGCCACTTAGCAAAATTAGCATATCATATCATGATTTGACAGATAAAATATAGCACAATAACAATACAGATGCAAACAGACTAGCAAATGAGGAGAGTGAGTTAATATGCCAAAACTCTGTGAGGAAACTCTCAGTATTTGTCTATGTCCAACCAAGGTGTAAAGGTTTGGCTGGCAAGCTACTGCCATTGAGATGAATGGGAATGCTAACCAATATCTTTCTACAGGTATTATAGACCTTTCTGGGCCAAATGCAGAGTAATATTATAAAGCAATAAGAAGCAAGAAAGAGCTTTAGTTTTCAAACGGTTCCCACAATAAGCCTGAACAAATCAAATGTAGCATCTTGAATATGGGCTATAGCTCTCTTACAATGCTATCTTTCAAATGAGGAATATATATTACATTGTGTATCTACATACAATCTAATTTCCTCTTGACTTTACGATCACATATTTCTGCTCGTAAAATTCTGCATTTATTAGATGTCAAATTTTCTATGAAATGTATGTATTAGTCTTTGACAGCTAATGAAAACAGCTGCATTTTCTCAAGTTCAGTGATGTGTTACCAATCCGCGTGTTTGCGTCTGACACAAAGCTACATCCTCTACATTAAATCACTATATTCATGTAAATACACAGCTGCGGCAATTCATCTCCGTACTCTGGCGAAACATGCCAGCAAACATGGTGTATTAATCCCTGTGTAACAGAGGCAGAGACACTGATGTTGGCAAAACACACGACTATTAATCACAGAGGCTTCACAAAGACTTCGAGGAGATGAGCTGTCCACACATTGACGTGTGCCGGACGTTGGGTGTCAACTCAAAAGCTTACATTTCTGTGGGCCAGATTAAAGAGATTCTCCCCCTGACAAACTTCCCTGACAGCAAGTTTATTTTTACCATTCTGCAGAAATAAGGTGCTTTGAAATGCCATGTCAGGCGAGCTATGAAAGGAAGATGAAAGAGCATGGGCAAACTCTGATATGTATGATGTCATTCCTTCTCAGCAGATTTAAAGCTAGCTCAAACACATTCACATACACACACACACACACCTGGTACAAAGCATGGAGTTGCTGAGTTCCACCTCAACTCATTTCAAGACATGATTTTATTAGACACACCAGTGAGGGGCATCTGCGATTGAATATGAATCTACTTCTCCATTCAGATTTTTTCTCAGGTTGTCAGTGATTAATGATTTGGTAATATTCATAAATTATGGGTAGACACCTGTTAAGTGTCTGTTTTAGCCTCTACACATCCCATAGTTTATGTTTTTCATTAAACACAGAGATCAGTGTGACAGCTACATAATCAAAGTGAACCATTTCATCATATAAGATGCCATCTGCAAAAAATGTGATACTAGTCCAGTCACAAACTCTTTTAAAGGCATAGTTCACCTAAAAATGAATATTCTGTCATCATTTACTCACCCTCAAGTTGCTCCAAATCGGTTTGATGTTTTTCTTCTTCTGCTAAACATAAAAGAAGATATTTTGAAGAATGTTGGTAACCAAACAGTTGATGGACCCCATTGACTTCCAAAGTATTTTCATACAATGGAAGTCAATGAGGCCCATCAACTGTTTGGTTACCAACATTTTTCAAAATATCTTCTTTTGTGTCTAGCAGAAGAAAGGAATTCATACAGGCTTGGAACACCTTGAGGGTGAGTAAATGATGACAGAATTTTCATTTTTTTGGTGAACTATTCCTTTAAATAATCATTCAAACTGACACACAACTCAAGCGTAACTGGTTTGACTCAGTCTGACAAATATTTCACTCAGTGAACTCACTGAATCAGCTAGAGCACTTACTGAATTACAGGTTGTTCAAAATGACAGATACACATTTGAAAGACTTTTTTTATATAATATAATATAATAGTGTTCAAAAAGATTGGGGTTCATAACATCTTTTTAATGTTTTTGAATGAAGTCTCTAAAGTGAGACTTAAGGGAGATGCAGATTTCAGGGGTTCATGTTTTTCAGAGATCTGCCGCATTGACCAGCAGAAAGCTGTTTGATTTGAAAGTGAGTTCTGTGAGCTGTGCTTCATGCATCACTACCCTATTGAATATATGCAATCAACATTTTTGACCTGTGAAATTTCTTCTTAATTTAGCTAATGTGACTGCACCATTAGTCTAAGGCATATAGTAAGTATTAGTTGAAGAAAGGAACAGCATTTATTATTTTGTGCAACATTAAACGTTTTGTAACATAGAAATGTAACATAAATCACTTTTGATCAAATTAATTGTCTTTGTTGGATAAAAGAATGAATTTCTTTAGAAAAAAAAAGTACTGACCCCAAACATTTTGAACAGTACTAAATTACATAATATTACATTATATAGCCTACATATCTCTCACAAACTGTTCCATCCTGTGCTTATCCATGTCTGAGGATTTTTGTGGTGAACTATATTTGTGACCATGTATTTCTTCTAATACAGTGGTTAATTTGATGTTGGCAGTAAATGAAACAGGGAAACTCCATGGAGAACAGCTGCTTCAGCTTAATATTTCACTTCTTACCCAACCAGCCAATGAAGGAAACCAGCATCTCTGGGGTGGCATGTCAACTTTGAACTCCAAAAACGTAATGCACCACCCTACGGGGGCCCTTGGCAAGTTTCTATGGAAACTAGAGGGCCTGGGACACCCTTTAGGTGGAACTTTTCCAGCAGATGCCAACACAGAGGGCGTTCGGGGTGAGGGAAAGTTATTGGATGGCCTCATTACCATGCTGATCGTCCGGTCCAATTGCGCCAACTATTCCAGTTCCAGCATTTGTCTCAGCCTATGCATGCATGATATGCAGAGAATGCAGCATTAAGTTTGTCTTTAGACAAGGGGGGAAAAAAACTGACTGTCTGTCTAACTTTAAGGCAATTACAAAAAGTAATAACAGCTTAGGGAAAAGAGTCATAGTCCACTGTTTTGCGATTTTCAAGGTTACACGGCACCATATTGTAAGAACAGATGGGAGAGCAGGTCTGAGGTTCTATTTTAACACTCTGTGATCCAGAGAAATGCAGGAAATAAGTGACTAGCAGCAACTTTATCACTTTCCTCATATTTAGGGCAGTTCCATCCCTCAAAGTTTCACAAAAACATTGACTTCCTTCGTCAATTTACTAGGGGCAAAATCAATGAACAACAACGCTCCATTCAAAAACAATTACAAACACCCACAACTAACATTTGCACCATCCAAACTATTTTCAGAAGCTCTTCATCTCTGAATAATTAAGCACTGAATCAAAGCAGAACATCCAAACGTAAATGAGAAATTACACTCCAGGTCCACACTATAGAGAACCAACAGATGTCCATTAATGACGATTAAAGAGATGTGTGAGACAGACAATTGAATAAACAAAGCATCTGACATGAAACTAATTATTTGAGATGTTTTGTTTTACTTTGAGAAGTTCACAAGTGTTGATGAGAATGCTTGTATGTAATACCAAAATCCTAATAAGATTATAGACAACACAAATCCAACATAAGTTTGAGCCTATATATCTGGACAAAGGAAGTGACATGTATAATCCACACTTTCTCCATTTATGTCTAAATTCTCCATTTATGTCTAAGAGGGCTACATGATACATATCATATGTCTTCTTTTGAGAAGATATTCTGTTTATCCCAGGATCAAAATGCTACTACACCTAAGGGCAGCATAAATAAAACAGCTGTGATCTAGAAAATAAGTAGTATTGTCGACCTTCGCCTCAGAGGTATGTGTAAATGCTCTCCCAGAGGTGATGGTAGACAGCAAAGAAGCAACCAAAGTGCATGACTGCAGAATAAGAGCAAACGTCCGTCTCAAGGACCACAAAGCAAGATAAAGCCCCTGTGCTACTGACCTGCTGCTTCTACTCCTACTTTGATACATTTAAACTTTACACAGACAAACAGGCAGGACTCTTACAAGGAATTACAAGCTTGTGATGGTGGGAATGATGACAGTTGGCTTTAGAGCAGTGGTTCTCAATCTTTCTGAATTCATGGCGTCCCATTGTCCACCACAATATTTAGAAGCCCAATGACTTTTCCAGTTTTTTGTGATTTAATGGATTATAGGACAACGATTTAAAACATTTTCTACTCATAATTTTTACCCTATAAAATATTTTTAAAGTGTTTTAGAGTTTGGCATAACTAGAAAAATTTATATTCATTATGAAAATACCCATAGATTTAGAAGATTTCATTAATTTACATGACTTTTATAGGTTTAACATACTCCTGTAATGTTTGTTTTATTTACAACATTAAAAAATATATTTCTTTACAGTGTAAATCTATGTTTTTAAAGACAATAAAAATAAATATCTTGAGTTGGCTTACTTTAATGCTTGTTTTGTATTATTTAAAATAATTTTAAGTCATCTTGAAGCCCCCTTAGAAATTCTCTTGTATCTTCCTGTCTGAAGGCTAATTTTAGAAAATAACCTAACCTAAACCTCTTAAATCAACATATAGTAGTTAGCTGGTCTCTCAAAATGTGTCTTCACTTCCTGCTAAAAACATCAGCTGCCATCAGCAAATGTTATGTTGAGGATTATCATCTCGACAGTAGCAGTGGCCCTGTTTACACCTGGTATTAAGAAGTGTTTTCATCAATCAGATCAAAAGTGAACGACACTAAATACAGTGTAAACAGGGTCTAAACCATTTTGAGCTTGTCCACTTACGACCAATTCCAAAGGTAGTTGAAAACGCATTGATTTCTTAGTGTAGACGCACATGTGGTCGGATGCATTCAAACAGCCACAAAAGACCACCTACTCTCCGCCTACTGACCTAATGGGTAAACATTATGGGAGGCGCAATTGCCAGAAGAGATTTAAACTTTGTTGACTAAGGAACTTACACTAACACAATGTACTAAAAACGCAAAAGTGTTTTTTTTTTTTATGCAGACAACAACGTTGTCAAAACGATACCCGTTTGCATAGATCCATGAAAATGATTAAAAACGCTGTATTATGCATGTCGGGCCAGTAGTTGGTGATGTTACTTCTTTAAAGGTGCCATAGAATGCTTTTTCACAAGATGTAATATAAGTCTAAGGTGTCCCCTGAATGTGTCTGAGAAGTTTCAGCTCAAAATACCCCATAGATTTTTTTTAATTCATTTTTTTAACTGCCTATTTTGGGGCATCATTAAATATGCGCAGTTTCAGCATGCTTCCCCTTTAAATGCTCGCGCTCCCCGCCCCCAAGCTCGCGACTCTATAATACATTGCATAAACAAAGTTCACACAGCTAATATAACCCTCAAAATGGACCTTTACAAAGTGTTCGTCATGCAGCATACCCGATTATGTTAGTATTTATTTGGATGTTTACATTTGATTCTGAATGAGTTTGAGGCTATGCTCCGTGGCTAATGGACTAAAGCTAACATTACACTCTGTTGGAGAGATTTATAAAGAATGAAGTTGTGTTTATGAATTATAGAGACTGCAAGTGTTTAATAATGAAAATAACGACGGCTCTTGTCTCCGTGAACACAGTAAGAAACGATGGTAACTTTAACCACATTTAACAGTACATTAGCAACATGCTAACAAAACATTTAGAAAGACAATTTACAAATATCACTAAAAATATCATGTAATCATGGATCATGCCAGTTATTATTGCTCCATCTGCAATTTTTCGCTGTTGTCCTTGCTTGCTTACCTACATAAAGTTTTGATGATTCAGCTGTGCACAGATCCAGACGTTAATACTGCCTTGTGTAATGCCTAGAACATGGGCTGGTATATGCAAAAGTTGGGGGCGTACATATTAATGATCCCGACTGTTGCGTCACAGTCGGTGTTATGTTGAGATTCACCTGTTCTTCGGAGGTCTTTTAAACAAATGAGATTTACATAAGAAGGAGGAAACAACGGTGTTTGAGACTCGCTGTATGTCATTTCCATGTACTGAACTCTTGTTATTCAACTAGGCCAAGGTAAATTCAATTTTCAATTCTATGGCACCTTTAAGAAACTGTATCTGGTCGCGTTCATATGTAATTTCCACGAGCTTATTTAATCCATTAGAACAAAAGATCTGAAAAAGGCTATACATTTACCCGCCCATAGACTCTCCACTCGAAGAAATCAGAACAGGTTGAAAAGTGGACAATAGAGACTGATTGAAACACTAGATGTAAATAGGAATGTATGTCCCTTGTCTACTTGTGAACCGATCGGCCAAAACACATCTTGATACCAGGTGTAAACAGGGCCTTATTTGTTACAGTAACATCAGTTGTCAGTTTGCAGTTATAAGTTCGATAAGCATCATGTGTGGAACCAGCCTTATTATGTTGGCCAATCAAATTGTACCTGTATTGGCGGGGATACCCATATATATATTGGGAGCCCAGGGAAATGGGCAGTGTTGATTTATGCAGTTCACCGAAATGTTCAGATCATGCAGTATGTTCAATAAACGCATAGTTGTTAAATAACTCTCGTGACATATCCGCAAAAATATACTACTGCCACGAGTAGTCAATGCCACCATCATAATAATGGTGAAGTGAAATGTGCTCTTTAAAAGCATGGCACGTCTTCGGGATGATAAATTAGACCACTCGCTTTAAGGCTGCCACAACGTGTGACTAACATAAATTCAAATGACTTGAATATCCCTTGCCAAAAACAAGTTCATTTAATTTACATATGTTATTACCTTTAATGGTGCAGATGCCCCACGGTCTGCAATGTCAGCTTGAAACTTGAGGGGCACCTCCCATCACACAGAGACTGAACTCTGCCTGCAGGATACTAATTGTACTTAATGCAGATATGGGTGACTAAACATCATAGAGATAGAACTCGCTCTCTGACTGGAGATCACACAGACAGGGCTGAGGAAATCTCATCTCCCTCAACGTCCATTTTCTTTTAACTCTTTCACAATCGACGGAATTTTCCTTCATTTATGACACAACGTTTCCCTGCCATTGAGGGAAATTTCCAACAATCCATGTTTTCACTGTTATATGGTAAGGGGCGCTATTACACATCTTCTGAAAGAGTACCGAATATCTGGTCCAAAACACAAGCGAAGAAAAAGCAGAAACAAGCAAAAGAAGAATTGCGAACGCACATGTAAAATAAAGCGATCATCAAACATTAAACAGCATATAAGCAACACTGCTTAAAGGTGCTACAGAGGATGTTTTGTTTTATACATTTTTGCAATATTACTTGAAACTGTCTTTACTAACTGATAAAAGACTATTTATTAGGTGCACTGAAAGGAATAATATTAATATACATCATCTGTGCACGAGGTAGGGCCTTAAAAACATCAGCCTATCGTTTACGCGATCATCGCGTAAACGATTGGCCCTCTGGCTTGTCAATCACTGCCATGACGTTCCTTGTGAGAGACGCGCGGCTGCGCGCTCCAGTAACTTTCCACACTCCACAGGCGCCGCATGCAATGTTTTTGTCAGGAGACAGGAGTAACAACTGCAGATTATGAGTTACCTGCGGTGAGTCCGACATAATGAATCCACTATAACACGACACAGCGAATGCCGGTGGTAAACACTCGTGTTCCAATACTTGTGCACGAGTTTTGGGAGGCGTTCCCTAGAAATAAGCTGTGAAGGAGGAGGGTTGTTCTTACGCATGCGCTCATTTCAAAAACTCAGTAACAGTCTTTGGTTTCTCAGTCGACGAAAAGATCCTCTGTTGCACCTTTAACATTATCGAATGAAATGTCGACCCAGGATGAGGTATAGGACTATGCAAACTTAGGGGGTGTTGATGGACGTGATCTACCCTATCACGTCCATCATTTACAGAACAAAATACAGAACAAAATACAGAACTATTTTGATCATAGTTCTGAATCTGATCTGGACAGAGTCTTTGACAAAAACAGCTTTTTGTTCAAAATGTTACTTTTTATGAAACTTACCCACATTTGAGTGTTGATAAAAAAGAATGCATGAAGCTAGAATAAAATGTTTTGTTGTTGATGTTTAAGAGCAGAGGCTCTGTTCTTTTTTATCTATTGTATGTTCAGATATTCATTCAACAAAAAAATATTCTGGGGGCCATAAACATTTTGTGAAAAGTGCCTTTTTTTTCTCTTTTTTAAATATACTGGCAGGGAAAGATATCAGCAGCAGTTCACACAAAGAAAGATTAAATAAATAAAATTAAGTTTTTTGTTTATTGATTATTCATTCATGTGAGTATTTGTATGGTTTATGAGTAAATAATAACAACAATAAAAATATTTTTTATTATTGAATAAAATTTGATTATTATAAAAAGTTATTATAAAATAATAATAATAATATATCATGCTGATGTTGTTAAAAAAATATTTTAACTTGATAGTTATTTTCATGTTATGGACAAAAAATTATAAATTACCAATATTACAATTCTACAGAATTCTGTTTTAAGGATAAAAAAACAAAACAAACAAAATAAATAAATAAATAAAACACTAAGTAACAAAAATAAACCATTTTAAATGCTAAATGTGAATTTTAGCACCACAGCATTATAAATGTACCATATAAAAAATATATATATTAATTTCGAAATTTGCTAAAGATTTCATTTTATTGGTTCATTATTCAATTTATTTATTATTATAGTTATTATTCATTATATTTGATCATTATTTATTTATGCAATGAACTGCTTATCGGTATCGACCTGCATTTTTAAATTAAATTGTAATTTAATCATATATACAGTTGCAAGAAAAAGTATGTGAACCACTTGCAGAATCTGTAAAAATGTGCAGAATCTTAACAAAATAAGAGAGATCATACAAAATGCATGTTATTTTTTATTTAGTACTGTCCTGAGTAAGATATTTGACATAAAAGATGTTTACATATAATCCATAAGACAAAAAAATTGTTGAATTTATTAAAATGACCCAGTTCAAAAGTTTGAGAACAATTGATTCTTAATAAGTGTGGTTACCTGGATGATCCACGACTGTTTTTTTGTTGTGTGATGGTTGTTCATGAGTCCCTTGTTTATTCTGAGCAGTTAAACTGAGCTCTGTTCTTCAGAAAAAATCTCCAGGTCCCAAAAATTCTTCAGTTTTCCACCATCTTTTGCATATTTGAACCCTTTACAACAGTGACTGTATGATTTTGAGATTCATCTTTTCACCCCGAGGACGACTGAGGGACTCAAACACAACTATTAAAAAAGGTTCAAACATTCACTGATGCTCCAGAAGGAAACACGATGCACTAAGAGTCGGGGGGTGAAAACCTTTGAACAGGATGAAGAGGTCCAAATTGTTCTTATTTCGCTTGAATATCATTTTTTTTTTTCATTTAGTACTGCCCTTTGGAAGCAACAGAAGATACTTGCATGTTTCCCGGAAGACACATTAAATACAATTTACCTTGATCTTCAAATTCAAAATGTTTTCACCCCCATCTATTAATGCATCATGTTTTTTTCTGGAGCATCAGTGAATGTTTGAACCTTATTTAATAGTTGTGTTTGAGACACAACTATTAAACAAAAAAACAGTCGTAGATCATCCAGGTAACCACACACAGTATTGAGAATCAATGGTTCACATATTTATGAATGGGGTTATTTTAATAAATTCAGCTATTTTTCTTTGTCTTATGGATTATATGTAAACATCTTTTATGTAAAATATCTTACTCAGGACAGTACTAAATAAAAAATAACATGCATTTTGTATTATCTCCCTTATTTTGTTAAAATTATTAATATTTTCACAGATTCTGCAAGTGGTTCACATACTTTTTCTTGCAACTGTATATATATATAAATATATGAAGAGTTCAGATGCAAAAGCCTCTAAGTGCTGTCTGAAATTTTCTTCTAAAATGAGCATTTTTATCAAGCTTCTATGTTTAGGTTCAGTAATTTCACTTTAATGGCAATTAATAGGTCCTTTTCATTGCCATTAAAGTGAAATAACTGAACCTAAACATACAAGCTTGATAAAAATGCTCATTTTAGAAGAAAATTTCAGATGGCACTTAGAGGCTTTTGGATCTGAACTCTTCATATATATATATATATTTCAGGGTGAACAATTCGTTTAAGCAAGAATAAAAGAACAGGTTCATGGTGAAGTATTTGGCTTTTCCAATGTATCAAATGTACAGCAATTCACCTGTCTGTGAATGAGCAAGCCAGACGCAGTGTGCTCGAGGTGTGATATCAGTTGGAGCAGTAATTAAACAGAAACAGATGATGATGTTTATGAGGTGGGTGGACGGATGCAGGTTGCTGGGGAGAAGACAATGTCTCAGGGTTCAGTGTGTGGCTGTAGATCGTCCTGATGTCTTGCCTCTCACTGTGGGACCTTGAGCCACAAGCTGTAATTAAAGTTAATTGACTTACTGTTGAAAGTCATAGAGAACAGGTGCCCTGTTGCAGCACTAGCGGAAGATTAGCCATCCTTATGATTCCAAACCTGCTCGTCCTGTACACTTGCTAAGTCCACATTGGCAAGGCTTTGCTCCTTAATCTCCAATTTAATTCGAAAAGGAATGATGGCAAGGAACTGAAATAGCCTGGTCCTGTCAGATTGAAAAGGCGTTTGATCTGCACAAAGACAATTGCAATGTTCTGAGTGAGCTCATTGCATCGAGACAATTGAGGCAGAAAACTCCTCCCTCGGAGATCAGCCCATGTAAACCAATTCCCAACCTCCAGTACCACTTCAATACCCAGCAGCACATGTCTGGTCTCATAACATCAGTTTGAGAAGCTAACTACAACTTTAACCAACAAAACGCCCGTCTGTCTGAACTGAGAATTCAACGGTTCCTCCAAACTAAACTCCTAGTAAACCCCGTCGAGAGTGTCTCTCCTGCAAATAAATACCCAGCATGCCATTTAGCTGAGCGTGTAATTTGTTTGCGCTGTGGACCGTGGTCTCTCCATGTCCCTCAGCGCCGATGAAGACAGAGGAGCACCGGGCAGAGTGATGGTATGTCCGGTAATCCTGACTAAGCCGTGTGGTGGGGGATTGAAGGGTGCTGGGGTGTCTGATGCGGCAGTCTGTCAGCTGTGCCTGTCTCGGGCTAATTACCATCCTGCTTTCAGACCAGACATGGCGTATGGAAACCGGCCAACAACTCTAAGCACACTGCTGTCCCACTCTGACCCCCATAAGCATGCTACCACGCTTATATTGAAAGGCAGAAAATGGGCTGTGTAAAAATATTGACTTTCCAATTAATCGTGACCTGCATTTCAGGATGTTCACCAACAAATGACTCTTTTGAGCCAGTTCTTTTTGCTAAATCAAAAACATGAAGAGCAACCAGTGTAGTGAGAATCACCAAAAAAATAAATCATGCTTTAGGTTCTTTTTACTAAATCAAAATCATACTGTGCAACCAGTGTAGTCTCATTCATTTAGTTTTGAGTCAGTTCTTTTTAATTAATCAGCAACATGGAGTGTAGTGTCTGATTCATGAACACATGACTGTTTTGAACAGGGCCTTTTAAAGGATTAGTTCATTTTAAAATGAAAATCACCCCAGGCTTTACTCACCCTCAAGCCATCCTAGGTGTATATGACTTTCTTGTTTCTGATGAACACAGTCTGAGTCATATTAATAAATATCCTGACGCATGAAAGCTTTATAATGGCAGTGAACGGGACCAACGAGTATGAAGCTATAGAAAGCCCATCAATCCATTATAAACGCACCTCACACGGCTCTGGGGGGTAAATAAAGTCCTTCTGAAGCGAAGCGATGCATTTGTGTAAGAAAAATATCCATATTTAACAAGTTATAAAGTAAAATATATATCTTCTGGCAGACCGCCTTCCGTATTCAACTTACGAAAAAAGTGCAACTGAATACGGAAGGTGGTCTGGACGTAGCGTTAGCGTTTTGAACTGTGCGAGGCATTACATTTTCTTCGTAAGTTGAATACGGAAGGTATGAATGGCGGAAGCTAGATATTTTACTTGTTAAATATGGATATTTTTCTTACACAAATGTATCGCTTCACTTCAGAAGGTCTTTATTAATCCCCCGGAGCCGTGTGGAGTACGTTTACGATAAATGGAAGCACTTTCTTGAGCTTCATACTCGTTGGTCCCGTTCACTGCCATTATAAAGCTTGGACGCGTCAGGATATTTATTAAAATATCTCAGATTGTGTTCATCAGAAAGAAGAAAGTCATATACACCTAGGATGGCTTGAGGGTGAGTAAATCTTGTGGTTATTTTCATTTTAAAGTGAACTAATCCTTTAAAGAATCATTCAAAAGTTTTATCAAACAATCAAGAGCTTGTGAATCTGATTTGTCTGATTTACAAGCTCTTGATTGTTTAACAAGTCTTTTTTGAACTATCATTCAAAACTAGACAGGACGTATTATATGTTATGAAGTCATTTTGCTGTAGTATAATTGCGATCCAGCTGTTGATTTGGATCTAAAAACACATTTTTGGTTTAACTACTCTGGAAAGGCAGCAGTTTATTTTTCAATGGATGATACAAAAATAAATGACTCTCATTAAAATATGGAAGCAATTATGTGGCTACCTAGTCTTCATGCTGCTTATGGAGGAACAGTACAGATTAAGGACCTCACAAAAGGCTGGGCAGCAATGTCTGTTTTTAAAATACCAAACACTCCTGAGGGTCTCTGCTTGGAGTTAAAGCCAGAAATTGTAGCTCTTATTCAGTCCTCAGCCCCACTCAGGTCTCTTAATGATGAGCCAGGGAAAACAGATTTGAGCTTTATTCTTTATGATTGGTGCTGCGAGTGGAAGAGAATGCTAGTTGAGTTTCATTCTCATGGCTGTCTGGGGGCATCCGTGTCCGGTATCAGTAAACCTGCCCCAATTTGATTTCCTCTGAGGGCTATGAGACCCAGGAAGAGTCACATTGCTCCTCCCCTAACTATGCTGACAGTCCTGAGCTTACAGTTATGGAGAAGAATGATTGCCAGTTAAAACAAAAAAAATATCTTTAATTAATCTTTTTTTTTTTTTTTTTAAATGAACAAATAAATATACATATTTAAAACTTAATTCAATTAAATAACATGTTTAAAATATTAAATGTAAAAATAGATTTTTTTGTTTGTTTGTTTGTTTTTTTGCCTTTATTAGGACAGCGTAAAAGAGACAGGAAACAGAACAGGCAATGGACCTCGAGACACGACTCGAACTCGGGTCGCCTGAGGCGCAGTGCCCACAAGGATATTGCTCAGATGTATAAATCATTTTGAATACAAAATTGACATTGTATTTTTTAGAAACAATTGTTTTACTTTAATAACTTGTAAACTGCCTATCTTTATCCATTTACCAATCGAGTTAAAGTAAAATTGCACAGTCAAAGGGATAGTTCACTCAAAAATGAAAATTCTGTCATCAATTCACTCACTCTCATGTCATTCCGTAAGACTTTCATTCAACTTCAAAACACAAATGAAGATATTTCTAATGAATTCTAAGAGATTTTTGTCCCTCCATTAAAAGTTTATTCACCCAAAAGAATGAATTGAGCGGTTTAATCGCTTTATATGATGGTTTATTCACTATTTATGTTTTATTCACTCAGATAAAACCTCATTGGTTCTTGTGGAAGCTCAAACGTGTTGGAGTGGCATGCAAGAATGAACCTCATTTGTTCACATGGATTAAGCAAGTATCCTTGAGCTTCTTTTCCCCAAATTTGAGTGCTCTATGCATGTTCACTGATCAATGTTTGTGAATAAAACCCTAAATTAAATCTTTGGAGGGACAGAAATCTCTCAGATTTTAACAAAAATCTCATGTTTTGAAATTAAATGAAAGTCTTATGGGTTTGGAACGACATGAGGATGAGTAAATGATGACAGAATTTCCATTTTTGGGTGTTAAACACATTAGAGCAGTGAATGAACTTTCTAATTTTTAAGAATTTAAAGAAACACAACTGCTTTTTAAAAATGTGATTTAAAAAGCTGCATTAAATGTTTTAAGAATGTATTATTTTATTGCTACATTAACATTTTAAACAACTTAAATGTAGTTTTAAGTATGCCTATTAACCCTTAATAGGTCCTTGGGGTCCCGCTGACAGTTTCCTTCGTTTTTAAAAAGTGTTCCCTTCATCTCAGGGGCATGAAACTCTGTGACTTTTCCTAAATAATGTAAACATGCACAAAAAATCTGGGCTTGATTTGGTTGTTCTAAAGGTGCGTAAAAAAAAATAAAAATCACGATTTAGTCCCTCTGGGTCAGATTGACCCCACATTGAAAATGAATGGGAAAATGTACTTTTTTTCATTTCATTTGTCAAAAAAAATAATAAATCCAGAATAAATCTGAAATGTTCTACATTTCTGCATTTTTATAGAAATTGGCAAATAAATCAACAAAACTGGCCTAAATCTGAAAAACTTTACATGTAGATAAAGGTCTTGGGCCGTTCTTCGTACGTCGCTAACTCAGTTAGCTGGATTTGATTGTTGACGATTTGGCATGATCTTGGATCGTTTGGTTCTTCGAAGCTCATCCTAGACTTGCTGTCATAGCAACAGGTCCGTAAGCTCAAACCTGCTCAGGAGCAGGCTTATTTCATGTAAACAGGATTAGATTGCATCTTTTTAAGCGGAGGTGATGCTTAAAGTCTGTCCCAGCCACTGCTACTTTCCCACAAGAGTACCCTAATGTAAACCACGGACAATAATAATGATTTAAAAATAAATTTGCAAATAATACTATAATGCCGTGTAGTGTCATAATATAGACACCGACAGTTTTACTCTTTGAGAGATTCATCCGTGAGGGAATAATTACCTAATAATTTTATTGGAGTCTTACACACATGATGTACAGATGTCTATGCCGTACATGCATTTGTGCATTTGAACCGCGACAGATATTATGGGAGTGGCTTGATGAAGCGCAGGAGATGCAGAAAACTTGATCTTGACCCTTAAGAAACTTTAATTAATGCTGTCAAATATGCTTCAAAGGTAAATTAGTTGCTAATTACAACATTGAAATAAAAAATTGCCTGTACAAATACTAGAAATTGTGAATATAGCCTAAATAATTGGGTAATCATGTAAAAAAAAAAAATGGTGCACATTTCATTTATCTATTATAACATTTATGTCGTTCTTCTGTCATTTATTCGCTTGACTGTTTCCTTATAAATGTCTAGAAATTCGTCAAGTTTTTCGTCAGGTTTCTTTTCTCATTCTATGATGTCATTACGTTGCCGTCTTGACTCCAGCCAATCGCTGCATTGCTGATCGTGGTTTCAAGCATCGATACATCTGCCCTTTTAAACCAACACATGAACGCGCAATTATCTCAGATAACTCAATCCAGCGATACTAATCATACACAACAGGTGTGTTCGAAGAACCCAATTAGCTGGATCATGATTAGCAGGATGATATCATCTTGGATGTGTCATTTGATCTCGGATGTAATAAGCGACGTACGAAGAACGGGCCCCTGGTCCTTGACCATAAACACAAAGTGAAACGAACGTTCTATG
>RJVU01035392.1:9287824-9348016 GCA_003731715.1 Anabarilius grahami
CACACACACACACACACACACACACACACACACACACACACACACACACACACTCACACATAAACACAAACAGACACACATACACAAACTCAAACACACACGTGTGTGTGGCTGCAACAGAGGGCATTTCTGTAGAAATTGGCAAATAAAATCAACAAATCTTGCCTAAATCTGCAAAATTTTACATGCAAATAAAGGTCTGGTCCTTGTCCATAACCACAAAGTCGAACGAACGTTCTATCTCATACACACACACACATACACACAGATAAACCCACACATGTGTGTGACTGCAACAGAGAGCATTTTTTAGAAATTGGCAAATAAAATCAACAAAACTGGCCTAAATATGAAAAATATTACATGTAAATAAAGGTCTGGTCCTTGACTATATATTCGACACAAAGTCGAACGAACTCATACACACACATATACACACACATAAACACAAACACACACAGTCCCTATTGAGCCCCTATTGACCTCTATTGGATATATGTGGTCATTACACTTTCTTTCTTTAACTATAATTCCTAAAGTTTTTCCACAAACCTCTAGATGGTAGTATTCTATCCCTAACACATAGAGCAATGTCCAAATACAATTTAGATTTAATTAAGTTCATCATTAAATTGATTTTTTCATTAAAAATAATTTTTACATAAGCCAATTTATGACATGCCTAAGTAATTGTGCAGTAAATAGGTAAAAATACAAAATATCCACAAAAACACAACATAAATGCATAGATGAGAAGTAAATAAAAAAAAATGATATATAGTTTATCATATAAAAAATTTACATTTCCTTGTGCAATCGCTCTGTAAAAGTTTGGGGTCAATCTGACCCCGAGGGACTAAATCGTCGGTACAATCAAGGGACCTAATGTATTATTTTATTGCTATATTTACTGTAACTACAATAAAACATTAAAAAAGTGATTTATTCATCAATTTGGGAAGTTATTTATTCATATAAATGCTTTTTTTTTAATGAATAAATTGATAATTAATTTAAGTGCCACTCCTAGTCCATAGGGCATAAGGGATATACTGTATAGGGTTCCTGTCAGTGTCAGTTATCTGAAGCCAAAAGTTGAATCTATTAATTTCATGAGCTAAACTGGTAAGCGTTCCACACTATTGGGAGCACTCTTCCTATCGCTAAAAATTTCAGCAGGCACAAACCGTTGCAAACTCAGACATGAGAAGACTAGTAAAACACTTAGAAGGAGACAAGAAATCCTGTTTCGCTGTCAGCTGTCTTAAGCAGCCTAAAATCTTAAGCTGTATCGATGCCGGCTAATCAAACAGCTCCCTGCTCTGCTGAATTCCCTTTGATGTGGGCAGACACCTGGAATACTGATGCCCTTCTCCTTTGTCAGGCTGTGCGGATCGAACTCAGACATTCCACCACCAAGTCTGCGCTCACCGCTGACGCACACGGCTGCAATTTCACTTATGGAAAATAGCCCATAAATCCCTTGGCCTGAGAGTGTCCTTCTAATGGGTTACTAATGAGGCAGAGCACAGGACTGGGTTTACAGGACAGAGATTTCTTAGCCTTTCTGAGAGTGTTTAGAGAGGCTGAAAGGGTTCAGAACAGACAAAATGCATGTAAAGAACCTCTGGCTGCCTCTAGGTAAAAAAACACACATCTGACACAAGCTGCGGAGTGCGGAGCGGCAGCCAGGTTCATGCATGCAGAGCAGTCTGTCAGAGGCTTCATCAGTGAAGAGCACTTGGGTCATTTTCAAAGGCTTTCATTATGTTTGCCAGAGTTACTCCAGCTTTCAACAACATCATTCTCGATCTGACAATCTGCCTGAGGCATCAGCTGAGCTAGAAAATGTGCACCATTAAAGATTTAATCATCATTGTTGAAAAATTGATTATGGTAGAATTCTAAAAACACAATTAAGGGAGTCCTCCTGACAAAGCCTTCATATTTTTTTTAAACAGAAAAATAAATAAATAAATAAACCAAAAGACACATGGAGAGAGAACTGGTAATAAATGTATATACAAATGTTTAAATAAAAGCAATTTTACATACAGATTTTTATATACAGAAATTTACTTTTGTGTTTTTCGATTATAATAGATAAATGGCCAAAATTAAAATTCATTACTATTTTTTCTAAATAAATCAAATATTAAACACAAAAAAGTAAAAACAATCATTTTAAATGCAAGAGGTTCATTTAGGTGACAATGTACAGTTTGAAAAATGATATTTGCTAAAGATTACATTAAATTATGAAATTTGACATCAAGTGTCAGCATATATAATTACAAATTGACAGTTAATGCATATATTTATGCGAATAACTGCCACAGTGCCCCTTGTGGTGCAGATGAAAATGTTTTGTCATCACAAGATTTTTTTCTTTTGTCAAATCAACTTAATTAATGTGGTTCAGATAACATAATATTTTCAGTTTCTGTTGATTAAATCAACCGCCTTCATTGTATTGACATTTTTAATTTCAATGAACTCAAGGCAACCAGGTCTCTTACTTTTTTAAGTTAAACCAACAATACCTTTTTACAGTGTACTTGTGCTGCATCATGAATTGGAGGCAAATTGCAACAGCACACAAAATTGAGTTAGCATAGCTAGAAGTTTCTGCATTCATGTTTTTGCATAAGTGTAGGTTTCATTTTAGGCCGAGTCAACAT
Source organism: Anabarilius grahami (assembly GCA_003731715.1). Taxonomy (NCBI): domain Eukaryota; kingdom Metazoa; phylum Chordata; class Actinopteri; order Cypriniformes; family Xenocyprididae; genus Anabarilius; species Anabarilius grahami. The sequence goes on from RJVU01035392.1 coordinate 9,290,506, forward strand.
ACCCAAGAATGACTAAGCGAAATGAATTTTATGATTTAGTCCTTCCGGTCACTGAATTCTCAAAGCTTGGAGGTGCATTTATGAGAATAGAAGTGCAGGGCTCTGTCTCTTTCTGTCTGTCCCTCAGGATAGTGCGCACAATAGAGCCAGTGTGCCTGTATTCTAATTAACTAATGAAGTGCACGAAAAGAGCTGCCCCCTTTAGCCTGAGATGGTCCCTTTCAGTGGAAACTACACACAGACTCTGAATAGTCAAACCATTTTAGTGCAAGATATAAAGCCTAGCATTGATCAGCTCCGGCAATGGTGGCATTTTTTGGGTCATGGACTTGTCTGATAAGATTTATGTGTTTGGCTGTAACGTCCCCAGTGACCAAACCTGTTAACTTTTCCTTGCCGCAATCTGACAGCATGCGCTGAACTTATTCTGCACTGCATCTTATTCACAACATACTGCATTGTGTTCTTGCTTACTGGTGGAGATCCATATGTTTCTAGGCAACAAAACACACCTAATCATTATCAATTTTAAATTGATAAGGCTCATGCAAAAAATACATGCACAAATAAGGCAGTTTTTCATCATTTTACGCAGGCAGAGACCATCATTTTTATTGGCTCAATCTGACTCAGATAAGTGGTTCAAGTGTGTCCTATCTCAACAGCAACTGCAGAATAAAATGCCACAGGCCAACGTGAAATGCCCGACCTTACCTGATACAGTATGCTCACACATAACTAAATTCAATATTACCCAGAGAGCTAAATGGATAAAGAGACACTGAGATGGTGTTCTTTTTATGGTCTGGGCCTCTAATAGTAATGCTAATTGTTGCTAAATGATGTGTGTGACAGAGCAAACGAGCAATATATTGTTATTAAGCTCCATGTGTTTGTGTTTGAGTAGGTCACTGCTGACAGTAATTCTCTCCTCTCTGAGCACTGCTAACGCTATCTAGTGTGTTTTAACTGCAGTTGAGAGTACTTGAACTTAGAACAATCTCTTTGCTACAGTACAAAAGTACAATTAAGCCCAGCAGAAGCATTTTTTCCCTCATATATTAATTTAATGTGAACTGACACCTTTTTCTCGACGTGCCTGATCATGGGCGCTGGACTGTAAAGTTAAGACCCTGAGAAATGCCCTGAATTATTGGGTAAATAGTTTTTCATTTCATAGAGATATTGATTTGATTGATTTGACAGTGCAGCCACTTGCACTGTAAATCCGAACAGTACTACTAACTTATAAAGATTAAGTACAATGCAATTAAAGTCTGTTAAATCATTGATGCAACTTAAAACAATTACATTTTCTGAATGAGGAGTTTAGTTTTATTTTTGTGTAACTCAACATTTTTGAATAAACCCTTATACTTAAATTATTATTTTTAAGTTTACCGAGTGACATAATGTGACGTCATCCACGTCATGTTGTCAATTAACCTTTTTTAAGTTGTTATTTATAATTGTTTACTTAAAAAAATTTAGTTGCATTACTTAAATGTTTTGAGGTGTCTACAAAAATTGAGTATTCTGAACTTATCAGGTTTTACAATGTGGCTGATTTGGAGAAAAACAAGATATAGTGTTTTGTTTTTTTGTTAGTCCCCCCCCCCTCCCTTGCATCACTACTGTTAAATCAAAATAGTGAATGGTAAATAAAAATGAAGAGTTTTTAAATAAAAATGTTTAAAATTGTAAAAATATGCAAATAAATTAACCAAATTATAATTAATCACATATATAAGCATTTGCAGAAAATAAACTGCAAAAATTAATAAATAAACAAATATAATATAAAAATATAAAAAAAACATTACTGTGTCAGAAATGTAAATATTTAAAAAGATATTACAAAAAACAATTATATTATTTTACAGCATTATTATTATTATTATTTAATAATTACACTAAATTACTGTGCTAAATCTACAGCTCTGATTATAATACAACCATATTACATATACATATTGTGAGCTGTGCACAATTTATCTTTCTTGGCTCAGGATAAGGGATGGAGAGATTGGTCCATTATCGAGCAGATAGATCCTTGCTTTGGATGGCCTCCTCTTCAAGAGTGACCTATCGGGTCTAGGAGCCCATTTCCTCTCTTCCGTTGCCTGGCAACAGGCCATAAAGTACCGTGGTTCGTGCGCGTGCAGGTCCAGTCAAAGCATGTATTGATGGAGGAAGAGACAAGGCCGATAGGGCTTTAATTGTAGATCTACGCTCTCGAGGAGGGAAATGGAGGCACAGACCCACCTCTGCTGTATTCATTAGCCACAGCAAAAGGCCCTCACTTTGCATATTGACATTTTGATAAATGCTCCTGATCTGCAAAAGCAGTCTTTTGTTTCCTATTCGGCTTGGAAAAAGTAAGTTGAGTGCATCTACTCTCTAAGGTTAGCATCAGGAGCTAACAACAGCACCTGCAACAGCTCTGCACCACTAGCATCTCCAAACGGAAGTGCAAAAATAACAGATAGCCCCGCACTCAAACTCACACCATCGGTTGAACCAATGAATGATGCTGTGTATGGATAGCCGGGATGCTCAAATGACTCAAATGGGCTACGTTAAGGTGCGTTCACATTTAACTTTGTTCAGTGAAATTCAGTCATTTCAATAGGAATCCACGTGACTGAGAATTTTGGGCAAGGGTGAAAGATTTCCCCATGCAGATTTCGCATCAGTCGATTAGTAGATTAATCACAAGATTCATTCACCTTTACCAATAGAAAGCTGCTTGGTTTGAAAGTGACTTCTGTGTGAGCTAGGCTTCATTCATCGCTACACTATTAAGAATAGACAATGGACCTTTTTGCCTAATAATGGGAGCGTACCTTTACACTTTTGAAACTAGTGAAATTACGATTAGCTTAAAGGGACAGTTCACCCAAAAATGAAAATTCTGTCATTTATTCACCCTCAAGCTGATCCAAACCTTTCTTCATTTCTTTCTTCTGCTAAACACTAAAAAAAACTGGTTGGACTATCAACTGTTTGGTTACAGACATTCTTAAAATTTGTGTTCAGCAGAGGAAAGAAATTCATAGAGGTTTGGAACAACTTGAGGGTGAGTAAATGATGACAGAATTTTCATTTTTTGGGTGAACTATCCCTTTATCATCAAATTAGTTGCACGTCACCCTTGAAGGAATAGCCCTGGTTCAATACAAATTAATCTTGACAGCATTTGATTACCACACACACACAAAATTAGTCCCTCTTTTTCTTAAAAAAAGAAGGCAAAAAGTAGGGCAATGGAAGTAAAAGCGGCAAATTATAAAATAATAGGATATAAAATAAGCGTGAAGCTTATTTTATAAACGCACATATTTCTTATATAACTTTTCTGCTATAACTTGTGTAATATTCGAGCTGGTAAACTGTTTAAAACCCTTGCCATTTTGACATTATAGAGTGTGGTATACTCCACCTTCCCCAGCTCCACCTGTATAAATCTGCTATGGGTAATTCATGTACGCTATATAGTACAGCAGCAGCATATCTTACTTGCTCACAGCAGTGTGTCATGTATGTATCGGCAATAGCAAGTCCCGTACTTGCTCTGCAGCAGCAATTAAAGCAGCAGCAGCATAACAGAGCTATTCCGCCAAGACCAAACATATCAACATTGTCATCCACATTACCATGCCAAACACTCTGAGAGTTGTCATGACAGAACTAATGTTAACAGATACAACATTTGACCTTTTTATATTATTTTATTTTATACTGAAATGCTTAGCAATACTGTTGAAACAGAGAAGTTCACGGATTGGCCCCATTCACTTCCATTGTAAGTGGTTCACTGTAACCCAGATTTTTGCTGTGAAAATACATTTTCTGGTAATCAACATTATGCCACAACTGCTGTGGATTGAGCTTGACTTGAACAGAACACAGAATACTTCTTTAATGTAGTGAATCCATAGACAGGAAGTAAGCTCATATTCGCTGAGTCCCTTTCTGCTGCCTACTGCCATGACAAGTCTAGCTCAAATATGTTTCTCAAGGTTTCACAGTGACACTTAGTAAAACAAACCCCTATGCTTCAGGGACTTTGTTAGTGAGGGTACTTCGAAAAGTGAGTGAATTTCAGGAACAACTGCATCACGTGTTGCGCTGGCTCTCTAAGGATACATTCCTTCAAAGAGCAAATGAGAAATGAAAGTCTGCCGCTGAGACCCAATGAATGCATAATGCCGTATCATTATTTACACAGTCCGTTCTGAATAACCAAGATAGCGCAAAGCCTCTGGAAACCTTGTTTCAACTGCTCTTAACTCAGTCTCCATCCATTAACCATAAGCAAAAACTTACGGAAGCTACAAATAGAGGAAGCTCTCCAAATCTCCCCAAATATACTAATAGATTGCCGGTTGGGAAGAATCCATAAATAGTAAACAGTCTATCATTAAATTAGACAGAAAAATAATACTTGTGCCACTCAACAATACAAAAAGCTTTAGATACAAAATGAACAGCGTAAATGTGTAACCGCCTGTATCATCCTCATCCAAAAGAGCTGCAGTCAGATGTGCGTTTATGTGCATTTTCGTGCATGCAAGCTTCCGTGTGGAGATGAAAAGTGGACCTCTATTCCCAGGAAGGAAGAGGATGAGACCAACAAACAAGATTTCACTTTGATATGTGTTCACAGAAATACATGCAAGCAATTAAGACCTAGAATTACAAACAAGGAACCTCTCTACTAATTACAAATGTACAGCAAATAGGTTAAATACACAATGTCTCCGACATTACTGTGGGTGAAAAATAAATATTTTTAGTAGGCTTGTTGCTTATTAATAATTTGACAATTTGAGGCCATTCAGTTCATGTTTGTATAGTGCTTTTCACAATACATACATTCAAAGCAGCTTTACAGAAAATGCAATGTATTTGGGCCCTAATGAACTGTGAATTAAGCATTAAATAAGGAAATGATTGGCCTACTATTACTACTCATAACTACCCAGGAGACGATGCGGGCTGACGACGTACACCACCACAAAGTTGTAAATACGAGTGGGAAGCTTGGGATTTTCTTTAAGCCCTGAGTTTAGTAGTTGGGGGTTTGTCAGTGAGAAACGTGGCAGAATGCACAATACTGATAGTTATTTAGCCGTGACATTGTCAGGCTCTTTTATTTACAACAAAATGAGCTAATTGCCTGCACAAAATATAGCACTGTAATATTTAAGCAATAAGGTACAAGAGGGTGGGCTGCAAAGACTTTTATATTGAAAAGACTGAATTGTAGTGAACACGGAACAAGACGCAACTGACAAATGCTTTGACTAGCACTGTCAGTCACGGGAAAACCCCTTAACTGTTAAAAGGACAAGATATTGCAGCGGACATTTAAACATATTTTTTATTTTGAACATAGGACTGACCTGAAGGAAAATGCAAAATTGGAATGCAGGTAATAAACTCGCTCAATCGATCTCTTTCTCACAACACTCTTCTACATAATACAGTACAATATAAATTTAGAACAAATAGTTTACGTTGCTAAGGGTGGTTGCTAAGGGTGTTGTGTAGTGATACACAGAACCTCTGGGTGAAGCGGTCATAGCTGTGTTTTATTGTGAATAAAACACAGCTATTGACCAATCAGAATCAAGGACAGGAACAAACCGTTTTATAAAACAATATAATATGTAACAATTAAGTTTACAGTGGCTTCATGAATACAGTAGTCAACATTTGAAGTAGATCAAAAAAGTTCATCAAAGTTGTCCTAAGAACTAAGTTATCCTAAGAAGAAGGTTTTAGGACAACTTTGATGAAAGGTTTTGATTCACTTCAAATGTTGACTACTACAAATTAAAAACACACCTAAAAAAACACATTCTTTGTTCTTCATTTTCTAGAAGTAGAATTTAATAACCTTGATGTATTTTTGTGTAGTTAATTAAGAGAAGGTACACTATGGAAACTTGACTTTTTTTCTCAGAATTGTGAGATATAAACTTGCAATTCTGACTTTTTTATCGCAATTGTGAGTTTATAGAAAATAAGTCAGAATTGCGAGATATAAACTCACAATTGCGAGTTATAGTCCAATTCTGAGAGGAAAAAAATTCTTTTTTCAGAATTGCGAGTTTATATACCTCAACTCTGACTTTATAACTCACAATTTTGAGGGGTTTTTTCTCAAATAGAGAAAATTTAAAAAAAGTCAGAATTGTGAGATAAAAAGTCACAATTACCTTTTTTATTTAGTCGCAGAAAAAGCTTCCATCGGTACACCACCACCTTGCTATGGCACAAGTGACTTGACCACACCTGGCGTTGAAAACACGACTTTCCAACTTGTAAATACGAACTTCCCAGGAGGACTTGAATGCACCCAAAGGGCTAAAGGTGCGCATAATTAAGACCCTCAATAAAAGTATTGTCAATGCTTAAAATTGTATGGAAGTAAAGTACCACTAATACATCCTAAACCTTTTCAGCAAAGAAAAAAGTAAATAAATCTTGACTAGAGTAAGCCTCTATTTTTCCTTATAGCTTCAAAGACTTTGTTCAGCTAATGAGAGAGGGGGACGACTAATGGCATCGCTCAACATATGGGTGTTGACGTTCTCAGTCAAGGGTTTTCCTGGCATTCCGGTATACCACAGGCAGTAAGATTCTGCTCTGTTCTAAGACTGAAAGATTTTGGGTTGTATCCAACTGGAATGGCTGAGAATGGAAGCTACCGCATGAGTGACTTTCGACAGCTGCTGGGCTTCAGAATACCAGCCACACAGTTCAGCACTTCTTCTACACAAGACTAAACAAACTTCATCTGAACGTCACATGTCACAGATACAAATCCAATCATTGATTCCTCTTCTACAGTCTATTATGATTTAGCCATGTGTCACGGTCTCGCAACAGTGACACTTCCAGCTAAACAAAACAGATTCCCCACCACTGACATTAAAGGAAAAGATTCATGTGATTATTTCAATCAAATCCTTCGCTTTTGAAATGACTAGGGCTGGATGGTATGACTAAAATCATGCTGAGTAATTTTATTTCACAATAACAGTATACAGTCAAACCAAAAAATTGTTCAGACACTAGGTATAATTTTTTATATTTTTTTACTAGTGGGTGCAGGACACAAAGGCCCGGTTTCACAGACAGGGCTTAGCCTAAACCAGGATTAGGCCTTAGTTCAATTAGGATATTTAAGTATCTTTTATAAACGAACACTAGAAAAAAAACATCACTGGTGTTCATCTTGAGACAAAACAATGGCTCTGACATATTTTAAGATATGTCAGTACAAGTTACTTTCAGTTAAAACAGCATACATGCATTTTAGTCTAGGACTAGCTTAAGCCTTGTCTGTGAAACTGGGGGAATAGTTCATTTATGTAAGTGAGGATAGCAAAATAAAGTAAACTGTGACATATTATACCCAAAAATTCTTCTACCAGTAAAATTGATAAAAATTTGGAGTCAAAAATTATTCAGACATTTTGACCTGACCATGTTTTGCTTAAGTGTTATCTGACATAATTAAGATAATTTTTTTCCGGACACAGTTTAACTCCGAGATCTTGTCATATTTTATCACCATTTTTTAAACTATAGTGAATAAACTGTATTAATGAATGAAATGTTCAAGGTGTCTGAATAAATTTTGGTTTGACTGTATATTCGATATATTGCTGGAAATATATCTCATTTTTAGACAGTGTATACTACAGAAGCATGTAGTACTTATTTAAGAAATAAAAGCAATTAAGTATGTATTTGAAATAATCCAGAATAAATATTTTACATATTAAAAGTAGTAGTAAAAGCAATTAAGTATGTATTTGAAATAATCCAGAATAAATATTTTACATATTAAAAGTAGTAGTAGTATATTATTTGCTTATTTTCTTTCTTTTTTTAAATGGAACTTGATAAACAATAAAAGTAAGATTATTGTAACGAATGAATAAGCCTATAGCATCATTACAAAGAACAGCTAATATAGAGGATTTTTAATTATTTTTTCTTATTTTAAAGTTTAAATTAGTTTCAAATTAAAGGGATAATTTGACAATAAAAAGTTTAAGAACCCTTTCTCTTGAAGAGCACTTTACCTTAAGAGTGCACGTTGCTCTGCACATGTACAGTACTAATAATGTAAGAAATCAATATTAATTTTACTTTGAAATGTGGACTAAACCCAACAATAATACCAAACTATTCAGACCCATTGGTTATATGCCTGCGCTCTTTTAGTTTTTCAAGGACTAGCTAACCAGGGTCCCAGAAGTCTCTCTTCTATTATCAAAAGAGCTTTTTCTTTTTCAAACCCTATTTTTTCCTATAGCAGATTTCAAAAGCAACATTTATCCGTTTTGTACATTACCATGCCTTCAATATTATTATTATTTTTTATTTTAGTTATAATTTCCGCTGTCGCACAGTGTATCTATCATGCAATCCAACCCTATGTCCTACACTGAATCTCTTTCATTCTTCAATTGCCGATGCATTTCATAAAAGCAACAGAGTAAACACAGACTACTTGAATCTGGGCATGAAGTGTTATACTTTTTCATCCAGAACAGGTGATAACTGAGGGATCACCCTTTTGTTGGCTCAAACCCACAACCTACAACCTTATGTTTACCTGGCCAGACATCCAACATGTTGTGACTGACTCATTGTGTGTCTAGAACACCACAGAGAACAGGAGCAATATAATCATCAAGCAGCATTATATTTCTTCTGCCTCCCTCATGCACCACAGGATTACAGCTGACATTTAAGGGAAGTATTAAAAAGTCTGCCTCCTCACTTTCTATTTTCCTTTGTGCCTGAGATTTGTGGAGCTCTCCGTTAGTGGTCGGATAAGAAGCATCTCGAACTTCCTCTGCAGCACTCCACTCCGTGATTTGTGGGGTCGCTCCTCAGAATGATTGCTTCCGCCGGTCTAGCCCAGATGTCATCAATCAGAGGCAGTGAATGTGGAGAGTGAGTACTTTGGCAGATGTCCATGTCATTAAAAGGTGAAGAGAGCAGCGCTCCTGCTGCAAGTGAAAGGTGACTGTAGGTGTGCTCCATGTTTACATTTGGGCCTCCAGAAATTTTCGCTTTCTATCCTCCACATTCCTATAGGCCTGAAGCTCCTACACTAAGGGTCTTCCCCGATGGGTTTCAAATCATAATAGAGAAAGAATGGGCCACTTGTTCTTACTTTGCTGTCCAAGGGGGTTTATCATCCACTAGTTTTGTAGGTGTTCTGGTAGGCTTAAATGGATAGTTCAGCAACAACTCATTTGCTCACCCTCATGTCCTCACGTTCCAAACCTGTATGACTTTCTTTCTTCTGCGGAACACAAAGATATTTTGAAGAATGTTTTTAATCTATACAATGAAAGTCGTTTGTCCAAAACACTGGACCCCCTTTTTCTTTAATAGTATGTACTTTATACTACCTCCTTTTGTGTTCCTAAGAAAAAAGAAAGTCATACAGGTTGAGAACAACATGAAGGTGAGCACTTGATGGCATTTTAAATTTTTGGGGTGAACTATGCATTTAAATGTAATCATTTAGGCACAATCGTTCTAAATAAAAGAAATATGAGTCAGTTTAGTGTTTATAGTTTGCTCAAATAAATGCATACAGTTGTTCAGAATGGGACAATGAAGAAAAGAAATCTTTGCTTACTAAGCGGATGATGAGCCCCTGCAGGTTCTTTGCTTTTCATTAAGCGCAAGACTGTTGCGGTGCAATTTCTGAACGAATTGCTGTAAACAAACTCCATCAGATAAAACCATTACCAAAGGCCATAGCAGTATGGAAAGACTCACAAATTGGTCATGCATATGAGAAAATATTAACAGTATTGATCTCAGAACCTCAATCATGCTGCCTTCAGTCTTGTAAGGTGATTGTTCAAGCAAAAATGAAGATGGTTATCCAAATCGACGATTATCTGAAGGTTAAGACATATACTGATGGATTGTGTGGGCAAAAACAATAAGAACATAGTTGAATGTGTCACCTTTGCATTTTTTTTACTGTTCAACTTTTTCAGAAGACGCTGCTTAATTACTATCTCACAGCAAACACATTGAGCAGTTTTTTCTTGGACTAGGAAATAGGTGCCACAGGCTTTTGTTGCTCTGTGTGAAATGGATTTGAGAGCTGTTTATTTGCGGCAGACATGCCAGTCGCAGCCCCAAAGCTTTTCTGTTGCTGATAAGGACACACAAACCTGTAGACCTCAACTGATTTGGGTACCAGACAGCCTTGAGACTGCCACCATAAAACAGGTACAGGCACAAAAAACACCTAACATTAAAGTTTTAATATATTTTCATGTTGTAATAATTTCACATTTAATGTAGAAATAACAAAGATTTATTTTGAAGATTTACATATTTTGAATATTCGATCTAACAGGTAGGAAATATCCAGAATCAAAGCAGTTATCAAAATACTTCACAGTCTTCACTGCATAATTTAGATTAAAATATAGATTAATTTGTATATTTTTTTTATTAAAGCTATGAACGTTCAATTAATTCAATTAAGAGCAGTGAGTGATTTTCTTTTTCTTTTGTTCTTTTATTAACATTAATGGCAGTCTGTAGCAGGTTTATTAGGCTGCTGTCACTTAAAGCAAAATAATCTGCAAATGGGGTAAGCAAAATAATCTTATTTCAAACCGAAAACAAGATTATTTTGCTTACCCCATTGGCAGAATCTTTTGCTTGTTTTAAAGGGTTAGTTCACCCAAAAATGAAAATTCTGTCATTTATTACTTACTCTTATGCCGTTCCACACCCATAAGACCTTCGTTAATCTTCGGAACACAAATTAAGATATTTTAGTTGAAATCCGATGGCTCCGTGAGGCCTACATAGGGAGCAATGACATTTCCTCTCTCAAGATCCATAAAGGTACTAAAAACATATTTAAATCAGTTCATGTGAGTACAGTGGTTCAAAATTAATATTTTAAAGCGACGAGAATATTTTTGGTGAACAAAAAAAATAAAATAACGACATAAAAGTGATGGCCGATTTCAAAACACTGCTTCAGGAAGCATCAGAGCATAATGAATCAGCGTGTCGAATCTGCTGTTCGGAGCGCCAAAGTCACGTGATTTCAGCCGTTGGCAGTTTGACACGCGATCCCAATCATGATTCGATACACTGATTTATTTATGCTCCAAATCTTCCTGAAGCAGTGTTTTGAAATCGGCCATCCCTAAATAAGTCGTTATTTTGTTTTTTTGGCACACCAAAAATATTCTTGTCGCTTTATAATATTAATATTGAACCACTGTACTCACATGAACTGATTTAGATGCGTTTTAGTACCTTTATGGATCTTGAGAGAGGAAATGTCATAGCTCCCTATGCAGACCTCACGGAGCCATCGGATTTCAACTAAAATATCTTAATTTGTGTTCCGAAGATTAACGAATGTCTTACGGGTGTGGAACGGCATGAGGGTGAGTAATAAATTACAGAATTTTCATTTTGGGGTGAACTAACACTTTAAAGAAAAACTTACTTAATTTTGACTTATTTTTTCTGAAAACAAAACAATAATTTTTACTTGTCTAGAAAATGCTTTTTGATTTAAGAATTTTAAATATTTGGACTAGAAACAAGACAAAAATTCTAAGTAAGAAAAGCATTTTTTGCAGTGTAGGAGAATGACAGGGAGGAGAAGAAATTGTTCAATGAAGTAGTTATTTTTATATCTTATTTTTATATTTATAGTTTAATATTTTATATCATTAAGTCTCAAGCGTATATCGGTAAGTCTCAAGCGATGTTTCAGTAAATATGTTAATAGATTTTTACTATACTTGAAATTAATGTATTTTAAATACATTTTTGTATAGATTTAGTTTTTTCACTAGGGTATATTAGGGATTTGAATTTGTCAAATGCTTGCACTAGACTGGCAACCATAAACTATCCAGGTACAAGACTATAATATTAAAGGTTAAAATTAACAACAGAGTGCCCAAACTATTGTTTTCAACTTCTATTTATACTAAAAGTGAAGTTAGTTTTGAGAAAAGCATTAGCATTAGTGGTTTGCCAGTGTCACTTGTTTTGATATTTTGTTTTGTATCAAATTCAGGTCTAAACGCTTTGTAGGGCAGTGCATGTCTTCACAAAAGTACATTTTCATTTGCTTCTGCACTAACTTAGTTATTTAGATGGGTGCACTACTTTTCACTCAACCCCAGTCTAGATTAGACAGCTCAGCGAGTGAAAGCGTTCTAGCTGGGTCGAATTGAAATAGATGGTCCGTCTGTGAGGCGTTATCATGGATATGCTAGTCAGCCAACAAGTCAAGAAGAGATCCCTCCACATTTAATCTTGTCACTGATCTCTTAGAAAGACATTTTTCATCTCCCTTTTGAAATAAATTGAACAGAGCAGTGCCCTTTGTGCGACGGTTTGGAGAACTGATAAAATCGAGGACATTTGGAGAGCATTTAATGCCACTATTGAAAAATGCACACCAGCGTAAATGATATAAAAGTGGAGAGCAAATTATATTTGACTAATAGTCCACGAGCGATGGCTGCACGCTGCCTGATTATTCCTATGGCTTTCCAGTGTCTCTGCATAGCTAGAGGTCGCATCGGTTAAGTTACAGTAATGATCAGAGCACTAAAATGGCAAGATTTTTAAATTACGGGCAAATTAACTCAGGCGACCACTGCGAGCAACTTGCATATTTTCTAATCTAATTTGAGGGTGTCTGGTGACAATCAAAATGGATAATTGCGATGATTGCACTCACAGTTATGAAGTTCATTTAGCTTGATTTCCCACCATGGCCATTAAAATGACAACAACCCAAAGACAATAGAGTCATCACTCCAGTTGGTTTACCCACCACGTGTGACAAACAACATGTTAATGGGTGGATCTACACCCTGAGAATTTCTCACCGTAAGCATGAGCTTTTCGGCTTTGAATCATGGATTAGATTGAGTGAGAGCACGCAACTGATAACAAACCACCTAATCACCTATGTGACAACAACACCATCAGTCCCGACAGGAGCACCAATTGGGTCTGAGAAAACTGAGATGTACCATTTGTCGCATTCTTAAACTTAATGAGGCTGTAAAAGTATTGAAAATGTGCAAGCCATAAATTGCACCCGGCCTATCAATAGAAAATGCTACTACAGACTGTCTTTTACACTGTATCATAAACAGGTTTGACAAAAGGCAGTCGGGTAGACCATATAACTGAGCTAAAAAGCCTTTGGTTTGTTCTGTGTGCTGGTTTGATTCATAATTTTTTACCATTTTTCTTCTGGCTGGTGCAGCAATCTCCATATAAATGCATCAAACGTTACCTGTATGAACCAGAGCATCACAACTTGTTCGTGCCCGATCATCTGAATTCACAGATTACCGCAGAATAACTGGGTACTGGGGGAATCTGCCATTTGCAAAGACCTTGTGATTTTCTCACCATTACCGTGGCAGATTATTGCATCTGCATTTATTGCAGCTATTTGTGCCACCAAGCCCTATCGAAAAGCTTATCTTTCCTTGTGAAGGAGTGTAATCATGATCTGATTTATCATGTCAAGGAGGGAAGCTGGCATCATGAAATCCAGGCACATAAATTCAGTATATGCCTCCATAAAGGCTCCCTGTTATCACTATCAAAGACGCACAGTAAAGGCAGAGCAATAGATTGTTTGTATTCAGGGGTTTGTGCATTATATATTGCTTACTGCAATCAATCAATCAATCAGCTATCTATCTATCTGTCTATCTATGGCTCCATCTCCTCCCTCCCTCCTTCATGAATGGAACCTTGCCATTGGCCGCTGTCATTCACTTAACATGATGAGATCGGCGATACGAAACACATTAAAGGGTAAGTTCACCCAAAAATGAAAATTCTGTCATTTATTACTCACTCTCATGCCGTTCCACGCTCGTAAGACCTTGTTAATATTCGGAACACAAATTAAGATATTTTAGTTGAAATCCGATGGCTCCATGAGGCCTGCATAGGGAGCAATGACATTTCCTCTCTCGAGATCCATTAATGTACTAAAAACATATTTAAATCAGTTCATGTGAGTACAGTGGTTCATTATTAATATTATAAAGCGACAAGAATATTTTTGGTGCACCAAAAAAACTAAATAACGACTTATATAGTGATGGCCGACTTCAAAACACTGCTTCAGGAAGCTTCGGAGGTCTTACGGGTGTGGAACGGGATGAGGGTGAGTAATAAATTATATTATTTTAATTTTTGGGTGAACTAACCCTTTAATTATAGTATTATAAACAAAAATAAAATTTATAATAATTATAATTCTCGTATCATCAAAAAAACAATTGTTTTTTTAAGTCACTTTTCACCATTTAACTTAATGATGAAATATAAATTTTTAGGGGAGCTAGATTCCAAAATCAAAGGGAACACTTACTCCCTCAGTTTGAAAAGGTGTGACGATTCTGTTTGTATTTTTAACTCCGACTCCTGTGTCTCTCAGGAGGGACAGACAGGATGCCATTACGTGACAACCGGAGAAGAGAGGGTGCCAGAGCGCTCAGCGAGCAGATGTCGAAAAATCCTCACCGACATTTCCTAATCTCCTCTCAGAAGACATTTTGCCTTCTAAATTCCATACACACATGTACGTTTGTTAGCATTATCCATGTTCCATCCCTGCGTTGGAATAAATGTGTCTTATGATGGCGTGTTGATAACGTAATGAGAGAATCTCTGAATACAGTGAGAAAAGAACTGCTTGTTAGTGAGGTGCAGGATCTGTGCTGGTTAAATAATGGATGCCATAAGAAGGCTTCTGGCTGTAAGGAAAGAGGACCATAGGTAGGAGGAGAGAAAGGGCCTCCTGACAACAGCTGTAGACACACAAAACTGTTTACGTGGTGTCGTGCCCTTGAAATTGGAGGACGACAGGGGTAGGCGTAGCCAAGACTGAATCCATGGACTGAACATGTTCTCTGATGAACTGCCAACTACTGTATATTTGGCAGTTATATTTGACTTCAGACTTGTCACGAGTAATGGCATTGAGTTTTCCTTTCTGTCAATAAAATAAAGGGCAATGAAAACACACTACTGTTTAAAATGCATTTAATTCTGTTTGCCGCCATGTTTATATCCCAGTCGTACTGTTTCTCATACTGAGAGCTTAGTTCAGAGAACACATTAATACTCTGGAAAAATAACAGTTTCCACTGCACATCTGTAGGGGGCATTTAATATACAAATCTTTTTCTAGTGCCTGACAGATAGAAAAATAAGGGTTTGGCTAAGGAGGTCTATTATACCTGGAGAGTTCTGTTATTTCTCCAAACGGAAATGAAATAATGCAGACTGATGGCTAATGGCATCACAAGAACACATGCAATTGTAAACTGTAAAAGATTATCCTGAGATCCAAATGTCCATGCCAAGCTTTTAAGAGCCTCCAAAAATGAATCTTGCATTGGTAAATGTAATCTAATAAAAGTTTGAGTATATATACAATAATTAATTTACCACAATGATAATAAAACTAAATAAAAATAACTTATAAATTCTTGTAAAACAAATACATATAAACAATGAAAGACATAAAAAATGTGCAGTTGAAAAATGTTATGGTCAGTTAAAATTTTAAATGGTAATCAATTTTGAAATCGACTAATTGGCTGATGGCCGTTTTACCGCATTGTGGTAACTGAGTCTTTGCAACAGAAGAAGAAATGGGTTATAATAACCAATAAAGAGTGTGAGTGTTAGTCCTCAGGAAGGCCAACAGCATCATCTACTTCCCCGGCAACCAGTTTGAATTGATCCCCTCTGGATGGCGTTTTAGAGCACTGAACTGTGAACTGAAAGATCAGGCAACTCTTTGATTCTCACAGCAATTACTATACTGAATCTGGAGGACAGACAGAAAGTGGTTTTGATCTTGTTTCACCCACTTCTATTTCTTTATCTCTGTTTCAATTACTTTAATGTGTAGTAAATGTGTGGTTGTAATGAAGTTAATGTCATAATTGAATCTTTTTAAGCATTTATCTATGGTGTCCTGTATTGAATCTCTTCTTGCAAATCAAATTTCCCTATGGGATAATAAAATTTGACATATCACAGTACCTTCCTCTAATGGGTTAAAAGCTTAGAAATTCATTCTGAGTAGGGTCACATGACTTGGGGTCCTCCATTTTCCAGAGACAGACTATTATTTGGCTGCATGTGAGCTATTTCCATCCTCAGACCTTGGAAGACATACTGTATCTGAACTTAAAGAGCTGAGCTGTGAAGTAAGATATTCCAGTTCCTTGCCTGATTTCCGTGACCTGTGTTAAAGCACGTCTCACTGTTGTAGAACAGTGTGCAAACACTAAGATGTTACCTCTGATATCACATCATCACAACTTCTCATACAAACACCTTCCTCCAAGTTGTTGCTCTACATTGGGCACTCCATTTGGTCCTCCAGCAAGATTACTTCATTACCACAGGAGCCCCTAAGGGAGGATAATTTATCAAACAATAGCACGCTGATGATAAGAACAGATGGCATCATTTAGAAAGAAAAGGCCATCAGAGGTCACACACTCACCGATTGTCTGGCAAGCCCTGAGCTGTCTCTGTGCAGTCATGGATGTCATCCAAGGGCAGAGACCCATGTAAACAAGACGCCATGATTATCATTTCATCCTGGGTAAGTAATAGTGAGACTGTGCTTGGAGCGTTTTAATGGAGAGCTTTGGAAATTGGGCCAGTGAAAAGCTTATTTAGAAGAACACGGGCTGGGCGCAGAGGTGAAGAAATGTGCCGGTCCAGATTGAGTCTGTCAGTCAAACGTCTCGGCCTCAAAGGGAACAGGGTTTGAGTCTAGCAGGAAGAGAGCCCAGAAGCTAAAATTGTCCCCGGATTCAGTAATCCATTTAAGAGTGAAGACTTCTGATTTATGTGTTTAGAGATATGGGCTGACTATGTTGAATTCCTCATGCTGTTAACCTCCCTGGATAGAAGTGGAAATTCAGATAGGGGAAGCAGGAGCAGGACGAGACGAGAGGGAGTAGATGCAAAAGAAAGAGAGGGATGGGAAGAGAAAGAAGAAAATAAAAAGGCAGGACGGTAGCATTCAGCGCAGTTCTGTGTGCTGGTCTTTGAAATGAGTGTTTCAATGCCGCACTCAAAAAGAGACAAATGAGACAAGTTAGTCTCCATGAAGTCGTGGCGGATTTAACATTCAAAGAGCTTGAGTGGAATAAAAAAGAAAGAAATGAAAAAGCCTGAACAGTTCTCCAAGTGGCAGGAGGAATATTTTCTTCATTTATTTTACTAACTGAATGCAAGAGACAACATCCGTCACCAATGGGGACTAGGCGGTGGGCTGAACGACTCATCGATTTATCAGTCTTAAAAAAGCCCTGAATTTTCCAGTCATTCATGATTACTGCATAAGTAGTTACAGAGACTACTGGATCAATCTCACATTTATTAAATTCCACCTTTTCCAGACCTTTAAATAATCACTGTTATAACATTCCCTAAAATTTCTAGGTGGGAACCCTGTGAAGGGATGTGTACATAGGATGTGTTCTTCAAAAACAACTTGATGAAGCACAAGGTAATGGAAAAGAATAGAGGGGTCTCAATATACGTTTCTATAAGTATACTTTATACAACATTCACTGTAAACCCTAAGGCTCAAAATAATTAATTGGTTTGAGTAGGACTAACTTAAATTAAACAAATAAGTTCAGTCAAATGAACTTTTATGAGTATTTAGCACTTTCTCTTTCTTTCAAGTTCACAGAAATTATATATTTTAAGTAAACTGAACTGTTTCATTGTTTTGAGTATTATGAAGTTATTTCTTTTAATTTAGACGAACTTAAGCTTAATTGAAACTTGCACGTGGCACTCGAAAGGGAGAGTAAATGCTAAAATTAAGTGTTATGTAATGTTTTTTGTGCAAGATTTTTGTTAAGTGGGAGATTTAGTAGTGATTAATGTTTTGCTATGCTAATTTAGAATTGTTTATGTTAATGTGGTTTTTTGGAGAGTTACCATCATGGTGATTGGTGGTGCATGCGGCTTGGTTTGAGAGCAAGAATGTTAAATGCTTTATATTGCCATACCATGCTGTTGTTAACATGTTAGCAAATTAGCAAGTTAGCATTTTCTGAATTAGCTTGTTATATAGCTAGCTAGTTTTACACTAATAAAAATATTTACATTGGTGTTACATGATCATTTTAAGTGAAATGTACTAGTGAGTGTATTCAAACATTTCAAGTTAAGAACAATTAAAATGTATGAGTACAAAATAAAAATCTGCCAGTTCTGCTTACTTAAACTGAATTTCTCAACTTAAAAATTATAAGGCAACTGATTGCCTTACATTTTTTGAGTTTTGCCAACTTATTCAGGTTTACAGTGTAACACTGACATAAGATGCTCAAAAAACAGCACAAGTCTGAATGAACGGCAACAGACGTCTGGATGGCTTTAACAGCGGTTCTTTAAAAAGGATGATTTTAAATACACACAGAATGTGGGGGAAAAGACACTAAAAAATATCACAAAAAAACATGCAAGGAAGTCAGGACACATACTTAATCATCAATGAAGCTACATTAAATCCATACATACAAGTATAAAAACAACAACAACAATAAAAGGATAAAAATAGAAACAAACTAAATTTCTCAAAATAAATCTAGCCCAACTGTTGCCGAAACTCAGAAATAGTGCTGAAAAAGAATGCAACCATTTCAAAATTTCGGAGAAAGTTTGTATACAGGATTTTCTTTTTTCCTCTTGTTTATGTTAGCGAGTTTGTCATCTAGCATCTGTTGCTAATCAGAAGTGAGTTCCCAAAACATGCCGTTTCTTCAAATCCTTTATTGTGCTGAATATTTGTGGTTGCTGAATCTAGGGCTTTCAGTGTAATGTGTTGAAAAGAGGTTTCTCGCTGGCAGACACAGGCAAAGGCTTCTGCTGTGACTTTTCTTTGCCCTCGGCATTGTCATGGTAACAAAGAGCCCATGGGGCAGTTTTTAAGCTCCTGCCTACTGTTGTCTCCAAGCTAGGGAACAGTGGGGGGACAGCTATCCTATAGACATGCATATGAAACAAAGCACACATATCCTACAAACTTTTATCAAACACTTCTGTCTCTCTGGGACTGGAACTTTTCATCGGTCCCAAACCAA
The DNA here is from genome assembly GCA_003731715.1 of Anabarilius grahami. Lineage (NCBI taxonomy): Eukaryota > Metazoa > Chordata > Actinopteri > Cypriniformes > Xenocyprididae > Anabarilius > Anabarilius grahami. The sequence continues at coordinate 9,309,726 of RJVU01035392.1, forward strand.
GTCAGTGCACACACCTAGATCAAACCCTCTCATCTTCCTTTCATCTGCCCCAGACAGCTTTCGCAGTCCAAAATGTGTTTCCCATTTCTATTCAATATAAACAAAAGATGATGGAAATACCGACTGCTATGTGGCTGGATGATATGCCGTTTCCTGACTAAAGCATTGTGTTGAAATGACATACAGGAAAAGTGCAATGCTGACAGGAGAGCACAAGGCTTACAGCATCTTCGGAATGCATAATTATAAACTGAATACAAACACACCAGGATATAAATATATATAATATTTAAATAAGATATTTACAGGGTGGACTCCTTTGAGTATGTTTGACAGTGCGGCGTTTGGCGTGAGTCAGACTACGCTGGTCATGATTTTTTTTTTATTATTATTTTTGCAGTAAAGTCATTTTAAACCATATTACATTGAACTTACATTACAAGCTGACATAATATAGCAGATTCAGATTCATAGCAGTCCTGGACACACTAGTGTCTTCATCATTTACTCTGCATGCAGTGCTTGTGTGTGTCAGATTACAAGGTCCATGAGATACAAGGAGCCTTGAGTATTAGAAACGCTCCTGGAAGTCCATTTGAGGCAAGCTGAAGTAAAAAGGTCATCTTTTATGACAAGGATGTCTTCTTTCTGCTAGCATTTACCTATATAGGAGCCAGTTTAAAGAGCATACAGTACCTTGTGGTCTGCATTAGAGCTTGTGCCATTTACTTTAAAATACTGCACAGCCTACTCTCTCTCTCCTTCCTATATATGCTAAATTTAACACCTTTCATGGGTATATGGAGCATTCCCTTATTCCCAGAACCATTTATTCAACTCTGTGCCTGTCAGGAATTTCTTTGGGTCAGAACTGTTGCCTTGACAACCTTCTACACCGATTAGTTAAGTCTGCATATGTTAAAAAAGGGGAAAAAGAGGTGTATGGTTTGTTTTTAAATTCCCTGCAGATGAAATATTCCCCATCACTGTAAATTAGAAAAAAAGAAAAAAAGATTCACTTGTTTGTTTTTGTTTTCAAGTTTCTTCCCATAAACCAAGAACTCTGCACTCATGCCAAGCGGCTCTTCTCTTTGATCCACAAAGAAGTAGGGTCTGTTTACTCAAAGAGCTATATGAAAAAGAAAGCTGAAAAAGTGAGAAACATAAAACATCTTTACCCTCAGAGACATACACATTGATATTGTTGAACGTGTTTATAGGAAGTCACTGGTTATAAAAATCATGATGTTTATGCATGTATTGTTTGGGTGGATGGTAGAAACTTCAGAATGTTCACCTTAAAGCATTCAGATTTTTTTGTTTTCATAATAGTTTATCTATGATCTAAGAGTCCTGTTACTTGAATAACAAAAAATTCTGCGACAAGAATACTTTTTGTGCGCAAAAAAAACTAAATAACGACTTTATTCAACAATATCTAGTGATGGGCGATTTCAAAAAACTGCTTCATGAAGTTTCAAAGCTTTATGAATCTTTTGTTTCCAATCAGTGGTTCAGAGCGCGTATCAAACTTCCAAAGTCACGCCCCCCCAGTGGTGAACCATTGAAATATCGAAACACTTATTACGTAACGAAGCCTCGTTTACTGAAATCACGTGACTTTGGCAGTTTGATATGCGCTCCGAACCACTGATTTGAAACAAAAAATTCGTAAAGCTTTGAAGCTTCATGAAGCAGTGTTCTGAAATCGCTCATCACTAGATATTGTTGAATAAAGTTGTAATTAATTTTTCTTTTGTGGTGCACAAAAAGTATTCTCATCGCTTTATAACATTAAGGTTGAACCACTGTAGCCACATGAACTGTTTTAAATATGTCTTTAGTAGCTTTCTGGGCATTGAAAGTGTTAATTATCTTGCTGTCAATGGAGGCCTCACTGAGCCATCGGATTTTATCAAAAAAATCTTCATTTGTGAGCTAAAATATTACTATGCCCTGTCTCTAACCTCCGATCTGGGGTTGGTTTGTCTCGGTTTTCATCCTGTCAATGAATGAGACAGCCAAAGTCTCCAACTGTTGATATATTCTTCACGAAGCACATAACATATAAGCTGTATTTTTATTTTTTATTTTTGTTGTGTTAAAAAAGACTGGTGCAATCATAGATAAGTTTCTTTGTACTGTAGCTGAAAGCTCAAAATGAAAAAATGAAAAAAAAAAGTTGGCAAGACTCAAGGAATACCTGCAATTCTCCATCTAAAACTCTTTTTTATGATTATAAGTTACACACTTCAAATCATTCAAATATCCCCCAATTTTTCTTTTTTTCTTTTCTTCATCCGCTCTCCTATCAGAAACCATTTTAGCTCTGTTTACTCTTCTTGCAATCTCAGAGAATGTAAAATAAAGTCAGCCTACCAGTTGGAGAAATACTATCTGATATTGCAAAACAGGCATCTCATCTGTCTCAAAGAGAACAGTTTGTCTACTCAGTGATGAGCTCCAGGCCCACCGGCTTTTATTTTTTATGATTATGGTCTGATGAGTAGAAAACAGAAGCTGCTATGGCTGCCAAAATCACTCTCAAGCACACTTAAAACTTTTGTTGCATATTGAGCGACTGTCAATTCAAGCAAATATTTCAGAGCCAAGGTAGGCGATGCATTGTACTGGGGTGGTTTGGTCTCCAAACCATCTTATAGTGTTGCCAGGAGTCTAAAAATCCTAATTGATTTTCTCAGAGCAATTTTCCAGGAGTGTTAATTCCTCTGTTGCCATAGAGGCATTTTTGGAGATTGCCTCTTCTCTGCATAGGCTGATCTGGGAGACACCTTACATGGCACATGAGGCCCTTGCAATACTAAACAGATTATCCAGACAAATCACAAACACACACACATAGACATATGGCCCAAGCTAGCATGAAGAGCTGTCAATCACAGCAATTCGGGCAGTAGGCGCACAGCCAGCCTCGTGCACACGTGCATGCCATCTGTTTTTAACATCTCTACCTATTTTCTATTTTCTTCATGGCTCGGAGGTCGGTTTGCCCTCGGCTGAAATGTAAGGGCCAGATTGGGAGGAGGTGGGGTCGGGATGAACGCAGAAAAGAAAGCAGAAAAGGTACAACAAGAGAAGCTTTGCTCCACATGCAGTGGTTAGCTTAAAAAGGACCTCGCGCTGTCAGCTCGATGACAGAGTGGCTGCTGTGACGGTCACGCCCACCGACCCCCACCCATCCTCATCCCATCCGTCCCTGCCGAAGCGTTTCTATGGCAACACCTGCCCCCCCCTCCCAATTCCCTCCTGCGCCGTCCCTCCTGCACGCCTGTAATCCTACTATGAATAGGATGCGAGAGCGCAGCTTTGGGAAAAACAGCTTAACGTGGCGGAGGTTGAAGGCAACCAGCTGAGGGATGTCATATTCTGTTCGGCATCTCATTATAACGCAAATATTGCAGCTTTGTATTTATTCTCCCACCGTAATGTAAATGCTTGGAATGTGGAGGAGGAGACTGCTGTTATTTATTACAAAAAAGGCATTTTTTACATATTTATTTATTGCATTTTTTGCTTGTAGTATTTTCCACAATTTCATCATCTGACAAGTCTCCTCTGAAGTTATGGGCATCAAGATATTAATTGGCACCAATACGAAGAACAAAACAACTAGGGATTTGCTCAATGATATCAGATGATTTCTGCCACGCAACGGCAATACTAACACCCACAGGGGTCACGTCTGGGTCAAGAGCTGCTATCGCTCCAGCTGCTACCCCAAATATCTTTCACCAAATAACCATTTATGTAATACAGATTGGAATTGTGTTCAAAGCCTACACATCAAAGGCGATCCAGGGATTCAATAAACTTCAAATGCCCTGCAGTAACTGCCTGCTGTGGTCCGTATCTGCTTATTCAGTTCAGCACCATCAGCGTCTCTTGTTTTTAAAATGACATGCACAAATGTACCTTTCATGCAGTCGTGACGGTGTAGAAACACTCTCTTAATCTGAAACTGCAAAGTTGCTTTCTCATAAATTGAATGTCATATAAAGCTGAACCCAATCTGATGAAAGGAAAAGGACATCCAATTATGAAACCCAGTATGACTTTTCTTTTTCTTGTGGAACACAAAAGAAGATCATTTGAACAGTTTAAACTGTTTTTGTCCATTCAAAGAACATAAATTGGGTCCAAAACAACTAACTGGACTAGTGTATATATATATCATCACACTATTTAATTTAAAGATAACAGTGCACTTAATAATCTGGTAAGTCTGTGTGCACTGGGAATCATATGCTCTCAAATAAAGACCAGGCAGCGGTCACACAGTGAATATGAGAGCAAATACTTAAGAACAATTATGACAAAGCAGGAAACTGTATATAGATTAGCATACTGTTACGGTACAGAGGGGTCAGACACAGAGAGGTAAGTATAAGCAGTCTTTATTTGAACCAGGAGAGTTTATGGGAAGTGTGGAGGTGGAGTGAAGGAAGTGAAGCTGATGATGAAGGGTATTGGAGATAGTTACTGTCCTTTCCGTTTTCAGAAGAATGATCCTTATGGAGACGCTGGAGCTGGAGATCGCTGGAGGTGACGGAACACACACACACAGACGATGAACACACTGGGAGAACGGGAACCACCGGAGACAGGTAAGAAGAGTTCAAGGAGTCCTTAGAGGTAAGCATCAACGTGAGTATCTGCGAACGAGACCGGACATGGAGTGCTGTGTGTGCGTGTTATTTATGGNCTCAAATAAAGACCAGGCAGCGGTCACACAGTGAATATGAGAGCAAATACTTAAGAACAATTATGACAAAGCAGGAAACTGTATATAGATTAGCATACAGATTAGATGTATATAGATTACCAACCAATCACAATTCGTTATCATTAACTTGCAGTTAGTGACGGGATATTAGAGACCCTGGAGGAGATCAAGTCAGACGTGAAGATATCAAAGAATCCTGTGTGTACATTTAACAAGGATCTTCAAAAAGATTATCAAGGAATTATACAGTTATTATACAGAATTATACAAGGGGCTGTTTACACAACACCATTTTCAACTAAAAACTGAAAACTTTTAATGCGTTTTGGCCGTTCATTTATACGACAATAGCATTTTTGGTGCCTGAAGTTTTTGAAAACAGTCTCCGTGTAAACAACAAAAAATGCAAATCTGTGAAAATGACGACGTCATGCACATGTGCATTACAAGTTCAGTCTATAGTGTTTCATCGCCATCTAATGGCCTGACAGCAGAATACAGCGTTTTTAGTCATTTTCATTTTCATGTCATCTGTGCGCGGAAAAGTCAAAGGAAAAACTACTCAGTTTTAACCATATTGTTGTCGTGAAAACGTACCCTAAGTTGTTAAAAAAATAACTCAATGTGGTATCGCACTGAATGACACACACCAGCTATAGACAGCGCTCAATTCCGAATTCAGTTCTCTTTGTGCCTGAATGGTCAAATACAGACACAGTTGTCAAAATGCTCATCATGTGGAGTATCTCACATAAATACAGTCGGTTATGGCTTAAATGAACGTAAACAGCTCGGATATGTGCAAAGACTATAGATATAGATCCTTCAAAGGGACTTTGATATGTGTCAGTATATTAGATCCAAGCGTTCAGTCTTAAAGTGACAGTAGCCTATAATACCTGTCTGTGTCATTAATGTTAATCAAACAACAAAAGTGAGCCGTACCGATACTAAATGTGACATGTAAACATGTAAACAACTATAACGATCAATCTATAATCCAACCCACTTTGAAGAGGTACTAACTGCAATAGAAAAGCAAACCGAAAGAAAAGTGAGCCGAGCTGTGCCGTGCCGTACCGAGCCGACCCGAACCGAGAAGTACCACGCAGTGGAAAAGCGGCAATAGTCATGCAGGTCTAAAACGACACAAGTATGAGTAAATGATGACAACATTTACATGTTTACATGTAAACTATCCCTTTAGTGCTGGAAACTTACTGACTGATGCCAAGACTGATGGCATTACACTGTGAAAAGCTTGGAGAACATCTTGGGTTTCTCAGGCAGTACAGTAAAGGCTGACGTGGTCTAGTTACTACAACAGCATTCTGCATCACAGACTGTGGGCAAACACAACGGAAGTCATGATGGAGAAACAGAAGGCTTGAGGATGGGAGCTTTACTTTGGCTATGGCTTTCTCTTTACCTGACTTCAAAAACAGATACCTACTCCATCGTGAGCTGTGGCCCGAAATAGGCTAAAAAAGCGTAGGGACTGGAATATCCCTGTGGGCAAAACCTTGTGTTTGCATTTGAATTTCACAGTTGCAATGTGCTCTCTTTTTGTACAGATTTTCCTAAACTGTAGATAAAGAGAGAAAATGAATAGAGGGACAAAAAGGGAGAAACAAAGAGGAGATTATAGACAGGGCCGCTATGGCAAGCATTTGGGAGATAAAGAACAAAGCGTGAGCCATATTTCCCTTCTCACATTCTCCTCTCATCTTTTCTGTTCTCTTGCATCAGAATTAATTGAGTCCTGCCTTTGTGTCAGTATAATGCTGTTTATTTTTTGTCTGATGAGAGCGGGAAGACCTGACAAGTGTGTGAACAAACAGAGCCAGAGATGAAAATGAAGTTGCTGTGTTGTTTTTGTGGCAAAGCTTTAGCACTTGTCCACAGCCAACAAGGGACTGTTTGGCAAACGTAGAAGACTGATGGTTATTTATGAATTCATGACTTTGTATGTGGCACGTTGATGAATGCCACCGAATATCCAATAATACAGTAACAAGTACGCTATTCCTTCACATTAACAAAAGCATATTTTTATTTGAAGCAACAGAAAATAAGTGTGCAGTATTTGAACCTATGTTCAGAAAAAAAGAAAAACATTTAGAGCACATAACCTATATTGTAATTTATATTTATTTCCCCTGTGCTAGTGCGTAATGCAGCATTTTGTTTACCTTCCCTTGTGTGATCAGTGCAACATTTGAATATGACACTTATTCTCTTGAGTAAAAGATTGTGAGGTGAAACTGAGACTTACCTTTAACCAGCCAAAGGAGGAAGATATAAATCAGGTGCAGGATCCATTAGGAGAGAGAAACCTTAATCCTGCCTTAATCTTAATGACTACTAGAACTTTTTAATTGTAAATGTAGCCGTTTTTTAAAACATATATTTTCATTTAAAAATTATGTACATTTTAAACAATAAACTTCATCTTATATTACCATGGCTTTAAATGACAGGGGGGAAAAAAAATAGTAAAAATATCTGCAAGGGGTTTTCTAAGGGTGACTGTAAATTTGACTCTTTCTTACAGTAAATTTGAATCTTTGTCTTTTCTGACTGCTGAAATTAATATTTTTTCTTCTTTCTAGTCATGTAGATTCAATATTGGTTTTGTTTTCTTTTGCTATATTTATACACACACAAATACAACTGGAGCAAGTGATTGAGTCACAAAGAAAGGGTGATCGGTCCCAAAATGTTTTATTGTGTGAAAATGGCTGGCTGACTGTACATTATCCCCTTATTATCCATCTACTTATCAAATAATACATATAGAGATATGAAATATTGACTTGAGTGAAATGATTCCATTATGTGGGAAGAAAGAGACCACAGAGAAATTTGAGAGACAAGAAACTCTCACAGCTATGTAGGAAATCGGTTGTCTGGACATGGATATGGTTTATCAGTTATTATAAAAATATTAACTTTAATATCATAGAACAATCATACAGTTGATAGCAAAGCATCAATATGGATCTGTTATTGGGTGGCTGGTTTTGTTAAAAGGGAAAGAGGACATTTCTGAACAGAAAGAATTACGCAGACAAACACACAGTGTCCAAACAGACAAATTTCGTGACTTTACATCGAGAATAGTGATAAACATCCAGATAAGACTACAAAATTAACTGAAGCACTAAAGTTGTTTGTTTTGACTCTCAGAGGAACTTTAGGTTTACAATTTCATCCAGTTCATTTCACCATCTTTGCACCCTCAGGCTAAATACTGTAACTGATGCAATGCGAAAAAAGCTGTTTGTTAGATATAGTAGAATAATTGTTTACTTTTATTCAAAGAATTATAACCAAACAATGAATTCCCTTGTGGTCTGCAGACGTTGTTCAGGTTTTTGGTTGTCTGTTCGACTATGTGAGCAGAATCAAGTGCTGCCTACACATCTCCAGTACAGAGCAGCTGAGCTCATGTTGCCTTCAAATAATTGACCTAAGGCCCTGTCACAGCTAGTATTTAGATCCATCTCAGGGGATTCGAACACAAGTGGCCAGACGAGATGCATCATCCTGGTACATGCATATCAAATGTGCCTCCTGTGACCTGTGATCGGATTTCGAGGGGACACTCTCTGATTATATGACTACATATGTCAGTCACTACATCAGTGTGCTGCTGTTCTGTTCCGGGTTTTATGCGAGTTATAATGAACCGCTGATTCCATTTAGGGATGTCAATCATCTTACAATTCCTGCCTTCTGCATAACCATGTCCTGTGTAAACTTCCTCCTTTGCAGCTCCGTGAAAAAACCTAAAGAAACGTTTCTACACGTCAAAAATGAAGAGAATAAACACACGATTACGATATACGATATATGATTTGTGTGTGATTTTTATGTAATTTGGGGTATTTTCATATGAATAAAGAATGTTTAGTTTACATGCTAAGCAGGTGTAGCGATTAGCTCCATATAAAATGCTAAATATAACATATTTCAACAACATTTTATGACCAAAATCCATTTCAGATCACAATCGGAAGTTATTAAAAACAGTTCTGAGTAAAAGCGTAATATTGATCTTTTAAATTGTGTTATGTAGCTTGATGCTAATTGTAGCTCTAATTCACCTGCTGCACCAGGAGTTATATCTATTTCACAATCTATTTTGTTAAAAGAATTCACATAAGGCCAAGGTAAATGAATCTTGGATAGAAGTAGTGTGGATAGGCAAGCTATGTAATGCCAGAATAAAGGGTAATAATGGCTGAATAAAAACAAAAGAATAATGATAAAAGATTAATGAAGATTAAGTTAGGGTGACCATATGTGCCATTTTCCCAGGACGAGTCCTGTCCAGGATTTCTAAATTGCCTAAAATGGCTTGAGCCCTTGCCTCTTTAATTGTGAAAGTGGTCATATCGATGTGCCCCCGGAACGTGATTTAGGAGCACGATTTCTACACGGAGGTCTGTGCAAGCCACTGTTCTTATTGACAGTCTTCATGCAATGCATTAAAATGTTGTCGTATTTGCAATGCTTTGACCGTTCTCTGTAGATCCAGCCTTCTCGCAAGCCACGATTGGTTGATTATGTATAATGCATGCTATTGGTCAAATTATTTTTCAGTCGTTACCTTCCGCAAATATGAAAACAAAACCAAAACTGGGACATTTTATGCAACTTAGAAATCCTGGACAGGACGCGTCCTGGGAAAATGGCACATATGGTCACCCTAGATTAAGTCTCATACCGGCAGAGGTGCTAATATTTGTTGAGAGAGAACAATAGAATCGTAAATGGGGCACTTCTCAGCACCAGACATTAGAGCACAGGGGAGTTCAAGGTGCCATAAATAATTTCATTAGCATTTTTATTAGCCTTCTCTAAAAACACACAAGTTCTTATAAAATGTTTCATAAAATACATAGTTTTGGAGATATCATCCTCAGACTTGAAATGAAGAATGACCACACTTGTTGCTTCACCTTAATTGTGGTTATAAGTTGTTATATAATATTTACATAATATTTTTATATTATTCTTAATATTATATTTTTGTTTTTTTTATGTTTGAGCTTATATATCTATAATATAAATACATAATAAATAAATACATAAATAATTCATAATATAATGAACTAAAAACAAAGACAAGCATTTTCAACTTCCAAATGTGTGATTGTTTTGCATTGCGATTTACACCTAAACTTGTTCATATCAGGTGTAAGAGTGCACATGAAACCAGACATAGTTCCCACGCCTGCTGCATTGTATCTAACCAATGAGGTCTGTTGTAAATAATATAGCCACAGCATGGAAAAGCAATACCTATAATCCAATCCATTTTTATGTAATCCACAAGCACAGCAAGGCTAAGAATTAAGAGTCAGCAACATCTTTCACAAAATGTAACAATCAACTTATCAGAGTCCCATCCTGTCTCAGCTGAATTCAGTACAGGCCTCCAATCGTATTGAAAGACGAGGCCTCGGCTAAGAGAAAATCTGGTCTGAGACTGAGGAATAAAGAGAAAGTCTCCGGGGGAAATGATAGCAAGATGACAGATCTACCAGGAACAATAGGCAACATACTGATGAAACACGGGGCAAGACAAACTCATTCATTTCCTTATCTGGAGCATCTCCCGGCGCCGAGCAGAACGCCAGAGACAGAAAGAGCGACGGTTAACTTTAGAACGGACGCCTCGGGCTCCACGCGCTCTTGCTTCTTTGTGTCGGCGCCCTAACAGGGTCCAGTCAATGCACTATACACCCACTCACCTCTAAAAGGGGCTGGCGGCTTTTACGGCACAAACATTAGAGAGATTTCCTGACAGTAGCATACTTCTGAAATGTTCTGAACAACTGTTGTTTGTTCTTTCAGATTAAGCTAAAAAGTCTCTGTACTGTGTCAAGCCCATAGACTTTTGCAGTAAATTGCATTTTTAACCCTGCACACTGGGGCAACACAAAATTGGCATCTAAAAGGATCAAAGTGGACACTATGGCTGAATCCAAAAACTAAGAGCTGTGACTTGTTGCCTCGCTGCCTTATCAGGCAATGACTTTGGAGGCAGCGTTTGAGAATGAAGGTACTTCACAAAACTGATTTCGGACAGACTTCTGAGGCAGCGTAACGGTTTAATGATCTACAGCAAAATAGAGCGAGCTATGGTGATAACTAAGCAAATATTTAATTACTACAATAGTAGTTTCTCGCTAGAAATGACAGCAGAAGTGGAAAATGTTGGTAAAAAATGTACATTTAGACATAAACTGGGGTGCGTTTCCAAAGCGAACTATGGTATGGCCACAAGTTTCGTCGTTACCAATAGAGTTCAATGGGACTTACAACCATTTCTTGCTTTCGAGAAACGCACCCCTGAGTAGTTCAGATGCCATCTTTCTTTTTCTAGCTCAACTGTCACCAAAGTGAAGACACAGAATTGTGGGATATTAAAGGCAGCGAAGGATACATCTATGCTGCCTTCAAAAATCGATCGGATGAAGGTATCTCAGTAGACAGGAAGTGAAGCTAACACTGGATTCAGATGTGCCTTGATGCCTTCCTACCTTCCTAGCATTTTTAAGTTCATGGATGCAGCCCATTCTTCTTATTGAGTGCTGCAGGGTTGACACATTTTTAGGCAAAACCAGGAAATAAGTTAACATTTTAACATTTCCAATTCTATTTGACTGAAGTCAGTGGGTTTTTTGAATGAGTTAAACGGTTAGTTCACCCCAAAATGAAAATTTTGTCTTTAATAACTCACCCCCATGTTGTTCCAAACTCATAAGACTTTCGTTCATCTTCAGAACACAAATGAAGAACTTTTTGATGAAATCTGAGAGATGTCGGTCTCTCAAACCTCTTCCGGAAGCTTAAACGTGCGGCGTAACCAGTGAGGTTTGTTCTTGTGTGTTACACAGCATGTACAGCTTCCAGAAAAGCTGTGTTCTTGTGCGTTATTCATGTTCGGTTGAGCTTCTGCTTTGCTGATCAATGTTTACATGTGAGTAAAAACCTAAATTAAATCTTTTCATCATAAAAAGCGATCGAGTCTATTCAGAAAATTTGGACTAAACCGCTCGATTCATATGGATTAGTTTTCCGATCTCTTTATGATCTTTTTGAAGCGTCAAAGTGTTTGTTGCAAAGGCAGTCAATGGAGAGACAGACATCTCTCAGATTTCATAAAAAAAAATCATCATTTGTGTTCCGAAGACGAATGAAAGTCTTACGAGTTTGGAACAACATGAGGGTAAGTAATTAATGACATAATTTTCATTTTGGGGTGAACTAACCCTTTAAATGGGTTCAATTTTTTTAACACTTCTTGTCGAGTTTGCTAAACAAGCGGCTAAATGGGACTACAGAGGTTGTTGGGCCATCAAACGTCATCACAAAAACAGAGCAAATGTTTTTTAAATAAAGACTGAAAAAGTTGTCGGAAGCTTAGTGATGGTGACGCTGAAGTTATGCAATTGTGGTGTAATTAGTTTATAGCCTAGATTTAGCTTTTTACTTAATTTCTTGTGCAGAATTACAACATCACTTTCAACAATTAAAAAAAAAGGCCTGACAATGTTTTTTTTTTTTTTCTCAAGACCACATTTACATAGTTAATGGGTTCTATTGTCTGTCCTCACAATGCTATTGGATAGAAAAATTGTTTATAGATCCGGTCATCTGGCCATGAACTCACTCTACCTGCAAACTTCGCGTTGAAGTCATCTCCTTTTTTTGCATGACTGGATTTGTCAAGATTCAAGTAAGTAAAATTCCTTACATATTTTTTTGTGTGTGTTTATTACAATGTCTAGAACACATACATATTTAGTTATTTTGGAAAACATTAATCACATTTGATTTAGAGTTTGTTAAGTCCATGTTGTAATTTTACAACGTTGGGCCAGAGTGGTAGTCAAAATAGCCTGTGCTCCTTACACATTACATAAGGACACTGCACCTCTCACATGGTCACGAATTGAAATTTAAACTGTTAGATGATTCATTGTAACTAAGTTCTAAATGTGCTTTTCTGTTAAATTTGTACTTAGTTTAGCTTAAACCATAATTAAACACAGGAATAAATTGTATGTGGAATTTCAAAACTCCCTGAAACTAAAAAACCCTGTATCTTTGTAGTGTTTTTTTTATTTTTAGTTTTACTTCTAAATGATCCTGAGCAGTTTATAGCATTAGGAGATAGAAAAACAAGCTTTGGATGTTCTGGATTTCTTTGGGGGGATACCTGTTACCTATTGTTAAGGGACAGGTGTGAATGGTCTTGAATATGAACCTGTAAGTGCTCTGGGGGGATGCATGTGTTCTTTTAGTATGATAATTAGAGAGCAGAATAGGCCAGCCAGACAGTATTGTTTGAATGTAGTAGCGGAATTTTGATTGGCATTTGCATTGAAATTATAATGCTTTGATGGATAATACTTAGATCTCTAGATTCTTTCAGTTTATCTACCACAATATAAGACCCATATGTATTATTTACTTTTTTTTTTTTTTTTTACTTTTTCCATTTCAGAATGCCAAGAGGTCATCGGACCACCCCCCACTGGATGTACGCAAAGACATTATTGCACATTTCCCAGTAAAGACAAAGAGAGGACGCCGCAGACACTGCAATAATGTATACATAAATACATTGTGTAGCAAGTGCAATGTTCGCCTGTGCTTCTCAGATGAAAAGAACTGAAAAGATGAAAAGAACTATCACTGCAAAACACAGACTTCATTCAAACCACATTGAAAGTGATAGAAGAAAAAGTTTTATAAATACACATTTTTTCAATATTTTTATTAATAAATGCTTATTCATAAAAAATATTATTGTTGTCTGATTATTACTCATGATATATACTGTTATGGGGCTATGTAAGCAATCAACCCTGCAAATGAATGCTTAAATGCTCTGTATATCTGTTCAGACAAAGTGAGTACAAATGCAGAAACTCTGCAGCTCCGCCCAACGTTGCAATATTACAACATTTCCCTAAAAACTTACTAAAATGTAAAAAATTTGACAAATCTTTAATTTCTACATCAAAGGCCTCATAAAACAATATCTGAGAGGTCAAACAAAATTTTGCTCATTTTTTTTTCTATATTTGGTTTCTACAGGGTTATGGCAATTAGGGCTGCACAATTTATCGCATGATACGAAAAATAACATTGAACTTGAATGCGATTATCACTTAAACGCGATTCTTAGTGCGATTATGAAAGCGCAAAGGCTGCGATTACTTTTTTACGTGCAGCTTGTCAATGAAGTATGGCTCCAAATGCTACTCCATCTAAAAGCACTGCGAGTTTGAATCGCTTATAACGTACATTAGAAAAATCAACATGTGTCAAACATCTTTCCCGACATGAGGTGCATTTATTAACATCTTGCCCAACAAAAGACAACATTTAATAGCATGTTTTTCCTCCAAACTCACTTCATAACGACAGTTGAGCATCCTTCTGTGAGTTGATGTGGCTTCTTACACAGAATAAGGCAGTCGTGTGTTTAATCAGTCATGTTTAATCAATCAAAGCATTTCAATCTTCTGTTTATTCAGCTATAGCAATTTCTGAGCGAGAGCGCCCTCTGGCTTTCAGATGGAAAAGCATTTACTACTGATCACAGAGATGTACAGCTCTGAAAAGCTGCGCATTATATAATCGCAGCCTTTGCCAAATCGTGGGCGATTTAATCGCGATAAATCGTGCAGCCCTAATGGCAATTGCATTTAGGATTCAAAATGAAAAGGCATTTGTGAAGATTATCATGATATAACAAAACATGTAAGAACCAGAAACTTTTGTTGGCCAGCAAGCTTATTTTCTGCAATCCAAAAGCCAATGGAAATTGAAATGTCAAAGGAAACCAGGGTGATGCAAACTTCTGGGTTGGCCTACAAAAATGTCATTACTGCAGCACTCTGTACGAACACCTGTATAGTCCTGTCCTGTTATATGTGTATGTGAAGTATGTTAATTGAGTTGAATGTTGTTAGAAAGTGATACAAGTTCATGTATACCCTTCAAAAAGGTATAACCTAAAAATGTAGTAATTGTAGTAATGATTTTTGTATGACTTTAAGCATTAGATCAGGTAAAAATCTGCACATTTTCACTTTTTAAAGTGTAGTTTAAAGTGTGCTACAGTGTAGTTCAGGCAGACAACACTGTTATACAATGACCTTCGCTTCTATAAGGCAGGCGACTGGTCCGTATAAAGTGTGGGAAAGCGTTACATCACTGCTTCATTCTCTCTACATGACAGATCCCACATTCACTCTGAGACGAGTGAGCCATCGATTTCTCTAGTCATGAAAAAAAATCCCATCAATCGGAGCCATAATGTGTGTCTGGCCAACTGTAACCTTCATTCCTTTCACTGCTGCGCTGTAATATCCTCTAAATGAAGCTGAATCAATACATGTTTTGCCTGAAAATGTCTTGATTTTTCTGAATGCTTTTACCTACATTCTGCATAAGAAGTATTTTGGGCAGGATATTGATGGAATCAGCCATGACTGGATAAAACCTGGTATTATTATGGTAGGCCTGAGGTCAGACATCAGTGTTATTGAGAAAAGACACCCATTTCAAAGCTGTAGCTGTCATAACGAGGGAGACGAAATGTTGTAAGTAAAACCTGTAGCATTAAAAAGTAATGCAGCACTGCACTAATATTTCACCATTTGATCATTTTTTGGGGAATATGCTAAAGTACATGCAAAATATATTATAATATTTTATAGTATTAAATTCAAAATGAAAATATAAAATCTAATAAAATTCAATATAACAGTTCATAAAAATGTATTGAATTGAATCATTAAAATATAACAATTTATACATGGACACCATTAACAATGTTATATAATATATGAATAATATTAAATAAATATATAATACAACAAGAAGAAGAATACCATTTAATGTTATGTTCATTTTATTCAGATTAAAATATTTCATTGTGGTTTTTAAACTATTTTGTTTACTTCTGCACAACATTTTAGTACTATGTTGTAATAATGTAATCATGAAAAATCTGGTTTCTGATTCAAAACCGCCGCTACAGACCATGACTTAATGAGCTTAAGGATCTAAAGCCATTCTAGGGAACATAATTAGCATAGCATCTTATCATTCAGCCACCACAGGGCAGCATATGCTGCCTATAATTATCATAGGATCAGATCATTCCGTCATAGAGCATTAAACTAAGCAGAGTGACTTGTATTGCATGTTAAAGCCCTGAATGGTGCATGAATGCTGAGGAACGAAGATTACCCACTGTTTTCTTTAAACCGCCACTGAAGCATATTCAATGGCTCATAGCCTACAGTGAGGCTCTCTGACTAAGGATGTATGGCACAAAGACGCCGTGTGAGAGCAGAAGCACTGTGCCGCGTAAATCAAGC
This sequence comes from Anabarilius grahami, assembly GCA_003731715.1. Classification (NCBI taxonomy): domain Eukaryota; kingdom Metazoa; phylum Chordata; class Actinopteri; order Cypriniformes; family Xenocyprididae; genus Anabarilius; species Anabarilius grahami. The sequence continues at coordinate 9,325,887 of RJVU01035392.1, forward strand.
TCTGACTGAATCTCTATTAGTCCAGATGTTGAATTAATCATCCTTACCCCTCGCATGGAGGAACTTTTAAGTCATAATATTCTAAATTATTCACATTCCCTCTGCTAGAGTAATTTCCCTCTGAATTATTGAATTTGCAATTCACAGATTGACTGGCTGATTGGTCTTTTAACTCTACCCAGGCCTTCTTTGATGTTTCCTGTTTCTTTCGGTGCAATCGGTTTCAAGCCACCTCGAAATCTAAAGGCATTTTTATCTAGTCTGAGTCATTCCAGGAAGGAAAAGGGGGATATTATTCAACTGCATAAACATCAGAGATTTGCTTCAATAACAGATGCTTCAATGATCAATCACTACAAGATGTGGCTCGGATCTGTAGTTCTCAGCTTAGTTCAGGACCAAGTGAGGACACACAATTGCGGTTGGAAAAAACTGTTAGCTCGTACATAATTAGTGTGGTAAACTAGATGCCACTATTGGTTGATAATTTTATCAGCTAATTAATTTTAATGAGTCATGCTGATATGGTTTATAATGTCTCTCTCCACTTTCCAAATCAATCCTACACATTTGAAGAGAAGAAAATATTTAAGTTCTTCTTGAAATAACTCACAATTGAGGGACATGGCCTCATCAAGCCCTATAATATCCATCATTCGCTTCAAACCTGTGGGAAAGTCAGGCTGAAAAAATAGTCTACAGCGGCTGCTGTGAAAATCCTCACCCTACTGACTCAGAGAAGTGGATGAATTCTTTTACTAATCTCTATTTTGGCTTTCACCCCACCGTGTTAGTGCGGCACCGATGCCTGCGTGAAGCCTGTAAGACCTGACACAAATCAGTCATTTTGTTGATGGCTAGCAGACTCTGGAATGAGGTGAGTGCAAAGAGCAAATACACGGCAGAGCACAACAGTGCGGCGGCAAACAAAGTTCGACCTGAGCGTGTAACCATCCGTGGCCATTCATACTGAGTGTGCCCACTCAGTGGATTTTGAAAAATAAAATAAAACTGTATATTTAAGTATTAAGTTGCACAATTAAGGTATCTAAAGTCTTAATCTACAACTCTCTATCAGAAATCACACCTTAATATATCTAAATTAGGTTAATCCAAGTGAGTCCCACCTTAGGGCTGCCCCTTAATAACCATTAGTCGACCAGAAGAGGCTTAGTCGACCAAAATTTTATTAGTCGTTTAGTCGCAGGAAGTGGTAAAGTCAAGCAGTCTGCGACGGACAGATCATTAAGAGCTGGACATGCAAACGCTCGTCTATCATTTATCAACCTCAAATATGGCTTATCATCTGAAACACGCAAGTAGTAGCAACTTAACATGGCCGCTCGCTTTAACGTTAACCTAGAAAAATATGGGCTATTCAAGTGTTTGTGCATGATAGCTAACATGGAAGCGCCGGTGTGATCATTTGCACTTAAAATACTCTGTCGTTTTTGGTCATACAGATAAGAATAATACATCTTTTAATTCTGTAAAGAGTCTACTTTTATTTGTGTGCGCTCACAATGACAACAAAACGTGCTTTGTAAAATAATGAAAGCAAACAGGGTGTGCTTTCTGCCATCTGTCTGTTAACTTGAGCGCGCCAAAAAAGAGAAAAGAACCGAAACTCCATGTAAACCTGCCTCACAGAAATGAAAAATATATCTATAGAAAGGGAAATGTCTACTTTTAAATGAATCAATCCAAATGGACAACAAATATTCTCATGTTATGTAATCTGTATGAAACATGCATATAGTTGTGTCCATTACTGCGGAGATGATGAGTCCGAATCGTCAACTTCATCACTGCAGCCGACAATACAGAAAACAATAGTTTATCAATTAATTGTTAAAATGTTAAAGCAGTCTCCTTGCTGTTTTTTTTTTTGTATTCATAATCATTACTTCTGCCGGTACGCTGTGGCAAGCTTCATGCGTGCGCTTGAACGCTGATTAGGCTATGTAGGCATTAAAGGCTCTTTGTTATGATTTATATGGTTTATTAATAAACGTGCGATTAGTCGACTAATCGCTTGAAATGAACGACTATCAGTCTACCAGAAAATTTAATTTTAATTTAACAAAAGGACATATTAATCAAATTTTTTTCATTTAACAAAATAAATAAACATTAAAAAATGATGTGTAACTATTAACATTATATATATTTTGATCAGGGGATGCTGGTAGATTTGCTTGGAGTTAATTAGACTCTGCTTTTTCCATGTTTTTTGTTTTTATTACACTGCGCTTTCTGGTCCTCCATCACTAACACCTCTTTCAGGGCAATAATTAATTAATCAGCAAGATTAGAAACAGCAGGTTCGCTTTGCATCCTCGCAATTAATTTTCAGTCTCCTGAACACATTTAATCAACTACAGGTAACAGATTGCATTAGCTGTCTAAGTTCTACATGCCAGTCTGGCGTAGCTGGCTTAAGGAGGTATTGTGCTTGATGATATCCTCAACAATTCCATCCTTGCATTAACGGAAGGTAATATGCACTAGTCTGCATTCTGAGCATCACCACCACACCAAACGGTGGAGGACATTTCCGTGCGGTACTGGGAGGAAGCTTCAGTGGGACGCAGATGCTTTGCTGCGGGCATATCAAACCTCCACTTCAGTTGAGCTCTTATGGTGAATAACATCTCCTACTGTGTTACTGCCTCATCTATCCAGTATCTCATCTCTGCTGCTCACCAGCTGTGTGGAGTGCAGCTTTCAGTGCCATGGATACAGTCTCATTTTAAAGATTTGATCTCAGGTGTCACTCTTTTGGTGGCATTTTGCTTTAAATGCAGTTGAGAAGCCCAGTCGTCTTTGTTCAAGTAATTGTGTTTCAAGAAATACAGAAGAAACTTTAATGATTTCTCTTCATTTGGAAGCTCTAATTGAGTGAAATGCACAAAGCAGGATACGATTAACACACACATGGGGTCCAAAACTGAGATCACATAGAAAATGGGATTGAAGATCTTATTTAAACCTTGAAATAAACAAATAAAGTTGCAGGGTTAAGTATGTTTTGAAGAAACTAAATTAACACTGTTAAAGCAAAAGAAGGACTAACCAAACATTAAGACATTAGAATATTTTTCCTCAATTCATTTCACCTGACTGCTGCAGATTCATTTCGGTGTTGATACTGTTGACATGAAAACCCATAATTCCGAGTCTAAGGAAGTGAACAGTTCCGGTTAGAACATCACGCATTGCCATCTCTTAATTACGGCAGTTATGGCATGAACACAGCATAAGCTTGTTGTTTTGATTCAGTAGGAACTGTAAAAGGTGGCTGCGTTTTGGTTGCGGTGCTCCGCGTCTGACGTCCGCCTACGTAAACTCTGCATAGCATGTAATGCACTGATAATGTATGATGTCTGCCCAAACAGGGTGTGCAAGGGTATGTAAAAACATACGTTGACAGGCAGGTAGGACATCATATTATTTAATTCAGACAGAATAATGATTGGATGAACATTTTATGGCCCTACAGGTACGTCTTCCACAGACAATATATATTTATAAAAAATACATTTAGACCGCTTAACATAGTGATTGCTATCAGGATATGAGGAGACTTTCAACCAGTATAACAAAAATGTTCTGTAGAGAATAGGATGCATCCGGAACCGGTTGAAAATCGATTAAAACATATGACGATTCAAGTCAGTTGAGATGCTAAATGAACCGCAATATATCTGGTTGCGGGGATTTATATGAATGTATAGCTGAGCCTGGCTGGGTTCAGAAAAGTTTAGATGGCATTTTCTTTTCATCTTACTAGCGTACAATGCATTATAAAGTAGTTTTAGCACACAGCGCTGCTTTGTGTACAGCAGTAACCAAGGAAGTGCTGTATTGCCGCTGTTCCATAAGCGCCACCTGCTGTCAAGACAGTGAATTTGCGTTCTCATGCTGCCCATCTGCTGTTATGAAGTTTTATGTAGCATAATTTCACAAAGCTAAAGTCTGAACATTCTGTTTTTGCTTCAAATGTAAAAAATTATACAATCTAATTTAAATTAAAAACTGCTCATGCTGCATGTATGTAGATTTTTTTTGGGTTTGTGATTAAAATGCAGTGGTTGCCTTTCATTTTAAATGGCTACAGATAGTTCAGCCTGTAATAGAGCAAATAAACATCTTGTTCATGTACTCATATGAAGAGATTTCTTTAATTTGTATTATTTATTTATTTGATTTAGGATTTGTTTTAAAATTTCAATTTAGTTTTGTTATAAAGATATTTCAATTTCACAAAGAAATATGCAGTGAGAAAATCGAATCGTAAAACCAGTATCGTGAACCGTATAGAAACGTGAGTTGAGTGAATCGTTACATCTCTAGTAGAGAATCACCTATTGCACCTTTAAAGCGTTTTCACTAGACTTTTAGACCCCTCTGTCTCCAATCATTATGCAGCTATTCTGTATGTTGCAATTCTTACAAAAAAAAAAAATATATATATACATAATGGGAATGTAATGTTTTGATTCCTTACAAATCCGCAATCTTGTACATTTCTGCCAGTCAGTTTAGATTCAGACTATAGTGTTGTCAAAAGTACCGACTTTTGTACCAATTCGGTACTGCAATTTAAAAAATGTGATGCTTTGTGCGCTGTTGAGCGGATTCTGATTGGCCATTGTGTTCACGCGCTCAACATATATGTCTGTGATTGGCTACAATGATCAACGCTTCAAAAACATGTTGTAAATAGACATAAATGTCGCTCTTCACTGAGCGCTTACACATATACACACGGGAGCGTTTGAAAGCAGGCGTCTATCAGTGGACCAGTCCACTGATACACACTGGTTTCAAATGCTCCCACTTTCAAAAGCTTTCAAATTTAAACACTTCCAAGTGCTTTCAAATGCTCTTGTGCGTTGATCATTGTAGCCAATCACAGACATATCCGATAAACCTGTGAACACAATGTCCAGTCAGAGGTGTTTACGAATCCGCTCAACAGCGCTCAAAGCATTACATTTTTAACATTTCAGTACCGACTTGGTATTAAAGTCGGTACTTTTGAAAACACTAATTCAGACTGCCATGATAAATTATTAAACATTTACTATATCACAGTGCCTTGTAGTGCTGCTTGGGGATTTCATGTTTCAGACATAAAATGGCTTTTAATGAATGATTCATCAGTTTATTAGGATTTACAGTATGTAAAGTTTTTTTTTTACATTTAAAACCTCAGTGCAAGTGAATTCGTTTTTTATTTGATTGATTTAGACGTGCCTGATTACACTCCTAAATAAGGTATGAAACATCAAGGTAATTTCAATTTCAAGTCATTGATATTGTAATTAGCAAGAACTTCATGCTGAAAATTGGTTTGGAAACAAAGTAGTTTTCACAACAGACATGGAATGATTAAAAATCATTTGATCATGCTGTTCTATCTATGAGAGCAGAAGAGCATAGAATGTGATCATCTCAGACAAGCTTCTTTAGGCTTCAAGGTATAGCCTCTGCAGCACTACATCAAAGGAATTGTTGCATGTGACAATGCCTACTGCCTGCTCTATCTGACAAATGCAGATCCTGCCATTTACCAAGTACTGGCAGTTCTGTGTTTTCTGAATAGGGCTGTTAGGATGGAGCAGGAAGGAGGCAGGTGTAGCGAACGGGATGATAGGGGGTGGGGCATTGGGTATGTGGTATGAGCAAAGCTGAAGTCTCAAGAAGCATGAAGGATGCTTGGTAGAGTAGAAAAAAAAACAGCCAGACACACAGCGGCAGCTGCTTCGCACACAGCATCACTAGGAAGAGGGCAGCCCTTCTTAAACCGTCATAATGGGCTGCAGAATGGGGCGCCACTTTTCCATTATGCCTAATTCCTATTCTTCTTCTCCATTTGTGCTCCGTCAATTGTCACGAAGAGGGAGCAAACCCCACTGTGAGTAACAATAGCAAGTCTAAGAGAATTAATCAAAACACCACCAAAATAGGGGTACAATCCTTTGTGTCTCACTGCTAGTAAAAGTTCATTTCTACATAGAGTGGCATAAACTTACTGTTGCGAGTTTATATGGTGCATATTGGAGGTAAACAACTAGCTTTTGCAGTTGCATAACCTCACATTTATACCATATTTAGTTTTAATGGGATGTTAAAGGGATGATAGTGAAAATTCTGTCATCATTTACTAACCCTCAAGTTGTTCCAAACCTGTATGAATTTCTTTGTTTTGAAGATATTTTGAAGAATGTTTGTTACCAAACGGTTGCGGGGCACCATTGACTTCCATTACATATATATTTTTTAAAAAGCCTAAAAAAAATAGTAAAAACAAACCCCTGGGACCTACAAGTGCCTGTACTTGAAGGAACACTCTTAACAGCCACTTAATACAGCCCTAAAACCCTTAGTAAATCTGGGCAAAGCAGACGTGAAGGCCTTTTTTTTCACCCCACAGTGTTAAGAGAGCAGATTTGGAGTAAGCGGCCTGATTATCCTCACAATAAAGCTAAACCCTCTTCGCAGTCAGCTTTATTCAAGATAAGATTATAAGCCCAAATCAATGGAAAAATAACAAGCTTCGTCATTTTGTTCTTAAGATAGCTTATTCAAAGTCTCACTGAGGCAGTCTGACTCAACAAAAGAAAAAATAAGAAAACGCATGCAAACAGTGATTTTTAATTAAAAACCTACACTGCACTAAGAACTTATTAATAATTTACACTGACAAAATGCTGGACTAAGATCACATGATTGGTTTTGTCTTCAGTGTGCTTCAATCATGTGGCTGCAATGGCATTTGAGTAAAGTTGATATTGTGAAATATGGTAGCGCACTTGATGACTGCTGAGGGAAGTATGTAGAGTCAGTCTGTGGTCGGACAGCTTCCAGAGCTCCTGATACGATTACTTTATACAGTTTAAAGCCGCCCTCATCTGCATCTCATTAGCCTCTCTGAGCTCAGGACGCTATTTTTCAGAGGTGGGATTTCCACACACCATAAACAAGAATTGTAGACCAGCAAAAGCACACACAGTTTCCTCCCTTCCCCCATAATTTTTACCTCATATGTTAACAAGACACAAATCATCTTTTCTGGCCAGACTTCAACCTCTTTTTTCTCTCTCACACACACTCACAGTTTACACTGCACCACAGAATGCTGCCAATCTATTCATTTCAATGAGGATTGTGTGGATTTTTGTGCCTTAAAATACCAAAAAAAATAATAATAATAAAATAAAAATTAAAAAAAACATCTTACAACCATGACTTGCAAGCTGTTTATTTATCATAGCTGGAGAGAGATATCTCACATTGTGATTTTTTTTTTCTCTCAATTTTGACTTACATTACACAATGCGACTTCATTATGACCTTACTCGCAAGTGCGAGTTTATTTATCATACAGTCTTAAAATAAAGGTTCTTTACTGGCATCTATGGTTCTCTGAAGAACCTTTCACTTTCATGAAACAAAAGATTCTTCATTGTGGAACAAGGTTCTTTAGATTATTTAAAATGTTCTTCACTGAATAGTTCTTTGGGGAACCAAACAAATATGGTATATCTGGAAAAAGAAAACCTTTAGGAACCCTTTTTTTTAAGAGTGTAGTTGCAAGGGATATCTTACAATGTGATGTGTTTTCATACAATTTTGACTTCACAATGCAACTTTATTGTGACTTTACATTTCGAAAGCACGAGTGTATCGCAGTTGCGAGAGAGAGATATCACAATGTAACATTTCTCTCAATTTTGACTTTACATTTCACAATGCAACTTTGTGACCTTACATTTCTTGAGTGCAAATGTATTCATTTTTGTTGCGAGACATTTAATAATATTAAATTTTTTTCTCTCAATTTTGCATTTTACTTTACATCTCACAAGTGCAAATTTATGTATTGTAGTTGAGAGATATTTTTCACAATGTGATGTTTTTTTCTCTAAATTTTGACTTTACAGCTCACAATGTACTTTATCTTACCTCTTTTATCTAACAAACTAAACAGGCTTCCACAGAATGGTGAAGAAAACACAATTCTAGAGAATATTTTAATAATTTTTCTAAAGTTACTTAGCAAAAATACTTTTTCCTGTCCCATGATTTATATGCAGAGATAACACTAAGGCCCAATTTTTTACCCCTTACGCCTACCCTTTCCCCTACCCTTCTATTCTGCATGTTCACTTGAAGGATGTCTCAATTATCTTTTGGTTGAAGGGGTAGGGGGAAGGGCCAGATAGCCTTTCAAACAAAGATTTTTCGGGACCCCAAATTTACATGCACACACTGGCTAAAATGGCAACATGGCTGCCCAAGCAAACAAACAATCATTTGTTTTATGTTACATTCAATCTTGTGTTTATATTTACGATCATGTTCTTCAAAGAAGCATTTGTAAATAAAAAAAAAGAAGTCGCTGAAGTTTTCAATCATTACACCATTAACTGGCTGCACGATAGTCCCACAACATATTTTCATGTCTGATACACAGCGACTTGACAGCGTACCATGTCAGAAATAGAAGTCCAGTGGCAGGGAATTTGCTTATCTTTTTCCAAACGTCTGGTATCAACACATTGTATTCTTGTGGTTACGTCCATGAATACGTGAACACAATATAAACGAACAGTGCTTACAGTTTCGTGCTTATTGCAACATGATCCACTAGTCTTGTATTCTGTATCAAGCAGGGAAGCCTGAGGAAACCCGAAGGTTTTCGAGCTGAAAGCGAGCAGTGTTTTCTGAAGTCCAAATACAGCTGATGACGGCATCTTGAAAGTTTGTGATAAACATCGTCACATCTCCTTTGATGTAGGAGCTAGCGACAACGTATGATGACGTGTAAGGGTGTAGTAGTGGTGTCCCATTTCTTAGGGGAATATTTTCAGCCCTACTCCTTGCCACTCTGTTTCAAGGGGCAAGGGGTAGGGGTAGGCAAAGGGGTATAAAATAGAATTGGGACTGGGCCTAAGTGAACCTCAGTTTTGTGTAGTTTTTGTCCCCCTCTGAATCTTCTGCTAGATAACACACCTTCAAAACACACCTTCCACATTATCCAGAAAGCTCTCTTTTTCAAGCATATAGGCACCTTTATACAATTGATAATATACTCTCAATAAAACATGCTTGTACACACACATTACACGATGACACGTGGCAAGCTCTCACATCTGCTGTGGAAGTGATCCTTTGGGACAATGCATATGGCACAGGTTCCAACTGAATCCGTATTGCCTATTTCCTCGGCCGAGCACCAGACAATTATTTACATCCCTTTGTCTCACCAAGCCTGTGACATCCTCCTACCCCTATTCTCTCCGAGCGCTCGTTCTCTCAGTAAACCTCGAAAACAGGTGCAGAATGGGGATGGCGAGTGTTTATCAAGCTTCACAGAAGGGAAATATTCAATTTGACAAAAAAGATTTTCTATATTTTTGCCTGAGTCAGTAATCATTTGACAAATAAAAACCCTCAGAGCAGATGAAAAAGATGTGAAGTCCAGTATGCAAGGGTAAGGAAGGATGCAGCAGATCTAAAAATATTGTGTTTATTGCAGAGGCAATTTATCAACAGGAGATGGTTTGATGTCTACATGAAGTGACGAATCACAGCGAGCTATTTATATGGGGCAACACACCATTCTTGTGTTTGAAACGTAAGCAAACATTTGCAACATCTTAGAGATAACAAGTAGGCAGCTGTCTCTCGTCCCCTACAATCGAAGAAAAACTTGCTCTTCGCTGTGGCACGAGATGACGGTTAGGCCCCTCCGTGTTTCTGATGAGTCAGAGGCAATTTAGCGAGTCCTTCAGGGACCTCAAGTGTCGCCCACCACACTAATGAACACTGGGAAAACAAAGGCCTTTCATTGGACCTCTGCTCCCCTGGGACAAGGATGGCTGATGTCATTGTGCTTATTCGGTCACAAAACGACAGGGCCCTACAATGCACCATGGCAACGGAGCTAATTATTCGCGTGAAACCAGGGAAGGGTGCTTAAACAAACGCTCCAGCCTCTTTTAGTGTAGCATCTTTGGATGGCCTCTGGTTAACAGAAGAACCGAGCGATCGCGAAGACGACCTACCGTATGCAAGCAAACTTTGATATTATGCTATTAAAGAGAGTACGACCCTTCGGGGCAGCGTGTCTGGAAATTTGCACACACTAATAAAGCTCTACACAATCTCACAAGGGGATTATTTCAGAACAGGCAGATTAAGTGAAGAATTAAACCAAGAGTTCAATACTAACTATATGCAACTATATTACTCAAATATATAATCTTATTCATGACAATGTTTTTCTGACATATTTTGTGTCATCTTAATGTCAGATATTCTAATCTGACTGTGGCTGTGTTCTGAATAGAACACTTTACTTCTCACAGAATACTGAGCAGTATATAATGTATACAGCCTATTATTAAGTAAGATTATGTGAAAAAGAAAGCATTATGCAACAAATGTTTTATGCAACAAACAGTAGTATGCTACATAGTTATAATATGACTTCATCACGCTGCATATATATTAAGCAAATGGCATCCAGTTTGAAAAAAAAGAATGGTATTTTCATTTGAATTTTCTGTAAAAATGTCTTGATATTTAGCATTTCCATCTAAATGCTAAATTTGCGGATTTCCATCCATTTACTGAAATCATGTGACTTTGGCAGTCTTTTTGACAGAAATTTCATTTTTGGGTGAACTAACCCTTTAATATAGCATGCTATAACATCTCCCCTGATAGGATTCAATACTAATTTCTTAACAAAAAGAAGTGTTTTTCAGTCTAGACTCCTTACCTAAGTACCATAATGTTCCCAACACTCCTGCAGTACAGGCATCACACAACGGCATTTACTGCAAAGTTAAATGCCTGCTGAGAAAACAAATGGCACACTTACACAATATGTTCAGGCCTGAATGCCGAAAGTGGCTATTTTATTGTGGATGGTGTTATTCGCTACCATTTCAACTCCTAAAGTGTCTGTGTTGACTTCTCTTCTCACATTTTATCTCATGTTGTTTGATGAGAAGTGTTTATAGTCATGTTTTGTCAGCTTTGTTAAGACTATGATATTGAACAACAAAATGTCTTTTGAAGCACAGTTCAATTAGTATAAGCCTACTTTCAGTTGGCATAGTGCTTATTAAATGCCATTACGTGGCACTAATGGCACTAGCGTCTTTGCCAAACCTTTCTGTTGTTAATTGATCTTTCCCTACATATTTCCTGAGAGATGTCTGTAGTTTCTTTAATTATAAAGAAAGCATTAACATTTGTTAAAGCATGTGGCACTTTCATCTCTGATACAACTCTCATACGTTCATCTCAACATTGTTTTTTTCTGTTAAAATCACATTAGTTTAAACGAAATAGCACCTGGAATTTAGATTGATGGAGAAGAAAACTAAAAACCACCACTGCAAAGAAAAACAAGCCACTTGAATATAAATGATTAAGTTTAAGAATGTTTTGGAATGAATTTGGTTGACAGTCAATAAGACTAAATGGCTTCGACTATTTTTCAGTAAGAATAGTGTCATTTATCTTGGTTCCTGTGACGCCCAGCTGATGCATTTCTTTAAAAAACTAAATAAAGATTTTTTGCAACATCCAAACAAGCAGTGCTTCAGGTACTGTAAATACATACTGAATTCCCAAGTCATCCTTGGCTGTGAAATACGATAAATTTGGCAAACCAGAAAGGACTTTTCAAAGTCATGCTCACACACTAGTTATTGGTTATACTTTAAGCTCATTTAAATTGCAGATATGTTTATAAATAAATTAAGGCAAAAACTAATTAGAAGACAGCTCACAGTGTGCATCTTGACAGCCCTGAAGTGCTGTCAGAAAAGAGCAAACACCCTCAAACATGTCTGATTAGATTGCAGGCACTGTACGGGCCTGTATCATCTCTGAACAGAGGCAGAGTCATCTATCTCACTGTACAATCCAAACAGTCTTTCAGCAGATTACTCCCAGAGATCAGTGTTGATTGATCAAGTAAAACTGGATGCACAGTGTGCGCCATGATTTTGCCTTAGAGACAAATTTTGGGGATCGTGAGACATCTTTTGCCATAAGGCAAAATCCTGGATCACTTAGTGAGACATGCTCACAAATGGCCAATTAACAATGATTATTAGCATCCTACGAAGTCGCAGTCCTGCAGTGACCTGAAACCTGTCTAATAAAGAACCAATAGGAACATATAAGAAATATACTAAGAGTCTATATGATATGTAAATATACAATATGCCTTTCTATTTAGTGTTTCCTTCCTGCTGTGGTTATACAATCAAAATTACCTTAAGTAGTCTGACGTTGACTTATTTAAGATCGCACTGGGGTCACAACATACAATCTGACACACCTGTAAAGGACAGAGGGGAAAAAACACCCGGCTTTAGGGGGTAAGAATCATGAATGGCATTCTGCTGTTGTGAATAGAGTGAAGTGAATTCTCTGCATACTGTGAGACCGAGGAGGCAGCATGGCGAACAATCTCCTTCCACTCTCTAGTGGTGTAGGTAATGTCTGTCCTGGGGAAAATGGGTAATTTGACTCTGCTTTGAATCTAAACATAAAACAGGAGCAGGACATGGTCCAATGAAAAACGTTAGGCCTCATTCAACACGGCTGCAAATGACTCCACATAGAGGAAGTCCATGACAGGTCTGGATCCTATAGCCAACAAATCTAGTGAATGGAAACAGGGACTTCACTTGGAAAGTCAGGCCTATGCGTCATTTATGTTGTCAATTCGGTATGTGTGCATGCAGAATTGCTGTTTTGCCTCAGAGTCAGTGAAAATTTCACATTTAGCTAAAGCAAGTTAAAATCTGAACTTCTGACCCCACTAGGCCAACACACACACACACACACACCCAAAAATAAGAAAAAAAAAGAATGAACTGTAAGCATCTGCCTTTCCTCAACCCTCAGTAGGAGTGCAACGGATCATAGTTGAATCAGTGGTTCGGAGCGTGAATCAAACTGCCAAAGTCACGCAAATCATTGAAATTTCGAAACGAAGCATCATTTACTGAAATCATGTGACTTTCACGCTCCGAACCACTGATTCGAAACAAAAGATTCGTAAAGCTTCGAAGCTTCATGAAGCAGTGTTTTGAAATCACCCATCACTAGATATTGTTGAATAAAGTCGTTATTTTTTTTTTTTGGCGCACAAAAAGTATTCTTGTTGCTTCATAACATTAAGGTTGAACCACTGTAGTCACATGAACTGTTTTAAATATGTCTTTAGTAGCTTTCTGCGCATTGAAAGTGTAAATTAACTTGCTGTCAATGGAGGCCTCACTGAGCCATCGGATTTTATCAAAAATATCTCCATTTGTGTTCCGAAGATGAACGAAGGTCTTACGGGTGTGGAACGGCATGAGGGTGAGTAATTAATGACAGAATTTTCATTTTTGGGTGAACTAACCCTTTAATTGTCAAACAACAAAACACAGCTTTAACAATGATTAATCTATATTTTATTTCTATTTATATTATTACTTTTCTGTACCTGAAAACTACTGTTAGACCTAACTTTATTTGTAACTGTTCTATAGTATTTATCTTTGTTTTAATTTGTGTATTCTTATTTTTACTGTCTGTTCATTTGTCTTTAATAAAGTTTCAATTTTATTAGTTAGGAGTTTTTGCTGTGGTATCAAAGTACTTAAAGTGTACTTTAAAACCATGACTCGAAAACCGTAAAATGATCCAAACCGTGAGTTTGATGATCCGTTGCAACACTAATCCTCAGTAAGAGCAAAATGACTTATTTCTCTAGATTGCTAAAATAATAACAAACCAATAGGGAAGACAATCACATTCAATGTTCATGACTATGATAATAGTTTGAACACATTAAAGTTATTAAAGATCAGATTACAGAATAAGCACAAACAAACTAGCTCTAGCAAACCCAAACTTTGTACCTGGTATCTTTCTTCTGGTTATGCTAATAGTTGCATCTTGCTAATAAAAAACAACTACATAGCTTGAGAAACCCTGAAGCCTTTAGACTGCTCTCCCCTTTTCTATTTTGAAACAACAAGCACAAATACATAGCATATCCATAAAGCAAAAAATGATTTACATTCAAACAGTTACAGAGCATTAATAGTTTGACAGTGTTTTGATTACAACTTGTGGCCCCGCTGTTTCAAGTTATTCATTCTACCCCAAAAAAGAAAATCAATGATGACATCTTTAAAAAAAGAAAAAAAGAAGAAGCCATAAGCCAAGAGTTTTGCATTTTTAAACCACTACTGGAAGAAAACAAAACACCATCAATTGTGGTTTCACAATTGGTCCATTCAAAAACAAAACCTTTGCAAAGAGCATAACTCAGTTTCTCTGTGAAAATGTAATTTTTCTCATTTAAAGGAATTTCATTGGCCAGATTAATGTGGTCACCTTCAGTAGAATCCTGCTTCAATACTATTTCTATGACTAAAGATTGAAAAAGCAATCCAAATCACAGTGGGCCACAAGACCTTGTCAGGCAACTCCTAAACATCATTTAATCAATATTTGGAAAACTCAGGGCTCTGACGGAATTTATAAGGGGAACATGATTGTTGGGTGATGAATGAGGACGGCAGCCTGTGAAGATTTCGCGTCTCCAGATGTTATGAATAAACAGCTAGTACTGCACAGGCTCAGCGTGGATCTGCGGGCCAAAGAAAGTTAAACCTGCTCAGTATGAAAAATAAATGGATGTGGGGAGCCAGAGATGAAGACGGATGGTAAACGTAAACAAACAGAAGCTATTATCCCTTGCTTACCTGAAGCGATAAAAGACATTCTTTGTCTCAGGATTATGGTTTTCTATGTCTGCTGGATTAGTGCTCTATACCTCAATAGTTTCACTGGTTTGTTTTTAATTATGCCCATCTGCTTTCTATAAACGGGAATTATGACAACAAACGAGTGTGGTGAAAACACAATAAGTCAGGGAACTGTATTTTAACAGATGGAGGTGTTAACCATGTGGCGGCAAACCTGGCATACTGGCACTGAAATGTGAGAACTAAAAGACCATGTCTCTGATTTCAAACCAACTCTATTCTTGAATAAGCAATCTAACATGCAGAATGTCACCAAATAAGAAACAGGTTTTGCCATCACAAACAATGAATAGATGGTGGCCGAACGAATGGGGACATACAATGCGTTATTCAGCAGGAGTCGTTGTCAGCGCTCGCACGGCTGTCTCCAAATTGCTCCCTTTTCCCAGGACAGCCCATTTTGCCGACATTAGGAGGTGATTTTTCCATTGTCAGCAGATGTCATCATTCATTTGCATCAGCAGAGTGCTTCTGAAAGGGCCCTGGACTCATTTATTCAACTCATTTCATTTCTCTGAAGATCTTTCAATAGTTCCCTACAGTTTTGGGTCTCACGGATGTACCTAAGAGGTGATTCCCAACAACCATGAGGAACTACATGGATGAGAAACCAACTGATCAAAGCAATGTACTTCACAGCAAGCTGGAAAATATTCCCACTTCAGGTCTTGTGCAGACAAACAAGTTTCAAGCTGCATATCTAAGCTTTCATCTCTCACCGAAATTCTGCAGGAATCGTGGTGCAACTGCTTCCTATTTTCCCCGAAGTTAAACACGCAGACTTGAGCAGTCCCTACATACTTTTAAATGTACAGTCAAAAATATATGCAATGTTGGGTAAACAAAACAGCACTTTCTGGTCTTTCTCAAACATTCAACAGCAAATACACAAAACCTCCAGACACAAGGCAGTAAACTACAACAAACACCCAACAAAGTACTGACAGTTCTGGAAGTAGTGACTAAAAAAAAAAGTAAGGATAAGAGTGAGATGTTGGAGAAAATGTTTTATTCAAAAATGTTTGCTTTACTGTCCGTATTTCCCTTGTGTGAACTTAAAATCGTTGTTCTTCCTTTATCCAAACTGTTTTATCACTCTGCAGAGATTGCATGTCAGATAAAAGTTTGCTTGCTCTCCATCTCAGCTGGATTGCACACTACTTTATTAATGACTATTGGGTGAGATTTGAGTTTAGAGAGTCTCTGACCAACTGCCAACCAATCTTCAAATGTAGGGGGTGGTAATATGCAGCATCATCTCTGAGAATATAACAGCATACAATTTAGTTGCTATTGCAGTTATGAAAATCCTCTGATAGAAGAAAATAGCCATTACAATCATGAAACACTGGCAACCTTTTAATAACAATAGCCAACTTTATTCAAATGGAGTTTATAATTTCAGTAATAAAAGCAAAAACTAAGAACACTAGACACAGAGTATGCCAAATTTCCAAAACAGGATATGTTGTCAAACTCTAGTGCATTGATTTAAAGGTGCAAGAGCTCATTCTCCCCTGTCAGGATTCAGTCAGGACGCACTATAATGTCAGAAACTGCGAATATATAAACTTTTATCTGACATGCAATCTCTGCAGAGTGATAAAACAGTTTGCATGGAGATAGAACAGGTATAGTTTAGTTTATTTACGGTTATAACTTATATTGTCTTCTTGTTTTTATCCACTATATTAGTACAAGCCTGTTTAGGGATGAGTTTTGTAACGTTTATTGTACTTCACAAAATATGAAGCGTCTGTTTTCACTCTAGAAAATCACTGTAAAAGCTTAAAACACAGTGCAAGTGTGCATTAAAATATTATCCATAAACTCTCTCTCTCTCCCTTGCATTATCATCAACATACATAGCGAAGTACACAGAAACACTCGTTACAACTAACAGTAAACAAATATATAAAGACCTTATGCTTTTTCGGGTAGTGCTTAATAAACTGGTAAACTTTATATCCGTAAATCTCTGATGAACTGTAATAAAGTGCTCTCACCTTCATTACTGCCGTATCCAGTATCACTCTGGAGACTGTAAGCTGGATCACGAACAGTTTGTACTGATCTTTCCTTAAGTAACAACTTTTTTAGCACAACCTCTGTTTTGTATTGTCCCTTTGTATTGACATTCGTTCACAAAGTCCGGTGTGAAATGATTCGCGCAGACAAACGAATTTCGGTAGAGTTGAGGGAGCATTTTCTTCGAAAACAAAATTAATCCACCTCATCTTCAGCGGCTCAGATTTCTGGAGTAAATTGAGAGAGCTATGTGGATTAATCCATCCAAGCTACAGAACACCTAAAATGCTTGAGAGACATTCTCGTCAGTGCAGCAATGGTGGACTGTGTACAACTCGCGGTGGACTGTGTACAACTCGCTGTGAACTCGATCAGGGCGGTTCTATGTTAAAACGGCAGTGTCTGTCAACATTCGTGGGCGGGGCCTGTGGCTAATGTGATGTCACATTGCCAGGAACCTGCAAACGGCTTGTTCTGAGACACTGCTTATGATTTGTGAGTGGTTAGATTTTTATCATTATAGGGTGGTTGTGTACACACACTGCCAACACACATTTTTGTCCAAACACCATGCAAAAGTGAATTTTGCATAATAGATTCCCTTTAAAGGTAATAAAAACATAACGGTTCATTATGTAAGGTCTTTATACACCACTGAAAACATAGTTATGCATATTATATTGAATTTCTGTCAATAGATGCTCCTAAATTTTACACATTGCACCTTTAAAATCACAAATACTAAATAATAATGGACATAAAAAAAATATACTGTACCACTTTTTACTGCAACACTGCAAACCTGCAGTTCAGAATTTTGTGTTCAGCGGTCAATCGTGACGTTGAGATTCTCTGTTGGTCACGTCTCTCAGTATATGAATTCACGTCAAAGTTCACCAAACTTGAACTTTCTGGAATGCAAAACTTCTGCGTCTGAATATGTATGAATGGAATTTAACAGAGGGCAAAGCCTAGTGTGATGGTGCCTCCTCCTGAACAATTCATAAAGGCACCAACCTACGTGACTATTCATTTATTGAACAATTGCACTTCAGACTAACTCTACCCTCTCTGTACACCATAAATTCATTGTGATATTGCAGGAGGTTTTGCTGATTGCAAGCTTCCCCTGTTCATTTGCTGCTCAGCAGTTTTATAACCTTGGGCGACTGTTGTTTAATTAAGATCATTATGCACTTTCTAAGAGCGCCTTCTGCAGTTCTGCATTAGAGAAAGGTAAAACGGGCATACTGAGATGTAAATTCTAAAAGGAATGCAGAACAGTAAGAAAGCACATAAAGACAGAGGCATCTTCTGCTCAGCAGGGAGCACAGCAACTCATGTTGCTTATATAGACAATCTCAGCCATGGAATGGCCTGCTTATCTAACCAAAGGTCAGTCTGAGAGCATGTAACAGAGCAAAAACTTTCTACCATGGAGAAAAAAAGAGCTAAGAAACTCTTATTTTCTTTATATATATTTTCCTCCCTAACTAACAAAACCAATTGACCCACTGCAATGCTCTGTGGGAGTCCACAACACATCAACGTGGTGCCAAATGCAGGAACCGCTCAGTTGAAGGTGGCAGCGGGCTGTTTCGTAATTAATAAAGAGGCTAAAGCCGATGCCATTGTGGACTGACCCCACACAATCCACACAATCATCACATTGCTGCTAATGGAAAGTATTGATCTGCTGGGCCCATGTCTGAAGTGAGAAAAACAGGCAGAGAGGGGAAGTGTGCTCACTGAACTCTCTCTATGTGGTTGCGCTACATGCCACCACTGTTGTTTCACGGTTAACACGACTTAAAATGTGACACAATGTTGAACTTCAAAGGTTTCCTTCCTCTTCTATAATGAGATATGATTAAGAGATAAAAAAACACAGATGAAAAGCAAGAGAAGACAGAGGAAGAGGCTCGGGAAGCGCTATAGATCTCATTTAGCAAAGCCTTAAAGCTTTTCAAAGAGACCATGGGGCGAATTAACTAAACAGTTGAACCAATTTAGCATACGGTATTTCAGTGTGAAAACCTGTGTCATATTCACTACGCACCTGCAATCCAGTTTAAGCAGGCACTAGATTTGCTGAAATAGCACTGTCATTGCATTGTCATTTTCTTTTCCAGAACAAGTACACCTGGTTTCTTTGTAAATTAAACTTATTATAAATTGAGCTTTAGTCACAAGTCAGCGCTGCTTGCCTAGCAGAATTAGAAGCACTGCATGCTAACAAGAGTTAATGCCTTATTCTGCAAGACCTTATTCTACATCCCTTAACACTACCCAATACCTGAACTTAACCACTACAACAACTACCTTACTAACTATTAATAAGCAATAAATTAGGAGTTTATTGAGGGAAAAGTCATAGTTAATAGTGAATATGTGTTCCCCATACTGAAGTGTAACCAACAACGCTCAAACAGTTAAGAATTGCCATTATAAGATAACCCATACCGATTAAAAAGCTTTTTTCAAAGCCGTGCGCGTTTCTCTGCAGAGATTAAGGGACATTCTGTCACGCTCTGTAAGAGCTGCCATGAGCTCCTCTACTTTTGCTCCACTGCATTCAGGAGCAAGTGGTGAGAAGACAGCAGAGACAAAATGAAGAACGAACAGCTGCTTTCATTAATCTTCAATCTCTGACCTTGAGCAGACTTACTAGAACTCCACAAAAACTCATCTTCTGACATCACAGAGGATCTCGTGTATTTTCTGACCGCCCTCTGGTCCTTCCTCTGGAGGTTCGTTTGCCACAGCCTCCCTGACAAGTATCTCTAAACGCGTGAGCAGTGGACAGATCGATAAAAAGGCCAAAAGCTCAACAGGAAAGACATTATATACCTTCCACACAAGCGTGAACGAAACACTCAAGTGAGAGCTATAACCACCTTGAGCGATTGTCATAGTAATGGAAAGAACAGAGTTTCTGGACCTTTAGGCTTAGTTTTAAAACTTCTGTTCTGAGTCTTCTATGTTGGTTTTCGACTGGTAAAATAAAGTGCGAGATCGCAGTGCTTAGGGCACTGTAACTATTTCCCATGCACCTCATCACCACCAGCTGCCCTTGTTTCAGTAGGTGTCCAAAACATGGCTTCTACAACTGCGTTAAATGACAATGTTATTGGTGTCATTGCACTTTGCACATGTCTCTTTGACATACCCATCTTGTCCTTATCCTGCCAAGCTTGCAGTCTTGTAACTTCCATTATGAAGTGACACAAAGTGTCCATTAGTACTCCTTAACCCTGAGCTGTTAACTCACCTTCACACCCCTCTGTTGCAAAATACAGTATTTAAATCAAGAGTCTCAAATTACATGGAGGCCACTAGGTGTTGTTCTCCATCAAGAGTAAACAAATAGGCTACAATTGTTTTGACAACAATGTATTTGAACTATTACAGTTATTGACATAGTTAGTTATGCATTGACATTTTCCGAGATTGTTATGAGAGTGTTATGTTTTTTCCTGTCTGAAGTAAATATGTGCAAGATAAATAAAATCAATTAAAATTCTGTCTGTTACCATTAAGTCAATAAATATTATTTTTACTGTATTTTATCCTATAGTCAACTGATAAACGGCCGATATCAAAACTCTATTCTAACTTCTATTCTAAACTTTATTTTAAAAAACAAAAAATACCATAAGTGAATTTAGACATCACAACATTGTAATATACAGTAAAAAATTTACATTCATTAAATTCATTATATTTAACAGTGTTATTAAATGGTGTTTTGAAAGACAAACTTTGTGAGCGTTAGATTACATATCCAATTTATCAGTCAATATACATCCAATATTGACATTAAAATGAAAAATCTAACATCATCAGATTACCAATAGTATCATGCAATACCTACATTAAAAGCCAAATGTGAAAACTGATTAATGGACAGATTTAAAGACAAACTATTAAGCACTGACGAGCAACTGGAATCTGTTCGGCTGCAGAGTTTGAGAAAAAAACATTTTTAAATACTGTAAAAAATATGTTTGCGCAAATTTCAGGTCCTCCCATTCAGGAGGAATTCCTGAGGGTGGTGTACAAACTACAAACCTGAGCTTTGGCAGAAGTATTCTGCTCATCACTGGTGCTAGTTTGAGTGGGATTTTCCATCAGATTTGGTTCTTTGCTGATATAAATGAGGAGCTCAGAAAAGAATGGAGATATGATCTGCTTCTGTGCCTTTGGTGGAATGAGATCTTATTGATCGTTCTGACAGAACGAATAAATAAAGCATCCAACTGTATCACCAGTGATGAAATAAGAGAAGCAAGTCACCCCTGATCCATTAGCGTACTGCACATTGATCACACCCTGAAGCCCCTGTACATCCACATCCGACCCATTTATTGTCTATTTAAAATCTCCATATGCTTCAATATTTAACTTTTGCTCAGTTCTGAAGCTCACTGACAGCAGAGACCATCAGCAAATCGGAAGGCAAATCAAATTCTCTCATTTCCATTCGATATTCTTGTGCATATATTGTGTGAAAAGTGAGTGGAGATGATTAATTGGCTACACTGACAGTAAAGCAAATGTGCCGTTGATTAGATTTGGATTATTTGAACATGTTGCTACTCTGACTTATAACTCCAGGCCAGGAAGCAACTCATCATCATTTCTAGAACATTTCAATTGGGCATTAAGAGAGAGCGATGGAAATAATTATTAGCAGTTTCTTCCTTAAACAGAAAGTCATGCTTTCCTAAGTCCTGTGGTCTGGTCTGAATCCATTAATGTGACATAAATCGCACACATTAGCCCTTGTTGTAAAAAACTGTCTGTTTACAACTGTTAATGAGGACAAACATCAGAGATTAATTCTGCAAATGTCTCTGTCTGGGTAAATCCTGCTTAAATTCACCACATAAGGGTCTGAATTACACACAAGGAGAAAATTCAATTCAGTTTTGTAAACTGTTGACGCCTGTATGATGAATTGCTAGTGCTAGTTTTCCTCATTTCTAAGTCGCTGTGGATAAAAGTGGCTGCTAAATGAATAAATGAATGTAAATGTTGAAATGCACCAACAAAACTGATAAATCATACCCTGCAAAATATCTGAAGTGCTTGGTATGGATGTGAAAAGTCAAGATGAGTTATATTATATTAATATATATATATACATATAAAATAAATAAATAAAGCATTCATTGAAAAAAAATAATTAATACATTTAAACAATAACCAAAAATTATAAATGTTAGAAATTGC
>RJVU01035392.1:9348025-9383083 GCA_003731715.1 Anabarilius grahami
AAGTCCTAACAAAAATTAATAAAAAAATAATAATTGTTAATTATTAATTTGTTATTTTAATTACAAATATTTTACAATAATAAAAATAAAATAATTAACAAATTAAAATAAATACATTTTAATGTTAGAAATAGAATAAATAAGAGTCCTACTAAAAAAAAATAAAAAATTGTGTTATAATAACAAAAATGTGTGCATTGTAGTTTGATCTGTGATTTTAGATTAAAAAAAAGGAAAAGAAAAAAAAGAAAGAAAAGAAAGTATGCAGACTGACAACAGATATCATACCCTGCAGTTGCAACATACCGAAACCCTTGGTACGGATATGAAATACTCTAAGCTGAGTTTCATACAAGTTGCTTTAGTGTAAAAGTTCAGAGTCTCAGATCTGTGTCTCTTTAAATTGTTAATAATCTGTTTCTCTCTCTGTCATCGCTTTTGTTATGGAACCAAATCCAGCTTTATTCGAGACCGGCAATTGTCTCAGATCATCACCCATAAAAGCGGCTCGGATGGCCCTCCCACAAGCTTTGCCTTGCTTTAACAAAATGAAAGCTCTTCTCTCCTCTCACCTCATACACACTCACACTCCCTCACACACATAGGTCTTGATCAACATCAGCAACAGGAGGCCAACTGGTTGTCATGACAACACATTCTGCAGCTGAGAGCGCCGGGAACACGCGTACTGAATAACAATGGCCAAGCCGCTGAGTTAAAAAAAAAATAAAATAGCCGGCCGTTTTTCAACAGACTAACAAATCATCAGCAAAGTTCACATGCACGCTTAAAGGAAACGATATATATACGACTTTAAGAGAAAGTTTAAAGTGCTCGTTTCTTAACTTGGACATTTTTATGTTCCTTTCTCTGATCTCCTTCACTTCCCTAGTGTGTTACACACATCCATTAGTGTTCATGTTGACACAGTTTATATTAAAGTGATTAAAAAGAGATCAAATGAAACAAGGCGCCACAAACCTCTAGGGCCTCTGACAGAATCGCAAAGCTTTGGAAAAGGTCAGAGCGAAACGAGCAAATCCTCTGCTGCTAACGTAAATATTTTCTAGAACATAAAAACAGACGCACAAGGAAATTGCTCTGTTGTTTCAACTGTTGTTATGTGATCAAATGGCTTGTAGCGGTTCCTATATCTTGAACGTTTTTAGCAGGAGCAGAGAAAAATGATGTGACAGCTCCTGTCTTTTGCTGAACGTAGCAATGAAGCAGAGTGTGTAAATGCGAGCGACACTGTAATGAATCTTGCGAGCAGGGCCAAATGGAGACGCGTCGGACTGTGACGTTAGGAGGAGCTGGGCTCGAGAGGTTCTTAACATCACGGCAGACGCAGGGAGATGTACTGACAGGTAGCACTTAGGTTAATACGATTTTTCACAAGGCTGAGAATGAGACTGTTTTGCCGGTCTGCTGCTTCGATGGTACAACAGGTATGTCTTGTTTGAACAAGATGAGAATTACCCTTAATAAACCACAGGCCGCTTTCCCCACCCTTAAAACAAGCGTGGTCTCGTTAAAATTAATGGTTCTAATTTTACCACCTCTATGGCTTTTCATCTTAAAATGTTTCAACTGGGGCAAAGAAGGGGAAAAAAAAGTAAAAAAAAGTGTGTGCTTCATAGTTCGTACTATTTTAGTATTTGTTTTGACACTTTCGCAGATGCAAGCTCCAGGCCATCAGCGCTCATGTTCCCACGGAGAACAGCTTTATCTCGGCCAATCAATCGGGTATTTGCCGATGGCTCATATGTAGATAGTGGTTCAAAATATAATTCATGTGGGGTATATCAAACAGGCAATCTTTGGTCTTATTAATCTATTACTTGTTCCAGAGCAAAACGATTTGGGTAAAGGGGAAAATTAAAATTCATAACTTTATATTTAGTCTACATTTAACTTAAATCCTGTACTGAAGCACTACTTTTGAACGTTTGACCGAATTGTTTGCTTGAGTTTATGTCTTTTATAATGGCTATTGTTGTTAATTTAAATATTGTTCAATAGATATTACTTTATATAAATAATATGCCATATTTAAAGTTACATTATTAGGTCATTAGATGGCGGCAAAGACTCTCTTTATGAGTGAGTCAGAAGAAGTTTTAGCGCTGCGGGAACTCTTAAAAGGACAAAGGCAAAGATGTCGTGTTCCTCTGCGGACATTCAAACTGATTTTTTTATAATGAATATAATATTATGGACATTGACCTGAAGAATGAATGCAGGTACTCATTTAGTCGCTCTGTCTCTCTCATAATGCTCTGCACAATACAATAAGCTTCCTTCATTACTAATTCTGAAGTGATGTTGAAACACTGTTAAACTGTCAACTTGAGATTTGAATCCATGGACGGAAGGAAGTAGTTCTGCACAAAAGAAGTTTTTTAAAGTACCATCGAACTGTTGTATAAACACAATATCACACAAGTAGCTGTGCGATATGGCTGTATATCAGCACACTGTGATTACCTAAAGTCGAATCACAGCCGTGCTGATATGCAGCCAGATCGCACGGCTACTTGTGGGATGTTGCTCATATACTGTGTGTGTATATATATATATATATATGCATTAGTGAATGGGACCCAGTTGTTTTTAGGAACAACAACGCTATCAGAAATAATTATCAGGCCTTGCCCAGGGAAATGACAGCACTTAATGTGAAACTGTGAACTTACCATAGGGAGACGAGTCGATGTCGACAAGATGATTTACCCCTCACGCTTACACAGAGAGTGGTGCGGGACTAACATGCCTGCCAAACTGAGTGAGGAGGCAGCGGGTCAAGAATCAACAGAGAGGCCTGTGAAAGAGTGTAGCGCCAGTTCCCACTCCAGCCTCTTTTATCCTTACATTAACAAGGTTAAGACTTTTCCCATACATTCATCGTCCCTCTCAACACCTTCCCACCTCACCGGGGGGAGGGACAGCCTTCATTTTTCTACTCTGCTATTGAGGTGTGTTGAAAACTGAGAGTGTTTTAAGTTCAATGGGGCTTTAAAATAATGTAAAGGAGCTAAATAAAAGCTTTGGTGGGAAGTGGAAGCTATGCCGATAGAAATGGGTCGTAGGAATAGTTCTGTCATCACCTACCCACAATCAAGTTTCCTGGTGAAAATGTTCAAAATAATGAAAGTGAAAATGCACTGGGACTTTACAATGCCCAAAAAGTGGGGGGGAAATCATATAAGTAGTCTGTATGGCTTTTGTGCAATATTGCAAATCTTTTGAAGCCATACAACAGCTGTGTGTGAAGAACAAATACAAATGTAATCATTGATACTTTTAACAAATTTTATCATAATTGTTTGGATCAGTTGATCTAGTTAACAAAACCCATTTGAATGATTTGTTCATGAATTAGACTCTCAAGTTCAATGACAATTAATCTGGCCTGTTTCTAACACAAAACCTTTTTAATAAATTTTAATTAAAGTTACACTATGTAACTTTTGGTCCTCCAGTGGTTAAAAAACAAAACTGCATGAATTTTGCAGAAGAACATTGTTTTGGTTGTGCTTCGTCTGTGCATGACTGTGCAGATGAATATTGGTATCTTACTACTCATAAAACATTCACTACTAGGCTTATGAGATATAAAGGATCTCTTTGTTGGAATATAAAGGATCTCTTAGATTGCAAGGATCTCTAGCTGAAGATGTTACAGTAACTATACCCATTGATAGACTTCCTTGAATATAAATTCCACCACAGCACTACAACAACCCATAATGAAATGACTCTTCACAATAGATTATGCTTCACGATGAACTCTGTTAGAGAGCTACATATGGAAATTTATCTGTTCAATATAATATTACGAGCTCTGTCACATTCTCTTTATGCCAGCAGACTATCCTCTGTTTGGTGTATTTCTTTTTTTTTAAACGGGTGATTCCCTGGAGGTTCAAGATTTAGAGTGCTCCATGTCAACCTTTTTTGCCCGCTGTGACAACTAACCTATGCCACTCCCACACCATACACACATCAAAGTAGCCAGAGTAACTTTTCTCTATTTACGGATATAAGGAGACACGCATGGCCGAGTGACACATTTATGCAATTTCCCGTGAAATCCATCCCAATAGGTCTAAAATATAAACACTCACAGGCTTACTAAAAGGCTTACCATAGTGCATCAGGGTAAGACAAAAACACATTTGGAGGAAAGATTGATGATGTACGGACTGATTATTTAAATTTTGTTCATTCTGAACAAAAAAACTAGATTGTGTACCTTTAAATATTTAACATTTATTATGACATTATAATGTGTACGCCATATAAAGATTAATCTATTTAAATTTCAATTAAATCTGATATACAAACGTAGATTATAAAAAAAACATTAAAATATTTTTGGAGTACTTCTTGAAGCTTGAAAGCTCCAGTTTCTATTCATCTTAATGGAAAGAGCGCTACAATCTTGTTTTGTGTTCTAGAAAGTCATAGAAATTTGGAACGACATGAGGGAGAGTAAATGATGACAGAATTTTCATTTTTTGTGTGAACTATCCCTTTGATTTAATTTAAAATGACTTATAACATGCATAAACAAAGCTGCATGAGTCCTCACAGTGACAGCAATAAATCACATCACATCATGTGGCTGATGGGATCGCCCACTCTCCGACAATGCTGTTTTATTTTTCTGTTTTTTTTTGCTGCACTTGTTCTGTTTTTTAGCACCGTCCTACTCAGAACTTCAAGGTGTCAGGACCAAGGGAGGACATGACAGTACTAGCGAGGACAAATTTACTTCACCCCATTTTTTCTTCGCTTGAAACCTCTCCTACGCAATGAGGACCAGTGTGGCCATTCAACAGCCCTCCAGAAAGCTCCCGAGAGAAAGACAGACATGTCAGCTCATCTCTCTCTCTCTTTCCGCTGTGCCGCCACTGTGCCCATCAAAGCTGCTTGGAGACTTTTACAAATACTTTCTTTCTCTCCATGGCCACAGGCAGCAGGAGGGGGGGAAAGGGAGGGAACTTGGCCTTGGTGCTGGAAATGAATCCAGTGTGCTTGGGTTTTCATTTATAACCTGACAAACAAACTTCCTGTCTCCTCTGAGACAGCTTTAAAGGAAAGATTAGACCGTCAGGCTATTAAGAGGCTGTGGCGGCCACTCAAATGCTGCAAGATTCCACTAAGCTTACAATTTAATCTGCTGCTCAGAGTTCGACACCAAACAAGAGAGTGGCAATATTTGGACCATGCAGTGAATTTGGATGCCATGACAGGGCGGTGTTGTGTCTGGGAGGTGAGGAAGTGTAAGTGACTTCTAGTTCACACTGTGCAACCTCCTCCATTTGTTCACGCTAAACTTAGGCGGCCATTAATCTGGGGCACATTCCGGACTCGAGTCTACTAGATGATCCATCATGGAGGACTGACGACTGTTGAGACAGGCAGCCATGTCTGGAAGCCCTCCAACTGTCTGTGGCACAAGACTCTTTATATATGACTGCAGTACAGGAGCGAGAACCTACTGGTAGAACCTAATAACCTACAACTACTTGTTACTAGTTGTTCACATTCAGAATTGAATTAAGAATGCCTTATAAATTCCATCTGAGGTGGCAAAAAGAATGCAGAATTGCAAGATAGATAGCATAGTTCATGCAGTTAGTTGACTAATGCTGTAAGTCACAGGCAAATCAGAATCCAGTACGTGGTAATGCAACACTGTTTGCTAACTGCCACAACAGGAAAAAGCGCAGAAAAAGAACAACAGACGATTTAGATATGCGTGTAATCTCTCAATCATCGTTTCAACTGCGGAAAAACATCAGTAAAACAGCTTGAGAATAATATCTCAAGTAGCATATTTACCTCAGGCAAGTCATTTACTGTCCACAGCATAATAGTTCACTAGAGAAATTAACTCTAAAGATGAGCATTTCACTAAATATATGCACTATATTAGCTTATATATTTATTATATTGAATATATTTATTAAATATTTTTATCCTTATGAAAATGTTAATTATAATTGAATTAATTTAAAGAGAGAGACAAAATTTGTTCAATAAACTACTGTTTAATAAAAAAGAAGAACAAAAAAGCTATTTTATGTTTAGTTTTCTCCCCCCTGCTGGATGGATGGATGGATAGATAGATAGATAGATAGATAGATAGATAGATAGATAGATAGATAGATAGATGGATAGATATTCCATTCCGCTCTATCTCTGTTGTACTGTTACACCATCGCTGCTGTATGTTACATCTATCCTCAAAAACTGATAGATTTTTCCATTTTACTCTCCACAAAACATCTCCCTCTCACTTAAAAGGATAGTTCACCCAAAAATGAAAATTTGATGTTTCTCTGCTTACCCCCAGCACATCCAAGATGTAGGTGACTTTGTTTCTTCAGTAGAACACAAATGATGATTTTTAACTGCAACCGCTGCCGTCTGTCAGTCAAATAATGCCAGTGGATGGGAACTCGAACAATAAGAGTCGAAAACACTTCATAGACAAATCCAAATTAAACCCTGCGGCTCGTGACGACACATTGATGTCCTAAGACATCGCGCCCTGACAACGGCAGTGATGTCTCGCGCTCATTGAAGTATATGCGCGAGACATCACTGTTCAGACCTCACTAAACGAGTGCTGAATGCAGTTGGACATAGTGGTGTATTAGAGGTAAAAAATTATATAAATACTGTTCGGTTTCTCGCACAAACGTGTCTTAGGACATCAATGTGTCGTCACGAGCCGCAGGGTTTAATTTGGATTTGTCTATGGAGTGTTTTCGACTCTTATTGTTCGAGTTCCCATCCACTGGCATTATTTGACTGACAGACGGCAGCGGTTGCAGTTAAAAATCATCATTTGTGTTCTACTGAAGAAACAAAGTCACCTACATCTTGGATGTGCTGGGGGTAAGCAGATAAACATCAAATTTTCATTTTTGGGTGAACTATCCCATTAAGGGCCTTCAATATATCCGGGATGCTAAAAAATGGTGCCTTCATGCATTAAAAAGACACATCAGTTTCAGGGGGTTGGAGGTTAATTAAGTCTATTAACCTTAAATTAATAAAATAATATTTCTTCGTGGAAGTCTCATTAACACATTTATAAACTTAATAAAAAAGTCCAGGCCATCTGGAGTTGTAACTTATTTCATGAACATAATCATTTTTGACACGGTGCTTACGATGCATCCCACGACACCCCACCCGTAATGACAATCGACACTTGTAGCGGTAAAAATTGTTCAGTCAAAGGCGATCACAGGCAACTAGCCACTTGTGCTCTGAATATCAAGTATGTACTTCTGTTGCCCAACCCTAAATGACAGACTCAGATGGGTGTGCTGTTATTACCCAGGCAGCAGTATCTGGGGAGCACTTGTGTGCCCCATCATTACAGTGATGATGCGATTTGGTCTTTAAATGTATTCATATGCCTGTTCCACATGTTGTTTACTCCAGAGACATACCCTATACAAGTACACAAACGCAGATGTGAATGCTAGGCCACATAAGCACTTCTACTGTGGCAGTCAGGCACAGTTCTAAAATCCATAGTTTTTTCTTTTGATTAAATATTGGAATATTTTATACTTAGAAATAAATGTTGAAGCGTATCTGAAACGTTTAAAATTTTTATGAAGAAAATCTTAAACTATAATTGAAGACAACACTAAAAGTTCCCATTGTTTCAACCTCAAACACTGTTTCAGCTTCAAAACAAAGTAAAAAAAAAAAAAAAAAAAAGTATGTATAGGGTTTAGCTGCTTGTGCGAATTTGCTGCATTGAAATCTGCTTGGTTTGAAAGTGAATTCTGCGTGAGCTGAGTTTCACACATTGCTAGGGTGACCACCTGGCTACTGATCTGTTGCAGGACAGTAGATGTGATTTTGCGGGACACGTGAGACAGATAAATTTACCACTATTATGCTATGTAAATACTGATTTACATTTGTTGGCAAACTTGGCATATGCGCCGATTAATGTTTCTGCCGGTGGGTGCCCACACTATAATGTTGCGCTTATGGCAACATTAAATCCTGGAGAGAAGAAAGTTCTACACATGCAGGAGGACTTTGAGCACGCACATGTGATATCTGAGCGAGAACGCGCACGCGTCCAGTTATGAGCGAGAAGGGAATCCGCCTGTGAGCGGAGAGATTTTTCACTATAATAACGCCATAGAACCCGCATTAAATGAACTATTAACGTGAGAAGAAAGTCGTGTCTGAAAGTTGCAATACATTTTTTTATTGGTTAAAACGAGTGGAGAATATCTAATGTTTTTCCATAGGTGCTCGACCATTTGGGTAGCGCTTGAGCATCCACGTGATCGCCGCATGTTCATTGTAAATATTTAACATCAAAATGGATGATTAAATGTTTTAA
Organism: Anabarilius grahami; assembly: GCA_003731715.1. Classification (NCBI taxonomy): domain Eukaryota; kingdom Metazoa; phylum Chordata; class Actinopteri; order Cypriniformes; family Xenocyprididae; genus Anabarilius; species Anabarilius grahami. Next base: position 9,356,421 of record RJVU01035392.1, read on the forward strand.
ATCATAAAATTGGGCAGCTTTGAGCAGCTCTTGAGGTTCTTATCCAGTATGTGAGATGAAACCCTTGCTGGTGTAGCTGTGTTTACCGACTTTGATGAGTCCCGCACTTAGCTATTCCTTTGCACTGTCCACTCAGTTGTCATCAGAGGGAAAACCTCTCTCTACAATTGCGTTGGTTGGTTATTTTCACAGCTAGAATATGACGGCTGCTCAAATAGATTTTTAAATGCCAGTCACAGTTTTTATTATATTGGTATTGTAATTTCAGAGATGAAAAAAATTCCATACATAAATGAAATGCGGGACACTCCTTAAGTCTTGCGGGACGCGGGACAAAGCTCCCATTTCGGGAATGTCCCACAAAATGTGGGACGGGTGGTCACCCTACACATTGCTACAGACAACAGACCTTTTTTTGCTAATGTGACCACATCATTATTTCACAATGCAAAACAACATATGCATAACTATAGAAGCCTTGGCGCTTACGTAATTTGACAGAAGTGCTGCTGCTAGGGTGCAGGTAGGAGACAGAGAAAGGCATTTCACTTGTTATTATTATATTAGTGATGTCTTTATTATAGTCCTCCTCATTGTAGCATCTAATGGATTTTTCCATACCCGCAACCCCTGGGGTGTTGTGATGTACAGAGGGACGCAGGGGGGTTACTTTATGTGGATTGAACAGCCATGTCTTCATGCCCTGAGGTCAGCGTTGGGATGAGGTAATGCTGTCTCTATCATCCCAGCAGGCCCCCCACCCTCATCCTCCACGTCTGGCTGGTGCAGGTCTTCACCTCTCTCTTCAGCAAGCACTACATCACGATCAACAATAGACTCCTAACATCTGCGCCGGGAGCCATTCATGGACTGAGACCTCTCATGGGGAGCACTTTTTCTAGTAAGACAAAGCCCAGCCGTGTCACGCACTGAGCGGCCCATTGTCTCGCACAAAAGGGGGGGCCTATAGCTGCTAGAGCAATGGAAAGTTTTGTATTGGTAAACCTAGAAAAACTCAGAGACAGTTGTCTGCTTGGAGTGCTAAATGCTGTTCACAAACAATTCAGTTATAAATGAAAATGAACAATAAACCGAACTTACCTAATAATAATGTTCACTTTTTTGTATAGTGTTTTATATAGAAATTTTTGTAACAGTGTTAAAAAGTCAGTAAGATTTTTTTTATTATTATTAATGAATTCTTATATTCATCAAGTAAAGACATTAAAGAATTCTGTTTCAAATAAATGCTGGTCTTTCTATTTATCAAAGAATGTTATCACAGTTTTCACAAAATATTAAAAGGCAAAGCTCTTTTCAACATTGATGATAATAATAATAAATGTTTCTTGAGCAACAAATCAGCATATTAAAATTATTTCTGAAGGATCATGTGACTTTTAAGGTATTTAAGTAATGATGCTGAAAATTCAGCTTTGCCGTTACATGAATAAATTACTTTTTTTTTATATATATATTTAAAATAGAAAACCATTATTTTAAATTGCAACAATATTTCACAATATTACTGTTTTACTATATATTTGTTCAAATAAATGCATCCTTGGTGAGCATAAGACTTTCAAAAATCTTACTGACCCCCAAACCTTTGAATGTGTATATTATAAAAGATATAATTACATAAAAAAGTTATAAAAATAGAGCTATTTAAAAATGTTAAAAAGATAACTATATAAATCTAAATCTAAATAATTTTGAATCAAAATTCACTTGTTTAGATCATCATAGAACTAAACATTTATTAATTCATATATTTTCTTACAAACAAAAGCTTGCTTAACAAATTTAGGGCTCATTCACACAAAACGCGTTTTTGCTTTGAAAAAAGCGAGAAGCGGGCAGAGGAATGGGGAAAAACGCAAGGTCTCGAGAAAAGTTGGACTGATTTTAACTTGAGCGTCACGTTTTCAGAGGGCTATGTCATTCGCGAGACGCTGCAAAACACGGTTTTTAAATGCCACCGCTGACGTGTTTTTCTGCAGCTCGGAGCGTCTTTTCAAGTTGAAAAAAAACGCCCTACGTCAAGCACCTTTTGGACAGCTAACCAATGACAAGCAAGTAGTGAGACCTGACGTTTGCATAACAACAAGAAAAAAATGGTGAAGGTACCGATAGATGGACTTATTGTAACTTATAAAGAGGCTGTGTGGGCACAGATTGGACGGATCCTTGGTTGTTCAGGTAAGTATATCATCTACTACTAGCCGTTAACAAAACTATCACCTGCTCAGCAACAGTTATCAATTCCGTAACATGCTGATTAGGCGACGCTTGCCGTTATATGCTAGCTGTTGTTATAGCAACAAAAGATGCCATCGGCTGCTACAGTATTTGGAACCAAACGCTGCCAGCTTTTTTTAACAAAAACATTTTTCTTGTCAAAAAAGATGCCAAGTGTGAACACGCCCTTACTGTAACTATAGAGCTCCGGATGTCACGTGACCCATTCTGTTTGCACCACCATACTGGCAGGCAGGGACAGCCAGGAGCGAATATGAAACGAATGGCGCCAGCATGAGTTTCAAGGCAACAGAGTTCACTGCGCACTTTAATTCAAAAGACATAGACCTATACATAGCAAAACCTAATAGAATAAACATAACAGATCCCTATAAGGCCCCCGGGGTGCTTTCAACATGTATCGATAAAGGAACAGATAGCTTTCCTGACCTGCAGTATCCTGATATCTACAACCATCATCAACTTCCCCTTGTCCTACTCAGGAGCCTACAAAAGCCTGGAGGGGTACAAATGGATGCCATATCAAGTGTATAGCGTTAGTTCTGGCAGGTCACATTAGTCAAGCTCACATCAGCTGACACTCAGCTGAATCACACTGACCTATAGGAATAAGACGCCTATCATCGCATTCGTATATATATATGGTCTATTCAGTATTATCAGCAGCATCACTATGAGTTGTGTAATCAGGAATTCAGCGAATTCACAAGGATTTCACTTCATGTTCAAGTTCTTAAACAAACACACTATTTCGCCGCATTGATTATAAATTGCTCGATTTGGAAGTGACCTGAAACATGTTCAGATGAGATCTGCACTCATCACACAAATGGGAAGGATATCAAGAAGGAGATAAAGAATCAACATCACAGCTGGCTGTATTTCACCCTACATGAATCTCAAAGTCTTCAAAAAGCAAAGCTAAGTTTCCTTTTTAAGCTCTTTCAGTGCTTTCCACATTTTGTGGATGGGAAAACAGATTGCGATACCTTATGTGATTAAATTTCAAAAGGCTATCATTTCATGTATGCACCGCACGTTTCAAAGTTAAATGTGGCGCTGTCGCGCATTCTACCTGCTCAGGCAGCGCTCAGACTGCTTCTAAGTGGTTCGCAATCAATGTATACTGTTTACTATAGTGCACGTTTATGCCAAGTGATTGCTTATGCTGATATGACTAATGCTGTTCAATATTGACAAAAGTTTACTTTATAGTATTGTAAAATATTGTAAATGGTTGTAAGAACGTATATTATTATCTACCTCATCTAAACTTGAATAAGCAGCCCGCAATAGTAAGCATAGTCCGAGTGTATATAGGTCTTGTTCATAAATAAGTCACTAAAAATGTATACTTCCACCTGATTATTTTTTGGTTACACAACTGTATTTAATTTGATTCAAATTCAATTAATTTATATTAATTTCATTTCATATATTAATTCGTTAATTTGAAGTTAACTACTGTAGCTTCTGACCATTTTTGTGCTGTAGGTAGAAGGATTTTCCACACAGCTACAAGTATTTCAAATCTGTGGGAAGCACTGTTTTAATGAATGCTATCAGATTATTGACAACATGATTTTTAAGGCATCTGTTTCTTAAGGTTATCCAGCCTGCTCCTTAAGCTTTTTGGTATTGACCACATGCTGTTGTCTTATGCTCATTCAGGTAACTGCTTTTAAAGGGGCATGCTGCTCTCCTCAGCTGCTTGTAAGAAGAGCCCCCCTCGCTGCTACTCTCCTTCTGTATGGGGCATGCTGCTCTTCTCAGATGTTTGTAACAGAAGAGCACCCCTTCACTGCTACTTCCCTCCTGTAAGGGGCACGCGACCTCCAGTTCGCTATTCAGAGGGATATGCTGCTCCGTTCCATTATGTCCTATTGTCTTTCCATCTTTCCAGTATACTTTTTTCATTCAGATTTTGCAGTCGGTTTGTGGTTGGGGGGTTGTCAGCATATGGTTTTGTTTTGGGGGATTATCGCTGCTCTCCCTGCTCTTATCCATGCTAGGCTGAATGGATGGGCAGGGAGTTTTTGCCCAGAACAGAACCATACCGCCAATCCAAACTGTACACTCTAAAAAATGCTGGGTTAAAAACAACCCAAGTTGGGTTGAAAATGGACAAACCCAGCGATTGGGTTGTTTTGACCCAGCAGTTGGGTTAAATGTTTGCCCAACCTGCTGGGTAGTTTTATTTAACCCAACAATTGTTTACAAATTACTATATGTCTGGCTTAAAATGAACCCAAAATAGGTTGGAAATTAAAAATCAGACTCATAATTACTAGAGGCAACAATAATAATCATTAATAAGAAATTTAATAAATGTTTATTGTTTAAATATTATTCAAAAAAAGTATTAATAAATGTTTGTTTATTAAACATATTAATAAATGTTAATTTCCTACATATTTTGGGTTCATTTTAAGCAAGAAAAACAGTAATTTTTAAACAATATTTGGGTTAAATAAAACTACCCAGCAGGTTGGGCAAACATTTAACCTAGCCGCTGGGTTAAAACAACCCAATCGCTGGTTTTGTCCATTTTCAACCCAACTTGGGTTGTTTTTAACCCAGCATTTTTTAGAGTGTATGCTAACTGCCAGTCATCTTTGACAATAGTGATCCTGACAGAACAAATTTTCTGATCAATATTCAACTTTGGAGTCTGCCAGGCCAGCTAAAACCTGCTTTGTAGTCATTGGAAGGGTAAGTCAACTGTGTTGTTAGCTAACATAATCGACCCTAGCTGTCCTTGTTAGCAGGTAGCCAGCATAGCTATATCACTGTGAGTACAGTAGACATCATAAATGTCATGAAATCTTAACCCGTGCATATTGCAGGTTAAACATTTTTTTCGAGATGAATATATAACCTTGTACAAAAATACCATATAAAAAGGTACTGCGTGGTTTAAAATGTTTTGCAGGACATAAGGGCATGAATTTAGTAAATAAAGTGACGGTCTCTGTAAAAACCGCTTTTTTTTCAGCGTCGCGTCATTTTACGTCACTAAAGGGAGTCGATCGCCGAGCTCTGTGTTGATTCAGTGCAGAGTAGGTTGATATTCAGTAACAGCGGTCGTGAATCAGTGTGTTTTCGGTAGTTTTTGTATTCTATTTATCATCGAAATGGTAAATTATTGTGTTTGTGGAGGCTGCACAAACTCCAGCCTGTCAGGACATCGAGTCCAGAGGTTTACTTACAAGAAAAAGGACGCTGCTATCTTCCGTGCCAGTGTGTTTTGTGCAGGTGAAGAGACGGACTTCACTTCTGCATCTGCTTCGAGAAAAGCGTTCATTAGACCGGAGGATTATCATATGATTATCGATATGACGGAGTTCAACACTGTAATATTACTGTAAATGATTATATTAAATGAATAAACTTACACACGCGATGCTTCTTCACCGTTTTTACTTGAATCAATTTCAACACTGATGAATACAAATTATGTTCACAAATACATACAGTCTCACACTCACACAAAACAGTTTTGAATTATGTGCTGGTAATGCTCCAATTTCATTCATGCCATGTATATAAACTTCAAGATTCAAGATTCAAGAGTTTTATTTGTCACATGCACAATTATATAGAGCATATATAACCAGCAGTGAAATGAGAGTCAGGTCCGCTCCATGGACNCCGTCAGAGATGCAGCTCGATGAACACGTGAATTGTGCACCGTAAGTCTTTTTATTATTATTTCATTTGCTAACTACCAAATCAGTCGTGATGAGGAACCGCTATATCACGTAACTTTAATGTGGACGGATATTAACGCGTGTGATATACGCCTGATCAAGGTTTATTAGATTCTGTTATTAGTAATCAATAACGTTACTCCTAGATGACCAATAGCTTTGCTATTCCCTGATTCATGATAATAATCTGTACAATATTGTGATCTGAGCACATATCGTTAGCTAAGCTAACACCGGTCTCTGCCCTGTTCTCCACTGGTTCTCCTCACACAACAGCTCAATTTGTCTCTTTTGACCGTTATTCTGTCTAATTCTGGCCTGTCCTGCTCTCTTGACCACATAGCAGGCTAATGTGGTCAATATGTGGTCTAATTGTATGGCCGTGGTTAGTTATACGAGTATGAATAAACATTTACAATTTCCTCAGCGTCCGAACTGTCATTGAGATCCATTGTTTTCCTATTGTTTATATTGAGCGCACTCCCTTGAGTTACGTCACTTCCGATTTGGCATTTTTCAGATGCGGAAGTAAAATTCTCTCACAAAAAACGACTCCAGAAGCCTATTTAACGTATTTATACGTGTTTTTTCAAGAAAATCTATTTCATACATTATTTTTACATACATTGAATCACTGAAGCTCTAACCTGCAATATGCCCTTTAATCCCAAAAAATTCCCAAATTATATCATTAGTTAAATATCATTAGTTGCCCCTTGAAATAATCAATATGTTGTTGTTTTTTTAATGGAAAAGTGTGTGAAAAATTGTGTTTTATGTTCGGTCACAATTATGACCAGTGGGATAATATGTATACCGAAAATTTTTATATAGCCTATATCAGCCCAGTTACTTAACACATTTTAAACTCTTTCATGTCATTTTAGGGTTACTATTAAACATAAAAACCCTTATCCAACACTTATAAACAAACAAACAAAAAAACATATGAATATAGGAATACTGAGACAAAAAATTTAATAAAAATTCAACCATCTGTATTTTCCCACCGGTCACTATTGTTGCCATCAATATCTTTACTCATTCTATGACCACACTCAACAAAAATGAATAATTGTGAATTCATATATTAATACTAGACACCTTACAGATAATGTGTACCAAAAATATTTGCAATATCTTTCTGTTAACATACTTTACTAACCTTTTGTGTTGGAGCAGCCATCATCTACTGATGGTGTAAACAAGAATTAAACTGCTCTGGTCATGTGACATTTTGCAATTTTGCATTTTGTTTCAACCAGCTCCCTAGTTCAGTAGTCAGGGCACTGATAAGGGAGTAGGATATTTTAAAGGCTGTCTCAATTGCGAAATCCTAGTGCAAACATTTGCTTCCTAAAAAAAAGTCCTAAAAAGTCCCACAACGCACAGTGAAAACCAGGGAGATTCAATGCTCACTATGTTCCCTAATGGAAAATACAAACCATTATTTAATTATATTGCTGCAGAAACATTCATTGCTAGACAGGTAATGAACATAATCTAGCTAACATTTATCATTTATTTATGGCTGAAATGTTTTGTAACAAGCAAAGTATTTGTCAATCTACTTTAAATAACATTAAAAATAATGTCAGAAAGATATCAGTTCTGCTGTTGTTCAAAAATACCAGTAAGTGAGCTAGGGTCCTTACTTTCCTTATCAGTGCCTGAATTATAGTGTACATTATATACAGATTCACCATAGGAAGCTGATTGAGATGCACCCAATGATTACAGTCATTATTCAGGAAAAAGGAAAAGAAACTTGACATTAACTTGACTTAAAAAGGCTTATAGATCCTGTTCTCATGTAGTCAAGAGTCATACCCCTTCGTAAATACAGTTATCCCACATAAGGACCCTATGTTATCGATGAACTGTTCAGCTATGATATAAGGGCACCTGTAGAAGGATATGCATTCTGAGCATTAAAGTAAATGATAAGCATGTCGGGAATGACTGCGTTGAATGCTGTCTGTCCGACCTCGAGAGTGCATTTGTAACATGTGCTTTGTTACACACTTGTGATCACACCCACACTCGTACTTGCGTACTGACCCTTGGAGAACATCAGAAGCACAGAACAGTAGCAGCCAAAGCCCCGCCCCCTCTCAGGCACCTGTAGAGGCACGTCGTAGGTGGCAGACTCATCAGAGAGCTGCCCACGAGCACAGACCTGTACCACGGTGCTATAATGAGAAAACCCCAGGTCTTTCATCACTAATATCATCTTCTCAGCACTTACGTTGGCCTGTGTAAACAGCCTCAGTAATGTTGCAAATGTTCTGTCATAAATCTTCAAGACTAAAAAGCTGCGGAAATAAATAAATAAGCTTCAACGGCTTTATGCTCTATTGGCCGGCGGAACGTGAGTGGCTTCGCTAAGTCTTGGCCTAGAGCGTACATGTGCATGAGATCCATCCGTATAGCTGTCATGTATATCTCATGTTAAAGGGATAGTTCACCCACAAATTTAAATCCAGATCATTTACTCACCCTCAAGTTTTTGTATGACTTTCTTCTGTTGCGCTCAAAAGAAGATATTTTGAAATTTAGTTCATACAATGAAAGTCAAAGGGGTCTGATAATGTTTTAGACCCCATTCACTTTAATTGAATGGACAAAAACAGTGAAAAGATACATGGCGATGTGTGATTTTCATTTTTGTGTGAACTATCCCTTTTAAATACTTTAAATATACCAAATCTACTTCAGGGCATCATAAACACAAGGTTCACAAAAGTCACACAAAGGTTAATTATACCAATAAATATGCATTGTCATTACTCAGTATCCTGATTGTATTGTTACTTACTGGACATAATTCATAATACAAAACTGTTGCAATCCTATTACAACAAGACAGCTAAGAAAGCAAAGGCTGATTTGTTATTATAATTGTTTTCCCGACATGAATGTCAGGCCCAATTAAAACCGATCACGGCAGTTGATGTTTGGACAAAACAGTTCTATCAGCATCTCAGAAATATTTTAAACACGCATATATTTACACACACACACACACAAATGCATGCAATGTAGAAAGAAAATTCTTCGGTCTATTTTATGGTGCTGATAAACTAAAACAACAATGTCTGACACAGGAGAGAGTACAGAGGAAGATTATTACCAGAAGAACCATATAATGTGTGATGGATGTTTTGAACACCAAACACCCACCCAATATACAGCTTGTCAAGCTCCAGGGGAGCTGTAGAAAGCAATTCTTCCATCATTACCTGGCACTTCTTCAAGAATAAAAAGAAAAATCCAACCCAAACAATACCTCACACCTACCTGATCTTTAAATCAAAGGCTCCTGTGGGATTTCTGTGGAATTTTTCTTCTAATGATCAAAAGAACTCTAGTCCTTCAAATTGACAGAGTATTATATCTTTAATACTGTCATTTTGCCACCCTGTAGCTGAATAGTACACAATTAGGAATGTACAAACATATTGGGGGTTTCGAAAAAAAATAAATAACAGAAAGCATACTCAAACTAGCCTAAATATTAAGAAAATTAAATAAAAAAACTGATTGATTAGATGACAGATAGATAGATAGATAGATAGATAGATAGATAGATAGATAGATAGAAAAGTTAAGTGTCTAACTTTTGAAGAAAAAAAAATATAAATATAGTTTACTATTTGTAACAGAAAAAAATGTCAATCTGCTTCAAATATTTATTTTAAAAATATTTATTAAAATAAAACAAAACAATATACTGATATGGCCCCCAGTGTACTGTGCATCCCAAACTGCAATATAAGAGGAATGGAGTCTTACCTTCATGTGAAGCAAACAAAGGTTCAGATGACAGCAAGCACATGACCAAAGAAAAGAGAAATGAAAAACAACAGTTAGTATTTATTTTTTTTTTTTAAAGAAACCATATTAAAATACATAAACAGTATCCAACAGTGATTTTCTGGTAACACTTTACAATAAGGTACATTAGTTAACTACATTAGTTAACATTAACTAATAATGAACTGCACTTATACAGCATTTATTAATATTAATTTCAGCATTTACTAATACATTATTAAAATCAGTTAATTAGTTAATGCACTGTGAACTAACATGAACAAACAATGAACAACTGTATTTTCATTAACTAACGTTAACAAAGATTAACAATTACAGTAACAAATGTATTGCTCACGGTTAGTTCATGTTAGTTAATACATTAACTAATGTTTAACTAATGAACCTTATTGTAAAGTGTTATCGATTTTCTCTTTTGTGATCAGATCTTTTTGGTAAGGATATTCACTCATGCATGACGCCTCACTACTCAATATTTTACTGTACTCTCACAGAAAAAAGTTTCTAACAGTGGCAGTCTTTGATACAAACAGCTGAGTCTAAAGATTAGATCCCATCTTCTTACTTCAGGCAGCCGAGTGTGAAATTAGTTAAGTCAAAAGGGAGTGAGTTAAGTAATATTCAATGTCTCCATAAAATCTGTTAAAGGCTTTTTGTCCTTAAAATCATTTGCGCATCTGTAGACCACTAGAATACTCACATATTTGCTAAGGTAAAACCAGACGCCCTTTTTGCTTGCCTACAATTACTTTAATAAGGTACAATTGCAGTGCATCCCGTAGAGCTTGTACTGCTCAGCAGAAACTGCTAGACCCTAAATAATGCTTAAACGCAAAAGTTGAGAGTCAAAATGTCAACGCAAACCATCAGGATACTAATTCCCAGTACATGTTTTATGTTTAGAAACAGTGAAAGAGAACAGACCCTTACTAATGTGTTTCCTTTACTTTGACCGCAGGGTTACAGCCTGCTCTCCAGGTTACATTTTAATTCAACAGCCATTTTCTCAGTGGTACAGACTGTTCGAGAACGACATGATTACTATCAAGGACAGACAAATGCGTCCTGAGTGTTTGTCTCTATTCTCTGTTTCTCATTACCGTCTGCTCCCTTGTTTGTTTTGTTTTAATGGATCGGATTGAAATACAGCCTCTCAAAGTGACAAAAACAGAACCGACCAATGTTCAAGAAAGGGTCACCCTCATGTCTTTCTTTCTTTCTTTCTTGTTTTGCCTGTAGCTCGTAATTAGCCCGTGCACATTTTGACCAATTTTGACAGCACGGGTCACATATTTTGCAACTGACTGCAGAAATGGTCAACCAGAAACGGACATGATCATTACCTCTTGTTCAACCTCACCTGTTTTGGTGAAATTATTTAATGACGTTTCAATGTTTTAATACTGTAATGAAGACACATCTACTAATGTGGATATGGCACATTCTTCTGCTTTACAGATACGCTCCATCTGCTCTGTTTATGATGCTCGTTCAGCAACCAAAACAACTTCCCACAGCATGTCTCCAACGTGCACCTTTATTAACACTGGCATGTCTTATATTACAGGGCAACTACTCTACTGACTGGCTTAAATGAATAAGAAACACCACTCTAAGTGATATGCACTGAATGCAGATGCACCTGCAGTGAACAAAGCCAGATGCTGAAGTACGTCTGGTCATGAAGAACCTCAAAATCTAATGTGCAAATGAAATACTGAACTATATAGCCAGCTGAACACTTGTTTACTGATTTAAAGGTTGGAAGGGACCATAACTACTGCGAGGTGCTCATTTGAAATACAGAAAACTGCAGTTCCTACCAATATAAAAAAGGGAGTGGTGTAGAAAGGAAAGCTTTAGGGGTCACAATGCCCGACTGACTAGCTAGTCATTTAGTGAGGTCGAATAATTTATTTTGATTTTTTTCTTATGCACTTCTTTAGTTTAGAAATGTAGGTGTTAAAGGGTTAGTTCACCCAAAAATGAAAATTCTGTTATTAATTACTTCATTGTCTTGCTGGCAATGCAGACCTACTGAGCCATTAGATTTTATGAAAAATATCTTAATTTGTGTTCTGAAGATGAACAAAGGTCTTACAGGTGTGGAACGACATGAGGGTGAGTAATTAATGACAGAATTTTCATTTTTGGGTGAACTAACCTTTTAAGGGTCCTACTAAAAAAAAAAATAGACAAAAATTAGACAAAAGGCACTGTAACATCAAATCTAATGATATGAAAGAAAATATATATATATTTTTTTTTTAGGAAAAAATAGTCAATATTTAATGACTATAGGGCTTATTTCTTGGCATTTCAAAAACATAACAACAGTAAAAATCAACCAGATCATGGGAGACATTGATCTCATCCATCCTCCAGCCTGAGAAAGCAGGATCTTTCAGGCTTCAGACAGCCAGAGACACTGCTGCCACATCTGCCTCTCACCTGCCAGAGATAATTACATCCAAGACACAATGACACAAACTGTGATTGGCCAATCTGCTCTAATTCAAAATAGATTATCTGCCCTTGAAGAGACTCTGAGGTGTTGTTGGTCCCTTAGTGTACAATAAATACATTTCACAAAATCATAATATGAAACTACAATCTAGACACCATTTAAATAGCAAAAATGCAGATACCTTTGAGCATCTGCAGAACTAAAGTGGGGAAAAAAACAACATTTCTCAAAATGTGCTTTCTCTTTTGGCAATTAAGGGCTCCAATAATGCTTGGATGAAAACCAAAATAATTTAGACTAATTTAATACTATTGTTTGTAATTCAGTGAGTTAGAACGGGGGCTCGTAATTACAGACTCACCTCATTACCAACTGTGAATTGCGCTATTCTTTTAAGAAAGTTGAAGTTATTATTATTATTATGCATTCCTGAGATAAAATGTGTTTCAGTAAAAAAAAAAAAAAAATGCTTTCTTTGGCTTAAGTTTCCAACTTCAGTTATTTTAAAGGCTGTCCAAGGGTTACTGAGACTGATTAAATCAGGCGATTTTTATGCTCTGACTTTTTTAGATTTAGGAATGTGCACAAATAGAGATCTTTTATCTTTCAAATATAAATGAGAGGGGTTCCTTGAACTCTGAAACAGACTTTGTTTACCAAGTACATGATAAATGATGAATACAGCAGGAATTTTAAACTATGTAAACATTGATTTCTTTCACACAAAAATATTGTGAAATCCAACAAGGTTTTATGGAGGTCACTGGTTAGCAGAGGCCACCGGTTCAGCAATATCAGAAAGGGCATCAGGCAGCCTGAGACGGATAAAAGTAGTGGATTCACAAAATGTAAAACTTACGAATGCTTACGATTATCAAGATTTTTAAGCGTTTGTGGGAATAACATAGATATGGTACTGCTTTGCCACAGATGTTTTAGGTAATACACAGTCACTGTCAATCTAATTCTTTTTTTTTTTTTTTTTATAATTCATAATTCTGTTATTGGTTAATGTTAGGAAATTTGTATTTGACTCACACACATTTTGCACACTAATACACTCCTCTTTTTTTCCGAATGCACTTGCAAAAAAGATCAATATGTGGCATCAGGTGCAAATTGGAAAACAGAACAGAGAATTGAGGGAAATAATAACAGCGACACTAAAAAAAACTGAAAATATTATTGACAAATGGCTGAAAATTCAAGGCTTCAGACTGGATCTCACTAGGAGACTCTCACTGAATGTAAATGTATTAACTGGCGAACATCCAACCTATCATCAACCCCCTCACAAGAAGAGAAGACAGACAGGACTGTGAGCTTAAGCCCAAAGCCTCCATCACGGTTCACCCATCCGGATCCGACCTGTCAGTAGAGATGGATCTGTCTTCAAGTTCTCTTTCAATATCAACGCTAGTCCATAATGCACTACCAGTGTGCTGAAACACAGCATCCATGTCAAACATTACTCATTCCTCCAGCTAACATTACAATTTATAAAGCAGCAGGGTGTCATCCATTCTCTAGTCCTGTAGAATCTAGGATGGCGACTATATGATAAAACACAACAAGCCTGACAAAAACTGAGCATCTTCTTCAACAGGTACTGTATCTCTAACTGTCTTGTTCTGGAGTGGGTGTTCAGAAAGCAAAAAGCCCCCCTGGAAGGCAATTAGGGATGCAGCAAAAGGAGAGAACCGTGGCACACCTCGCCGATAAAAAAGGTCACAGCATACCCAATTACTAATGACATTTCCTATTTGAATTCTATGCACGATTTTAAGTGGATCCCTGTGATCGGCATATTGTGCATCTGAGCACACAGTTGAGATCTGATCTGAATTCATGGATCAGAATGTCATGGAACGCATACGGTGAAGTCATCAAGCTGACAACCATCATGACCTCTGTCAAAAGTCTCTGTAAGTGTTGTTTGACCCATTGTGATGTTAAGCAAACACACAACGCTCAGTCTCTGAAACATAGACGCATAGGACAGAGCACAGTCAGATCTACAAGATACACGCTGACTAAGATACAAGCAGTTGTCTGAGCTTTCCTGGAAAATAGCCAATAGCTGTGAGCTGTAATTTGTGCAAATCGTTTCTCTGGGCAGCTTTTTTCCCCATTGTGGTTTCTGATATATCATACTAAGACTATTGAGACAATTTCTTTTTCCATGTTGATTAAAATGTCCATGGAAACCTCAGAGGCAGGTGCTGATGATATCTAGTAGAACTTATTTGCTCACTTGAACACAAGGAAATGTGCACCACAAACTGCTATGACCGGGTCAATGCCCAGACTTAATATATGAGAAAGCGAAAACTCAAAGGATGACTGCAAACACTCTTTTCCTTCATATTTAAAATGTATTTAAAGGGATAGCTCCCTGTATGGCTCTCTTCTGTGGAACACAAAGGAAAAGATTTTGGAAAAGATTTTTGTTTATGTAATGAATGTCAATATATATGTGACCCGTGCAAATGAGTCGCAATGAGCAAATTATCAAGATGAGTTGACTTATTTTCTATTAAAATCTCTTCAAGATGATGTATGATTTGTTGGAATCTGACAAAAAAATGACTGAGCTACACCTGTTTGAAGTCAATAGAGTCAGCAAAGTCAATTTTGAGAAAACTCGAGTTTTCTGAAGGTTTCAAAACAAATTCATCTAGCAACAATACCTTAAAATCTCTGGTAATACCACCAAATTTGACACAAACCAAGTCAAAACCCATATCTATAGGAAGAAATATATATTAAACTTTTTTTCCATAATTAATTCCACAATTGTTTGATTAACATTAATCTATATAAGACCTACTGTATCTCATGGATCTACTGTAATGTTACACATCAGATGTTTTTCCCTAACAGTTAACCAAACATTCACTTAAGTCATAACAGATAATGTTTGCGTGAATACTCACCAAGACAGATATTTTTTTTTTAAATACTGTAATTCTGTGTTTATCGGGATCACGTGCTGTCTGAGGTGTCTTTGTGCGGGCGCTTCAGATTTGTCAGTCAGCCCGAGTAAGATCGTTTTGTTTACATCAGCATGAGTTTGAAAATCACATTTCATTGGTTCAGACTCATGTCGTCGAGAATTCGCTATGAAAATTCACAAAGCTGGAATGCTGTGTTTTTCAACAATACCAAACTTGTGGTGAGAGGAAGCATCAGTCGTCAAGAAGCGAGTAGAGAAAAACATAATTTTTCATGGACAAAGGAAAGGTACTCCTCTCAGAAAACATACAAATAAAGATACTTTTAAATGTTTAATTGCTATTTGGAACATTGAGATCGCTAGATGAGGGCTTAATGAGCTAATTTTTGTGAAAACCTGTGTGCATTCCGACTCATTTTGACAGCACGGGTCACATATATAAACAGTGGGTACCTTCCAAACTATTTTTACTTAAGTAGTGTGAATACATTTTAATTCACTTCTGATGGAATAAAAATTTAAATGGTTTTAAAAGCAGAAATAACAAGAAGAAATCAGATGGGCTAGCAGGCTTCATCATGTTAATTGAAATACAGTGGACACTTCAAGACTCTTGACGGCATAACGCAGATGAAATGGTCAGCGAGGCTTCAGATAGAGACAGAGCTTTTCCACAGAGAATTGGCCTACTTTGTCTCGTGTCTGCTCTGAGGCTGAACATGCTGTCCACTCGTCAGCTGGCCCTGCTGTACAGAATCTGTATTCACATGTGCCAGTCTGTATGAGTTGTAATGATTTTCTAGGTTTAACAACCGTAGAGAGGAAATGGCAATGCCTGTGGAATAGCTAAAGAAGAACCCACGATTCCATGGCTACATATTTAACCAGACATGCAGCAAATTGAAATCAAACATGCTTTGGGGCATTAATCCAGTCTAGGGTCTCTCTATTTGAATTACCCCAGCTTTGGACTTTTCATACTGGACAATGTGAGCCCAGTGTGTTCAGTGATGTGGTGCCTGCAAACTGCACTAAAAATTCAGTTTGTATAATCCCACATCTGAGCACGTCATGCTCCAAAAGCCTTTGCGGGAAGCATGGCAGTTCAAAATCAAAAGACGCTCATGATGCCAAATTGCCCATTCAAGAAGAACGTTGTATGATATCTCTGCTCAAGAATGAAAACAGTTTACTCCAACAGCTTGAGTGAAGGCCAACGAAAACAGCAAGTGAAAACTGATTCGCAAACTGAATCACAAAAATAATTCATGGCCGTGATGTTTTTACCGTCACTACTCCCTTTTTTCCTAGTTCAAGAATGACTGGCTTATTCAGACTGGTCCCTGGGTTTATTGACCCTTAGATGACCCTCAGCTAACGGTCTCTGAGAGCTTTTGAAGATACATTCCCCTTTTCTGTACCACACAGACAAAAGCAAGTAACGCCCAGGAGCAGAAGCAGCGCCCACACCCGTACACACACTCACTCCTACACACTTTCATTTAACACAGCACTCTGTTAAAACGCTACACTTGAAGGTCAAGAATTGTATGCTGCGTGCTTCTGGGATCTGTCTGACCTCTTTATTTGTTATCGTACGATAAAGTCCTCCTGAAGGAGACACCTCCAACTCAAGGCGAGGAAAGTAACGATCTAAGTCCTATGTGCCGTTATCTTCTGAGAAAATGAACGATGTGCTACACTGTAGGTGTGTTGCAAATATGTAAATTATTCTTCAGTCTAGGGATCAAGCACTTGGAGTCCTTCAGTGGAAGAGGAAGGACACGTTGCTTTCATGCCGTAAATGATTATCAGGTGATACTATCGAAGCAACATAGCTGAGAAACTGCAGAGCAACAAAACGCAAACTGCATGGATGTGATCCAAATTCAAGCTGACTAGACTAGAAGGCAACAAGAGAAAGAATGTTCAGAATGCAAGGCAAAGGAACCATTTTAAAAGGACAGTACTCACAAAAATGATAATTTGTTCATCATTTACTTTTTATTTTATTTTTTATTTTTTTTAAAATACAAAAGTACATTCTGAAAACTGAACTGGTTGTTCTTTTCCATGCAGTTACAATGAATGTGGATTAAAGCTTTCAAAGCTTCAAAAAAGCTTTGGGGTCAGTATGACTCATAACACTATATTCCAAGTCTTTTAATGTCATACAATAAATTTCAGACTGAAATTTGACTAAAAGATTGACAAAAATCCCTGAGCATTTAAAGTGAGTTGAACGAATGAACCAGATCAATGTTTTGTGAACGAATCATTTATCATTGATACGATCCAACTCAAAACAATGATTTGTTCATAAATTAGACATTAGCTACTTCTAAAAATTTTTATAATTTAAATTTTAGTCTTTTTCTCACACAAAGCTTTTGCATCACTCCTGATGAGTCATATGGGCCACTTTTACGAAGTTTTTGCCCAATTTTTGAAGCTTGAATGCTCGAGTCCCTGTTCACCTGCAAAAGGGTAAATCCAATTTGTGAATGAATCATTTATCATGTTTTTTTGGCAGCCAAATAAAAAGATCTGACTCAAAAGAATGATTTGTTTGTAAATCAGACATGGTTATTTCCTCTGCCTAGGAGAGTCGACACAAGACTTTTTATTCAATTACTTCAATTTCAGTTTTTCTCACACAAAGCTATATCACATCACTTCATAAGTCATATGGGCCTTTTATGATGCTTTTGCCCCATTTTTTAAGAATGAAAGCTTTAGTCCCAATTCACTGTAATTGAATGGAATAGAGCTTGGAAAACAACATTTCTCCTTTTGTATTCTGCTTAGCAAAAATAATGTCATCCAGGTTTGGAGCATCATGAGTAAGTAAATCATTTTCATTTTCAACTGAACTATTGTGTTTTATCCTGTAAATAAGACATATATCTAGATCTAGTAGCTCTAAATTCCAAACTAGATGAAGAGTGAGAGAGAGAGAGTGTGTGTCTGTGTGTGTGTGTGTGTGTGTGTGCGCGTTTTTGTGACATATCAGGACACAAATGTGTATAATGACATGGGTATGACATAGGTATTACAAAAAGAGGTGACTTATGAGGACATTACCCATTTCCCCACTTTTCAAAAGGCTTATAAATCATACAGAATGAGTTTTTGTGAGAAAGCGAAAGTGTGCACAGTTTCCTGTGATGGTTAGGTTTAGGGGTAGGGGTAGTGTAGGGGGATAGAAAATACAGTTTGTACAGTATAAAAACCATTACGCCTATGGAATGTCCCCACAATTCACAAAAACAAACAAGTGTGTGTATTCCAGATGACACTCTTATATCAGGCTAGCACCCAGGAATTTTAATGCTGTCTAGACAGATGTTAAGAGACTCTGGTTTTTCAAGCCTCTTCGGATGACTTCCTGTCTCCCTGAGTCCTCACTACCAGCCTACAGTCTATGCCACTTCTTTCATATGCCTGGGTTCCCATAGGGTGAGCACTCAGAGCGACCACTCATGTGCTGGAGAAATGATTAGGAGCGTCTCATTTCAACTTCCCAAGCCACAGCAGCAGACACATATTTTATTTCCACGTGTCATCTGCTAAAATCCTCATACTACTCTAGTCCTGACACATTTATTCCAGTTGGATTCTTCCGTGATATAACCCACATCTGGGTGACGCTGAAACGGGTAACTATATGCACCTGTAAAGTTGAAACGACAGCGGAAACTCATAAAAAAACTCAACAGTATCCTCGCAGTCAAAGATCAAATAGACTCAGTCTCAATATTCTGTCTGCTGCTGGCAGACGGCTCGAATCAAACCCATTTCGAAGTACAGTCTGGGCTGCGAAGCTGTCGAACCTAGGAAAATCTAAGGTAACAAATTCTCACATTCGGAAAAAGTCAGAAAAGTTGGAATCACTGCAGAACATCTTATCATACTTTTGGGCTAACTAATGCTGTCCTCCATATACAGTATATTTTTAAAAGTGGGACAAAAAAAATTACTCACCTTCATGCTGTTCCAAAATAAAATAAAATAAAATAAAAATAAAACATTTTATGCACTATATTCCACTACATTCTTCTGAATCCACACAAGAACTTTGTGTAAAGAACAGGCTAAAATATGATTCAATAAAAAGTCAAACAGCTCTCACGTTTCCACATATTCAATCCACACATCACAATCAGTTTGGATCAATTCATTGGTGGCATCACAGATGTGAAAAGTGTGTAACATGTCTTCATGTGGCAATATATGCAAGAACAAATACAATTTAGGAGTGGGAAATGGGTTTCATTTTGGGTGAATGGTTATATTATTTTTATATTTTATGTTTAGAAAAAATACAAGCACTTTGTTTTCTAACATATTAACATTAGCAAATGTTTCAAATGTTTCTCTACAAACATAATCACTGCGGGAGAGAAAAAATATCTTCCGCTTTAAAAACAGACAGTCATTACCAATTCAAAGACTGTAACGATCATTCGGTTTCAACATAATATACTGTATGTGTTAAGCAGTTCATGCTAATCCACGCTTAGTCTGGAATATTAAATGATGCCACATAATGTGCATATTCAGCATTTTCAATGATCCTCTCCAACGTTTTTTTATTTTTTTTTGGATTCCAGCCTGTTGTCAAGGAAGCCTCAAAATGACTGGGGTCACAGCCGGACAATGCTGTACATTAGCATGACAATGAGCTGCACAATGGAATGGTCTTACGACTTATATCTTCCCTTTCATTTTGCATTGTTTTGGTAATAAACTGAAGGAAAAGCAGGGCAATTCAATCTCGAATCTGACCAAGAAAAAGCTGTGAGGCCATGAAATATGCAAAGGCCTAACTTGTAATCTGACATCTTCTGGGCTGTAAATAAATGATGGGAAAAAAAAAAAAATCTTCCTCTGCTATATGTTGAGTTGAACAGGCACTCAGCAGCTCTCAAGATTGTAGAAAGCAGACAGCATGTGACCAGAGGGAGAAAGAGTCATGGTTAACTCCCCTCTAGACTTCAAATCACTGCCTCAAGTTAAACAGCCCACCGGACCCATAAATAAAGACGTCTCTTTGTGCTTCTGAAAAGACCGAAGCATTTAAAGGAGAAAGAATAGACAAACAGCACAAGACACAAACTACTGGCACTAATTATGAGCCAAGCCCTAAATGTTTCTAAATGAAAAATATGTTAGTCGCTGTAGAGCGTCAATTTTTTACACAAACATATGGGAGCATCTAGTCTTGTCAATTACAACACAAGGATATATGAACGACCATTAACATTACTCAAATGTTGGGTATTACACCAGAACTAACAAAGTACCACAACACAATTGAATGATTTGCAAATTTCGGTTGCTGCTCAAGCAGTGTGATGTGAAGCATAATGTGTTGATGTGTGAGATTCAATTAAATATATTTAACAGATTTTCAGAATTTGACAATACAAATGTTTCATGTTGTAATTTGTCTATAAATCAAATCCAAATGGAAAGTTTAACAAATATAAAGTCATTTGTACTCATGAAGTGTGGAATTGAATCATTGAAGCATGAAATACTATTTTTGTAAAAAAGCTTAAAAGAAGATCAAATGTCTTTGTGTCAAAAAGAAAAGTGTAGGGAAAGATTAAATATATTAAATCTATAATGTGTGCTTATATAAAACTTAGAATATATATTTTTGTGTGTATATATATATATATATATATATTTGCAACAGTCACGCACAGTTTTTGAAAAACTCAGTGTCATAAGGCCGCTGAGGCAACTCTCTAAAGGCTTCAGATTCTGCCTTTATGCCCCACAATAGCCTGAGCAATGTGTCTGACAGCTGGTCGGATATGAGTGTCCCTCTGACTCTCTGCAGACTAACATCTTGAGCTTAACAAAAGCACAAAGAGACCAGCTGAATACAGCTGTCCGGACACCAGAAGAAAAAAGCGGGAAATAAAAGAGAGGGAGGTATATGGAGGAAAAGTGGACACTATACGTAGATGCTCTCAACCTAGAAATTTATGGGTAAAAAGAGGAGTACAAATAGAAGTTTGGTAATAGTCTCCATGAGTCTGAGTAATTCTGACTTGCCTGTATTTTATAGTGCAGCTAAACAGCCTGAGGCTGGGATTAATCAGTGTTGCATGTGCATTTAAGCGATACAGTTCAGCCTCCCAGGTTAATAAATATGAGAGACCCATCTGAGAGGAGAGCAAATGAGGACAAGAGAATAGTTTGTACTCATGCTTAATGATCACTAAAACCAAACTAACGTAAAACAATTACTCAAAAGAAGCGCACACAACAGCAGATCAATGCATGTTGTGTTCAGAAAAGTGACTGGACCGTTGTACAGCTGGCGAGCCACTGAGAAGTATTGAATTGACCTTTTTACCACAAATATGGCTCACATTAGAGTGACTAGATGCCTTGACGCTCTGCAATGGTAATTTAAATGCTGGTAGATCCAGTTCCATTTTGTATAAAGTTTCAAGGATGCACAGATGTAGAAATGGTAATCCATACTGCTGATCGTGTTAAGAGAGTAATCCCTGTATGCAAGTCCATTACGCTTCCTCTGTAATTAGATTGGCCGTGGTGTTCTGGTCATAGACAATGGAAATCTGTAAAATGGCCAGGGGTCAATAATGCACTTACATGACATTTTATTAGATTAGTCTTGCACTAAAACCCACCAATCTGTTTTAAGTCATTGACTGATCCGACTGAGGTAACGTCTTCCAAGCTGCTGGTAGGAAATGCCTTGATTTGTTCACTTATATCAGATAAAAAAAAAAAGTGTCAGACTATTCTTGCTTTTTAAGTCAAATTTCACTTACATTTGGTGCTTTGAAGGTGTCAATTGTGAAGCCTGTCTACATATTTATAGTTATATTAAGTCATATATATATATACAGTATATATATATATATACAGTAGAGTCCAAAAGTTTGGAACCACTAAGATTTTTAATGTTTTTAAAAGAAGTTTCGTCTGCTCACCAAGGCTACATTTATTTAATTAAAAATACAGTAAAAAACAGTAATATTGTGAAATATTATTACAATTTAAAATAACTGTGTACTATTTAAATATATTTGACAAAGTAATTTATTCCTGTGATGCAAAGCTGAATTTTCAGCATCGTTACTCCAGTCTTCAGTGTCACATGATCCTTCAGAAATCATTCTAATATGCTGATTTGCTGCTCAATAAACATTTATGATTATTTTCAATGTTGAAAACAGTTGTGTGCTTTTTTTGTCAGGATTCCTTGATGAATAGAAAGTTCAAAAGAACAGCATTTATCTGAAATACAAAGCTTCTGTAGCATTATACACTACCGTTCAAAAGTTTGGGGTCAGTAAGAATTTTTATTTTTATTTTTTTGAAAAGAAATTAAAGAAATTAATACTTTTATTCAGCAAGGATGCATTAAATCAATCAAAAGTGGCAGTAAAGACATTTATAATGTTACAAAAGATTAGATTTCAGATAAACACTGTTCTTTTGAACTTTCTATTCATCAAATAATCCTGAAAAAAAATATTGTACACAAATATTTTGTACAATTGTACACATTGAATGTTTCTTGAGCAGCAGATCATCATATTAGAATGATTTCTGAAGGATCATGTGACACTGAAGACTGGAGTAATGATGCTGAAAATTCAGCTTTGCATCACAGGAATAAATTACTTTGTGAAATATATTCAAATAGAAAACAGTTATTTTAAATTGTAATAATATTTCACAATATTACTGTTTTTACTGTTTTTTTAATTAAATAAATGTTGCCTTGGTGAGCAGACGAAACTTCTTTTAAAAACATTAAAAATCTTAGTGGTTCCAAACTTTTGGACTGTACTGTATATATATATATATATATATATATATGTACAACCTGAATTCCGTTTTTTTATTTTATTTGAATAAGATGAAAACTAAAAGACTTTCAAATCATATGAGCCAATATATTATTCACAATAGAACATAGATAACATAACAAATGTTTAAACTAAGAAATGCACAAAATAAGCTCATTTCAAAATTGATGCCTGCTACAGGTCTCAAAATAGTAGGGACGGGGGCATGTTTGCCATGGTGTAGCATCTCCTCTTCTTTTCAAAACAGTGTGAAGATGTCTGGGCATCGAGGTTATGAGATTCTGGAGTTTTGGTGTTGAAATTTGGTCCCATTCTTGTCTGATATAGGTTTCCAGCTGCTGAAGAGTTCGTGGTCATCTTTGACGTATTTTTTTCTATAGGTGAAAGATCTGGACTGCAGACAGGCCAATTCAGCACCCGGACTCTTCTACGATGAAGCCATGCTGTTGTAATAGCTGCAGCATGTGGTTTTGCATTGTCCTGCTGAAATACACAAGGCCTTCCCTGAAAGAGACGTCGTCTGGAGGGTAGAATATGTTGCTCTAAAACCTTTATATAGCTTTCAGCATTCATAGTGCCTTCCAAAACATGCAAAAGATGCTGGCTTTTGAACTGAACGCTGATGACATGCCCAAAGGTCTCCCTCCTCTTTAGCCGGGAGGACACAGCGTCCGTGATTTCCAACAAGAATGTCAAATTTGGACTCGTCTGACCATAGAACACTTTTCCACTTTGAAACAGCCCATTTTAAATGAGCCTTGGCCCACAGGACACGACAGCGCTTCTGGACCATGTTCACATATGGCTTCCTTTTTGCATGATAGAGCTTTAGTTGGCATCCGCAGATGACACGGTGGATTGTGTTTACCGACAGTGGTTTCTGGAAGTATTCCTCTGCCTATTTAGTAATGTCATTGACACAATCATGCCGATGAGTGATGCAGTGTCGTCTGAGGGCCCGAAGACCACAGGCATCCAATAAAGGTCTTCGGCCTTGTCCCTTACACACAGAGATTTCTCCAGTTTCTCTGAATCTTTTGATGATGTTATGCACTGTAGATGATGAGATTTGCAAAGCCTTTGCAATTTGACGTTGAGGATCATTGTTTTTAAAGTGCCCATCTTTACTTCTGAGAGACTCTGCCTCTCTAAGAGATCCCTTTTATAGCTAATCATGTTACAGACCTGATATCAATAAACTTAATTAGTTGCTAGATGTTCTCCCAGCTGAATCTTTTCAAAAGTTCTTGCTTTTTCAGCCATTTGCTGCCCCTGTGCCAACTTTTTTGAGACCTGTAGCAGGCATCAAATTTGAAATGAGCTCATTTAGTAGATAAAAGTGTAAAATTTCTTAGTTTAAACATTTGTTATGTTATCTATGTTCTATTGTGAATAAAATATTGGCTCACGTGATTTGAAAGTCTTTTACAGAATTTATATTTTGTCCTGATTAAAAGGTTGCCTTTGTATTTGTATAATTTCTTCAGACACACACACACAAACCCGCTTGGGTTACCTCAAGGTCCGTAATCTGAGATTTCAGCGCTTTGTTCTCCTAGCCAAAAAAACAAAAAGACAACAAAAAAGAGCACTAGAATGTTTCAACCATGCTCAAGAGTAGGAAAACTGACACAGTGCCACGGTCAAGACCACAAATGGGAAAAAAAACACAACGCAGATGACCACAGTAAGTGGAACATCAATGCTAAAATAGGCTGATGTGTATTTGTTGAGCCGCATCCAGGAAAGTGATCCATGTGTTCTCCAAGGAGCAGAATGATTCAGGATGAAGGAATGTTCTACTGTTTTGCACTTTAAATTATCTACATGCTCGATATGCACAATTTTCCGCTAAAATCACTGCACCTGCCAAAACTATGTCTCTGAGATGTACTAAGCATATGAAAAATGTCTAATATACATCCTCAAATAGTCATTCTTTCATTATTGCAGGTCTGCATTACACATTAGCGAATTCTCACTGAAACCATAGAGAGCTGAATGAGGTAATCGTCTATTGTAGGATTTTTCCTTGTAGGTTTGAAGGAAGGAAGGTGTTCTAAGTTACACATTTTTCTGGTTTATTCTCTGTACTTTTGAGAGCTGAAAGTCTAATTACATGTTAGAAGGCATCTCATTTGAGAACCTGTATTTTGAACCTCTGAAAGTTCTCCATTTTCTTGGATTCTCAGTCTGTGACATGGCGAGCGTGAATCATGCTAATGAAATCTCACTCAGTAGTGGAACAGCTTTCAGTCTTTCTTCATGAACACAATTCTGTGGCTTAACCTAATCTAACTCCATGCAAATGCCTTCCCACCCTGAGCTCCAGCTCTATTCATCGCACTGGAAATAAATAAACTGCTGTTTTAAAAATGCATTTGCTCCCCGTAAGTATTAATGGTATAAAGTCAACGGAAGTCATGCGAAACGTTCCTCTTGAATAAGCGGGTTTGGCGAGTGCTCACAATCGTTGGTGGATTACCTTTCAAGAGATTAATTGAGACTATTAGAATAAGGCAACTTGATGTAGGGTGAAAATTAAAGTGAGAATGATTTTCTACTTGTGGGAGTTTTTCTTTATCGAATAACTCCATTTCCACATAAAAGCATTGTAATTCACTCAGAGAGATACAGTGGCACCATGTTAGCTACTAAAAAGATACTTAGTAATCCTCTTGAACATTAACAAATACAAAAAAGTCATGGTCCTCAACACTGCTTTTATTACACTGCGTGTTCAGTTGTGTTGACTCCCTATTCTCCATTGTTTGACTTTACTGATTCTGCAAACTTCAGTTTTATGTTGTGGTTTGTTGGTGGGAGGCTATGAAAAGCTAAATTCCGATCTTGTTTTGCCTTCAAATTAAAATGTATTGCTTGCCACGTTCACTCTGACAATCAGTAACCACAAACCTCTGTTTCTTTGTCCCTTTAAACAATGTATTCACTGAGGTTTAAGGCGTATAAAACAAAATCACTTTGAAAGGAAGATAAATGTGGCTCAATATTGCAAGCTAAATTGTGACAGAACAAAAATGGCCATTATTTGTAAGGAACATCCGGTAATGCTGTTAACGGTTCTTAAATGTCGAATGAGACATTTCACCAGGCTTATTGAGATAACAGTGGAAAAATAGCTAAATAGCTATATGTGTATGTTGTTATTGTTAACTAAAACTAAATAGACAACTAATGCAAATTGAATGTTCAGAAATGTCAGAAACTGACATAAAATAAGTTGGTTAGGACAAAAACAACATATAAGAATAAATGAACTAGATTTTATCACTGTTTATCACTTCACATCTAGCAGTTAGGACATAGTGTAACGCTATCTTTCTCAGTGAACTGTAAGATGCTAATGGAAAATCCGTTGACAATATCATAAAAGAGGGGGTGAAGGTGCAGATCCGAGGCTTAATGGATCAATGTATTGACAATAAATGCATGAATAAACATTACAGTAAAGGATAGTGTTTCAGGAGCAGACAAAAGCAGAGCAGGGGAGTGTGAGAGAACCAGTAAAAGCCTCTGTCAGAAGTGTAATTGAGTTTCAGCAGGAC
>RJVU01035392.1:9383118-9426770 GCA_003731715.1 Anabarilius grahami
CAGAGGGGAGAGCTGTGATGGATGAGGCGGTCTCTTCTACTTCCTCTCAGCACTGTGCAAAATGGCACAACAGACTCTCCTTTAACACATTGATCTCTACCATTACCTAGCTCAAGCCATATGGCCACAGACCCCTCAGGACCTCCAGCATCCACCTCATTCTCCTTCGATTTCTCCTTCTCTTTCAGTCTAACACATGTGTGTAGCTTTATTTGCGTGTTCACTGAGGCTTCCAGCCATTCATTGACAGCTCGTGTTTTGATTTGAGGGGAGTGGAAGCCTCTCAGACCATTACTGAAAGTGCTAATCTGTGATGACTGATCCCAGATACCTCCGTCAAGAACCATATGTTTACATGAACCATCAACTAGAATAACAATTGCCTAAGAAGAGTGCTGAAAAACAAGCTCAGACCATAAATGCTCACAAATGCATTGGAAAGCAAAATTTAGCCGGTAAACCTGGGTAACCATGCAAGCCAAAGTTCTTCAAGTGAGTTAAGAAGCTCAGTTTCCATAGATTTCAGGGGAATCGAGGTACAAACTGCTTATAAGTATAGTTAAAGGGTTAGTTCACCCAAAAATGAAACTTTCTGTCATTAATTACTCACCCTCATGTTGTTCCAAATCTGTAAGACCTTCGTTCATCTTCAGAACACAAATTAAGATATTTTTGATGAAATCAGAGTAAATCAGAAAGTATTCTCGTCGCTTCATAACATTAAGGTTGAACAGCTGTAGTTACGCTGACTAAATAACGATGTCTTTACTACTTTTCTGGACCTTGAATGTGATAATTATGTTGCTTTATATGGGGGATAAAAAAAAACAGATTTCACCAAAAATATCTTAATTTGTGATGAACAAAGGTCTTATGGGTGTGGAACGACATGAGGGTGAGTAATTAATGAAATAAATTTCATTTTTGGGTGAACTAACCCTTTAAGTAAAAAAAATTGAAATTATAAAAGAATATATTTTGAAGAACTGTTTTTGTCCATACAATGAAAGTGTTTGGGGTCCAAAACAACAATGTACCACACTTAATTTTGTTCCACACAAGAAAGAAAGTCGCACAGGTTTAAAACAATGTGAGAGTGAATAAATGATGACAGAATCCCTTCGATCCCTTCAAACTGGGATGGGAGAAAAACACTTTAACAGTGAAAAATTTCACAGTGACACATAAAGCACTAAAGACTTCCAGCTTTCTTTGGATGCTGTTCTGGAGATTGTTCCGGAGTAATGCTCTTTGCCTGAGCAATGACAAACTGCTGTGCTGAATAACCTAGCCCATAGCAGTCTGAGCTTTCCATGTCAGGCAACCAAGCAGTTAATGTCAAACAGTTTTCTGCCTGTCAAGCCTGTAGGCAGCTGCTTTATATTAGTCTGATAAAAGCCTTGATGCAATTAAACCAACTTGCACTCTTTTTGGTGTGCACTAGCACGTATGTTCAAAACCACTTTCTCCACCTCTCGAATCGAGCTGGCCTCTAGTTAAAACGCATTAAACGTGCATATATGATTATGCTGAAAAAAACGGCGTGGTGAAATCAGTCATCTGTGCTGTGCTGTCATCAAGTCTGCTGTCAGTGTTTAAAAAGGCAAAACCTAATTAGAAATGAAAAATATCCACATATGTAACCAAGAAAACATTTCCCACAAATAACAACAACAGAAAAACACCATTTATTATAAAACTAAAAGTGTGGAGAGTTTAGAGAGAATAATTTGACATGCTGCAACAATATAAATGCAGGCTGAACAGGTCTTGCTAAAGGCTTAAACTTATAGCTCCAGACACGCCGGGAATAGGCTGAACCACAGCTATTTAAAGGCAGAGACACAATTCAATGTTTCTGGTCAGGGTATAAATGGCTCAAACATACAAACTTGATAGAGATCCGATTACACTTACTCATGCAAAAATGAAAAACAGCACTTGCTGTACATAGAGACTACACACTAACCTAATGTAATGCTTCGCTTAAAGGGTTAGTTCACCCAAAAATGAAAATGTTGTCATTAATTACTCACCCTCATGTCATTCCACACCTGTAAGACCTTTGTTCATCTTCGGAACAAAAATTAAGACATTTTTGTTAAAATCTGATGGCTCAGTGAGGCCTGCATCGCCAGCAATAACTCTCCCTTTTTCAATGCCCAGAAAGCTACTAAAAACATATTTAAAAGAGTTCATGTGACTACAGTGGTTCAACCTTAATATTATAAAGCGACGACAATACCTTTTGTGCACCAAAAATAACAAAATAGCGACTTTATTCCACAATATCTAGTGATGGGCGATTTCAAAACGATGCTTCATGAAGCTTCGAAGCTTTACGAAGAATTTTTTTCGAATCAGTGGTTCAGAGCCCCAAAATCACATGATTTCAGTAAACGAGGCTTCGTTACGTCATAAGTGTTTTGAAACTTCAATAGT
The DNA here is from genome assembly GCA_003731715.1 of Anabarilius grahami. Lineage (NCBI taxonomy): Eukaryota > Metazoa > Chordata > Actinopteri > Cypriniformes > Xenocyprididae > Anabarilius > Anabarilius grahami. The sequence goes on from RJVU01035392.1 coordinate 9,385,561, forward strand.
TCACGTGACTCTGGCAGTTTGACTCACGCTCCAAACCACTGAATCGAAACAAAACATTTGTAAAGCTTTGAAGCTTCATGAAGCAGTGTTTTGAAATCGCCCATCACTAGATATTGCTGAATGAAGTAGCTATTTTGCTATTTTTGGCACAGAAAAAGTATTCTCGTTGCTTTATAATATTAAGGTTGAACCACTGAAGTCACATAAACTGTTTTAAATATGTTTTTAGTAGCTTTCTGGGAATTGAAAAAGGGAGTATTATTGCTGGCGATGCAGGCCTCACTGAGCCATTGGATTTCATCAAAAATATCTTAATTTGTGTTCCGAAGATGAACAAAGGTCTTACGGGTTTGGAACGACATGAGGGTGAGTAATAAATGACATAATTTTCATTTTTGGGTGAACTAACCCTTTAAATGTGTCTGCGAAATGTAAATATCTAATTTACCAAATTTTTAAAACATTAACAAATAACTATATACTGGTTTAAAAAAGTCAGGGAAAAATAGAAGACTGCTTCCTTGACTTTAAGAGAGGAGCTCAACACCAAAAATATAAGGCGGGAAAAAATTTACAAAGTGATCAGTCACCAATATTGTAAACCAATTATTTTATTAGGCCAAAAACATTTTAAAAAAAAATCAATGCTTATTCGACAGAACTGCCCTCTTCAAGTAATGATGAAAGTAAGACAGAAGGTAGGTATCTAGTGTATTGTGTCTACCTAATTTAGGAATATTCCCACAGTAAATAATGCTAATAGGGATTAGAAATACAGAAAAACAGGGAAAATAATGTTCTTATACCTGGAGGGAAAAGTGTATGAATGTTTGTAGTTTTTAGTTACAATATTTTTGATGCATAAAATAGAGCCCAAATAACTTACTAACCATTGCATCAAATCACAGATAATAGTTATTTGCAGCACAGTATATTCTCTGTATTACATATTGCGTAGTTGTATGCAGATAATGACAATGCATTAGCATTTATACTTTCATCGAATGTGGTTTCAGTGAGCCAATCACAATGTGTCTTGTGTGCATTTACATCTGGCTTCTAACATGATCAAATGTTATCTGATTATAATCTGAAAACATATGCTAATGTCAAATATAAAAGGGGGTCCGGGATGCTGGCCTATCATAAGCCATGCTATAATGTACAGTGTACAGGCTTACATTAAGTATATTATAATGGCAAGAAGATTAAAACACTGGCAGAGCTAAAGCCGAGATATTAATACTCCATGTGTAAAACAATTACGTTTTATCCCCCCCACCACTTAATCACATTCTGTACTTAGGAATCCTCTTTCACATTACAAAATAGATGTCACAACATCAAATGGTCCAATAAATCACATCTTTATTATAATTAATTTGATTTCTGAGACACCAATGGCAGCCGTACGGAAAAGGCGCGAGCTGTTTTTATTTCGGTGCGATAAAATACAACAACCTTGTGGTGAATATTAATTTTCTTCAAGCCAGTCTTCTGCGAGCGCAACTTATGAACTGCACCAGTAATAACATGATCTAAAAATGGCATGGAGATGAAAGCCAAATCGAAGCTAGTGAAATCCGTGACTCAAGCAGATTTTACTGGACTCTTTCCCTCACGCAGTACTCCGCCCATAATTCTTTTTAAAACTCAAGCTTTCTCAGGGTTGTAATTGTGGGCTGTTGTGTAATTTCGAGGGTAGGACTATATGGTTCTTGTTTTTGGGAACACGAGTGTGGTCGTCTTTGAACCAAAGCTCTGCTTATATATGTCAGTGAAGCTGTGTTTTGCGGACGCTACAGACTCTTTACATGTCTGACCTCCATCTCAGGGCTCTCAATAGCTGAGCTAGGGCAGGGTATGAAAGGGCGGGAAAAGGGCCTCGATAAATGTCTGAAAGTGTCAAGCCGTAAGGGAGAAGAGTCATTAGCTCTGCTCGCAATAAAGAGGTCACCCTGCTTTCAAAAATTGCCCGACATATGGCATACACTAGCACAAGTCCCAACCAGCCGATACCGAGCCCCCAGCGGCCAATTGGAGGACAGCTTGTAAAAATAGATGGATGTCAGTGCTGTGGATCCTTCTACGAGAAGACAGAGCCGTTAAATATTCTCATCACACTCTCTCTCTCTGACGTTCTACACAACCAACCGCAATCCTTTTGACACGCCAAATTAGAGAACCGCGTAGCGCTGATACTTAAGTCAACTATTTGTAGCTCTCTGAAATTTGTATTCAGTGAGACAATTTGGTAGTTCCACAGAGCACAGTGTGAAATAATAGCCATCAGTAGAAAAGAGTGTAGGCTATGGCATATGACAACCGCCCAGAGGGCCTCTCATTTCTGAGCCTTGTCAAGATGGAAAGTGTAAGGAATAGACCAGTGATGAGCAAAGCAACATCTTTTTAAAATCAACTAGTTGCTGTGCTGCCTGAAGAACTAGTAGACTAATCCACTAAAACCAATGAAGCTGGTTTGGGTTTACCTTGCTGGATGCAATTCTTAGGGGGTTCATGTATTTACTTGTATTAATGTATTGATAATTAAAGCATTAAAGGATTAGCTCACTTTCAAATAAAATTTTCCTGATAATTTACTCACCCCCATGTCATCCAAGATGTTCATGTCTTTCTTTCTTCAGTCGAAAAGAAATTAAGGTTTTTGATGAAAACATTCCAGGATTATTCTCCTTATAGTGGACTTCAACGGCCTCCAAACGGTTGAAGGTCAAAATTACAGTTTCAGTGCAGCTTCAAAGGGCTTTAAACGATACCAGACGAGGAATAAGGGTATTATCTAGCGAAACGATCGGTCATTTTCGAAAAAAAAATGTAAATGTATATGCTTTATATAAACAAATGATCGCCTTCCAAGTGCTTCTGCCAAAAACGCACTTTCGTATTCTTCAAAAAGATAACGCTGTATGTCCTACGCCTTCCCTATTCTACTTACGTAACGAACGCAGCGCCAGTTCCATTTTTTCCGTAGGTAGAATAGGGAAGGCGTAGGAAGTACAGCGTAAGCTTTTTGAAGAATACGAAAGTGCGGTTTTGGAAGCACTTGGAAGGCGATCATTTGTTTATATAAAGCATATACATTAAAAAAAAAAATTTTAAATGACTGATCGTTTTTCGAAAATGACTGATCGTTTTGCTAGATAAGACCCTTATTCCTCGTCTGGTATCGTTTAAAGCCCTTTGAAGCTAAAATTTAAACCAAAACCAAATTTAGTTTTTCCTACTGTCGTAGTCATTGGGTTCCGTCAACTGTCTGGTTACCCACATTCTTTAAAGGCCCACTAAAATGCCTTGGAAAGTGCAGCTTTATTCACTGTGTTGACGTAATTTCCTATGAAACAGGTAGACAGGGCGGAATAGATCTAGAAGCTCCTCCCTTTTTTCAAAATAGCCAATAGCGTTTCACCTAGAAACTAGTCTGTGCTGACTTGCGTGTATGATCCATTCTGTGCTCTTGTGTCTCTGGACCGGAGCAGATTGTGCTCACGTTGCGGGCGGTTCACGTGACACTAACGCAAAGACGGACTTCATTCGCGTCAATGGAAAGCATATTGACACACTGAATCGTTCCCTATCCTCTACATAGTGCACTATGAGCCATTCACCATATAGAAACAAGTAAATGTGTGAACAATTGACCGATTTCAGCCACAGCTTCAGGGTCTGTTTATAGTGTAGGAGGGGGCGGGACTTCAGATTCTAAAGAGCATTTGATTGGACAGAAGATTTGATGAGAAGCTGAAGTGCGATGTGATGTCATGAAAATCCGTGATCCATTTTAGCGGAAGTGAGAGACTGTGAGTTTCCCTTTAACCGGTTTGTGATATTATATGGTACACAAGTGCATCACTGACAGAGACCACAGTACGAACAGTGAAAACTCCAATGACCATGCCATAGCCTTCACGTTCTGTCACAAGCCAAATTAAAATGTCTATACCAATTAGAGAGTTCTTGCTACTGAAAGAGCTTGATAACATGGCTGCCAGACACCCACAGGCATCTGCCACAGGGAAATGTGTCTGTGAGCTTTCTGAAAACGTGAGATCAATATGTCACAACCACTAAGCGTTTGGTCTACAAAAACATACAATTCAAATGCTAGGTTTTTGTTTTTTACTTTTTGAATTTCCAGTGTAGCCTTACTTTATGTTTTCATCATTTTGGCCTACAATAATAACAGCTAGCAGCTGGGATTTGCCAGTTATCAGGTATCATTAAATAAATTAATGCAGCTCAGAGAGCTTTTACATGGGCCACTCAACATTCTAGTACTTTTTAGGTGAATTTGAATGAATACTGATACAGTTCAAAAACAAGGGTTCGATAGTAGCTGCAAGTGGCAGCTGATGGCAAGTAGCTTAAAATGCATTTTTATCAAATGTGACATACAGCAGAGCCAGCATCAGGCTGCGTGGCTCGTTGACAGGCGTGTGCTGATGACAAATCAGTGCTCGCCTGGCTCAGTGCCGTTAGTGCAGTTGTTTGTTTCTGATCTTGGCGGCCGTTTCCAGGTGGCATCTTATACTCAGACGTCTCTGACACTGTGCTTCAACCTGTGGTAAAAAACACTATCGAAAACAAGCACCTCTACAGCTCTGGAACAGGCCCAACATATAAAGCTCTAGTCCAACCTATCCATTACTGTCTAACACTGAGCAGGATGCTACAGAGCAATCTGGGCAGCACAGTCTGAATAGGAATTATTAACAAAGACAGAGAGAGAAATGCATACAGTATCTTATTTGGTTCCATTACTTCAATTACAACAAATTAAATATAAATACAGTGGGTCATTGACGAATAAGGTTTTTAAATGACGATATTTCCAAACAATGCTAACAGGCCGATATCTAGCTAGATAGCAAAAGGACAATCAAACATTTTATGTTTAGAACAAGTTTTTAAAATATTACAACATTTTCCATGTTTTATAGTGGTTGGACCGAATGTTTCGGGACATGCGTATGAGCGAGTGAAAACCTTTGATTCTTAATACTATGTGTGGTTACCTGGATGATCTATGACTGTTTTTTTTTGTTTTGTGATGGTTGTTCATGAGTCCCTTGTTTGTTCTGAGCAGTTAAACTGAGCTCTGTTCTTCAGAAAAATCCTCCATGTCCTGCAGATTCTTCAGTTTTCAAGGATTTTTTGCATATTTGAACCCTTTACAGCAGTGGCTGTATGATTTTAAGATTCATCTTTTCACACTGAGGACAATTGAGGGACTCAAACTCAACTATTAAAAAAGGTTCAAACATTCACTGATGCTCCAGAAGGAAACACAATGCATTAAGAGGGGGGGGGTGAAAACTTTTGAACCGGATGAAGAAGTCCACATTTTTCTTATTTTGTTGAAATATTTTTTTTTTCATTTAGTACTTCCCTTCGGAAGCAACAGAAGATACTTGCATGTTTCCCGGAAGACAAATTAAGTACAATTTACCTTGATATTTAAATTCAAAAAGTTTTCACCTCCCGACTCTTAATGCACCGTGTTTCCTTCTGGAGCATCAGTGACTGTTTGAACCTTTTTTAAAAGTTGTGTTTGAGTCCCTCAATTGTCCTCAGTGTGAAAAGATGAATCTCAAAATCATACAGCCACTGCTGAAAAGGGTTCAAATGTGCAAAAACTCCTTGAAAACTGAAGAATCTGCAGGACCTGGAGGATTTTTCTGAAGAACAGAGCTCAGTTTAACTGCTCAGGACAAACAAGGGACTCATGAACAACCATCACAAAAAAAAAAACAGTCATAGATCATCCAGGTAACCACACATAGTATTAAGAATCAAAGGTTTCCAAACTTTTGAACGGAGATATTTTAATAAATTCAGCTACTTTTTTTGTCTTGTGGATTATATGTAAACATCTTTTATGTAAAATATCTTACTCAGGACAGTACTAAATAAAAAATAACATGCAATTTGTATGATCTCTCTGATTTTGTTAAAATTATTAAAATTTTCACAGATTCTGCAAGGGGTTCCCAAACTTTTGCATGCCACTGTATACACATTTATTACATTTTAAGATATTTTAATCACAAATGAAATGGCTGTATTGGCCTTTGGATGGTTAAACTGAATGACTTTTTGACATTTCTAAATCTTTAAAATATGTAGCAAAATATAATTTAAACCTTTTGGATTCAATAAAAGATAAGTACTACCTTACGTACTTTGGATGGCATATCTTTGTTTTTAATTATTATTAAGGCCTTTGGACAAAAAAATTACCCGCCACGTCATTGACCCATATATAAATATTAAATATATATATTATTTATTAAAGGGTTAGTTCACCCAAAAATGAAGGCCCAGAAATAGTCCATGCGACTACAGCAGTGGTTTAAAGCGACGAGAATACTTTTTGTGCGCAAAACAAAACAAAAATAATGACTTTATTCAATAATTTCTTCTCTTTCCTGTCATTCACCTACACTGTTGACATAATAACACACAGTGCAGTGCTTCTGGGTTGTACGTCAGAGCGCCATAGATTTTTGTTTTGTTTTGTTTTGCACACAAAAAGTACTCTTGTCACTTCTTAACATTAAGGTTGAACAGCTGTAGTCACATTGACTATTTTAACGATGTCTTTATTACCTTTCTTGGCCTTGAAATTGGTTATGACGTTGCTGCGTATAGGGAGGTCAGAAAGCTCTTGGATTTCATTAAAAATATCTTAATTTGTGTTCCAAAGATGAACGAAGGTCTTACGGGTGTGTAACCACATGAGGGCGAGTAATTAATGACAGATATTTCATTTTTGAGTGAACTAACCCCTTAAACAAGTACCAATATATTAAACAAAATAAATAAATTGCTTTTTCTATAATTTAGGTGCAGATGTCATGGGCATATTTAAATACATATATTAATAATTAATAATACATTATTACTAAATAAACAAATAAATAAAAAATGGAACATACATAATTGATACCACTTAAATTATAAAGAAATAAGTAATATTATCATACATAAATTAGATTTCCTTCAGGTGGTTTTCCTGTAGCTCAGTGGTTAGAGCATGGCACTAGCAATGCAAAGGTCATGGGTTCGATCCCAGGGATTGCACATACTCAGATACAAATGTATAGTATAATGCAATGTAAGTCGCTTTGGATAAAAGCGTCTGCCAAATGTATAAATGTAAATGTAAATGTAAAGATTGATAAGATTTTCAACAAATATTTGGCTCAATCACTTAAATTCTAGCAAAATAAATAATATTAGTATTTATCACAGTCTGGAAAGGATAATTAGCAAAGAGAGATGGGGTGGGTGGGGTGGAAATGAGGTAGGTATGGGCACAACTACCTGAGTACTTGGAAATAAGAGAAATAATCTATCCTCCATCAAAGAGCATAAATTAATATGTAATCATGCCTTTCTAATGGAGTATTGTACTTAACATGCCCCTGTCTTTGCTGACAGGAACTAGCTTACGGGGATTACAGGAGTATATTCACCTATTTGTCTCCTTTCTGTTTTTTAACTAGGTTTCAGATATAACTAATGATTTGAAATCATACCAAGAAATAGATGGTTTCAACAGCAAATTAGCATTTACCTCAAGGCATACAATACTGAAAAAAGACACCAACTCCCCTTCAAAACTCCAGAGTAAAGGGAGTGAGCTAAAGGTTATGTTTCTCTCTCATTAGGTCTGCTGCTTCACTCTAATGCATCAGCTCTTGCCTAATGTGACATATCAGGGGGATGACAGGTAGCTGCCACTGTTTTCCAGGCCTGCCCTTGACCCCGGTCAGCAGACAGCATGGTGGGCCTCTGCTCTTGCTCTCTAGGGGAGTAGGGCTCTGGCCGTGCAACTTGCAGATGCTTGTGTTTAGAAAGACAGGCAGCTAATGGACAGCATCCAAAGAGACTCACTGAGCTGGTTAATCACAACCAGATTTGCAGCATTAAAACAGAAACCAAACTCTGTTAGTTCATAAACTTTATGCTACTCGGATCTGTCTGTCTCTGTTTGTTTGTGTGTGAGAGAATGTGTCTCTCTTGGCCATTGTGATGTTTAGTTCCATTTAAAAAATTAAATAATTAAATAAATAAAATAGAATTACGATCCATGTCATGTGCACTGAAAGAAAAAAAAAGTGTGGCACACGAGTGAATCTCACACTGAATCTCACAAGGTCACATTTCATCCCAAAATGTCAAATAAAAATTGACATTTTGGCATATTTAGCTTTTTTAATGCTTAATCCTTTTTTTCTCTCACTGTGACAGTTTCATAACAATTAAGCCCATTTGCCCCCAATTTGCATTACCTCTAATGCAAAAAAGTAAATATTAAAACTAAATTGATTAGCTATAAAATAATCACATTAGTGTAATGCAAAAATAAACAAATAAACATTTGCAATTAAAAAAGTCTCATTCCATTATAGCAATCCAAAAAAATACCTTTTCCTTATTATAACGGCAAAAAATTATGTTTAGTAAAGATATACAAAGTGTCTATAAACTGTCAACATGTTAAATCCATCCCATTACATAGTGTTTTTATTAAAAATGAAAAAAGTCTGGAGGCAACTATCATGAGAATCCGGGGGAAATATGCTGTTCTAAAATGCCATCATGCAATAAATAAATAAATAATAATAATAAAATAAATGGTCCTAAAACAGGCTTTATATTCCTTTTGCTAAATTGTATTTATTTGGATTGTGAGGCCAAATGAGACTTGGATATTTTTTAGATGCATTTAAAAATGAATACATTTATTTTATCCATTAGAAACAGCAACGTGTTGATAATTATTATTGAGAAATATAATACCTTACCTTAAAAGAGGGAAGTCACCGAAGAGGTGTTTCACAGGGGAAGGCCAAGCCGGAAAAAGAAAGAAAGAAAAAGAAAGAACGAAAACATTAATTGATATGCCGCCACATGAAATATTATACAGTGAAAATAACATGCTATGTTCCCTAATCCTCACATGTAACCAGAAATGACTCTACATAAAACCTTAGCCTGCAGGAAATTAAACAGTTGTCTTGATCTTGCACTCAGAGGTACCCCAAGGAGATATCTTTCATCTATAATCCATGGCAATAAATCACTCTCAATGAGAACAGAAGTGAAAACAAGACACACGGCTTTCAAGCAAAGTAATCATATAATCACATTCATAGCCATCCTGATGAAAAGGATGGCCTGATCAACCATGACAGACGGAATAAAAGTGAAGTCTTTTTAAAAAGTTTCAAGGGTATCGTTATGGTTTTATTGTCAGCGGGCGTTCAGAACCAAGTCAGGAGAAGAACCAGGCTATTTGCCAGTCAGTAATTAAATTTGTGTTGGCTTAAAAGATTACCACTATCTCAGCTTACATCTCAACCTTTCTGCACAAAGGTCACACAATTATCATAAGCCCAGAAACAGATGAAACTCTTTGTGTTCATTGTTGTGACCATACTGTCCCCTGCAAGTCTCTGATATTTCTGTTGTGATATTTTACCAAACCAGTTCCTTCGGCTGGACAATATGTGTGCTGAACAATCAAAAACAATCGTCTGAGTACATGTTGAGGAGGCCACAAGAATCCAGAGCCCCAAAACCAATCACGGACCACACAGAGAATTCCAACCGACAACCACACAAAACACTTCCTCATTCATCTAATGAAGTCAGAATGAATGGAGGAGCGATGGGGGTAACCAGGCAGAAAACAGAAGGGGGGAAAGAAAGCACAGCTAGTCCATCAAGGGACATTTTCAGAGCAGCAGGTCATAAAAAATGTGAGGGGTGAACAGGTCCGTGTGAGAATGTCATGCATGTGACCCAGTGCACAAGCTGTAATTAGTACAGCACTGGTGAATATGTGCAGTGCAAAAGGGCAGGGGAGAAAGTTCACATAAAGAGGCCTGTAAGGGAAAAAAGTGCTCTGAAAGAGTTTCGGAAAATACATGTTGCCATTTATGGTGCTTTTCCACTACGTGGAACGACTCAGCTCGGTTCGGTTCGGCACGGTTCAGCTTGCTTTTACTTTCGGTTTGCTTTTCCACTGCAGTTTAGTAGCGCTTCAAAGTGGGTGGGATTATAGACTGATCATTATAGTTGCGCTGCCTTTACTGCCGTGGATCCACTCCTCGGCTAACAACGAGTCTGCACCTAGTCTACTGACCACGATGCAGCCATTTCTTTTTTCAAGTTGCGTGCGACGGTCGTTTAAAGCAAGTCGTTTCATGAATAAATTATACTGCGGTGGCTGTTACTGACTATTTAAATCTAGCGGGTTTGGTGTCTCGTGTTTAAAATCCAATTACGCTGGTAGTGACGATTCTCTCTGACCAATCAGTGATCTGCAGTGTTTACACGTCACATTTATTATCGGTACGGCACACTTGGAACCTCAACCGAGGTGGTACTATTTAAGCGAGCCGTATCGTTCCAAACAGTACCATGCAGTGGAAAAATGCCATTATATATGTGACCCTTGCTGGCAAAATGAGTCGGCAATGAGCAAATTTTCAACAATGAGTTATTGTTATTCTCACATTCTCTATTAAAAAACCCTCAAAGTGATTTATGATTTGTTGGAATCCAACAAAAAAATTACTGAGCTACACCTGTTTGAAATCGATAGAATCAGCAAAGTAAATTTTTAGAAAAATCGAGTTAAAGTTTTCTGAAGGTTCCAAAACAAAATCTCCTAGCAACCATACCTTAAAATCCCTGATAATACCACCAAATTTGGCACACACCAAGTCAAAACCAATATGTATAGGAAAATATATATATACAGTACAGTCCAAAAGTTTGGAACCACTAAGATTTTTAATGTTTTTAAAAGAAGTTTCGTCTGCTCACCAAGGCTACATTTATTTAATTAAAAATACAGTAAAAAACAGTAATATTGTGAAATATTATTACAATTTAAAATAACTGTGTACTATTTAAATATATTTGACAAAGTAATTTATTCCTGTGATGCAAAGCTGAATTTTCAGCATCGTTACTCCAGTCTTCAGTGTCACATGATCCTTCAGAAATCATTCTAATATGCTGATTTGCTGCTCAATAAACATTTATGATTATTTTCAATGTTGAAAACAGTTGTGTACTTTTTTTTTCAGGATTCCTTGATGAATAGAAAGTTCAAAAGAACAGCATTTATCTGAAATACAAAGCTTCTGTAGCATTATACACTACCGTTCAAAAGTTTGGGGTCAGTAAGAATTTTTATTTTTATTTTTTTGAAAAGAAATTAAAGAAATGAATACTTTTATTCAGCAAGGATGCATTAAATCAATCAAAAGTGGCAGTAAAGACATTTATAATGTTACAAAAGATTAGATTTCAGATAAACACTGTTCTTTTGAACTTTCTATTCATCAAATAATCCTGAAAAAAAATATTGTACACAAATATTTTGTACAATTGTACACATTAAATGTTTCTTGAGCAGCAGATCAGCATATTAGAATGATTTCTGAAGGATCATGTGACACTGAAGACTGGAGTAATGATGCTGAAAATTCAGCTTTGCATCACAGGAATAAATTACTTTGTCAAATATATTTAAATAGTACACAGTTATTTTAAATTGTAATAATATTTCACAATATTACTGTTTTTTACTGTATTTTTAATTAAATAAATGTAGCCTTGGTGAGCAGACGAAACTTCTTTTAAAAACATTAAAAATCTTAGTAGTTCCAAACTTTTGGACTGTACTGTATATATATTCAACTTTTTTTTCCATGATTCCACAATTGTTTGAATGGCATTAATGAAACAGACAGCCTATATATTAAAACCTACAGTACCAAACAGATCTAATATAATGTTACACATCAGATGTTTTTCCCTAAACAAACGTTCACTTAAGACATAACAGATAATGTTTGCGTGAATACTCATCAAGACAGATTTTTCTGAAATACTGTAATTCTGTGTATGTGTGTATATCGTCTGAGGTGTCTTTGTGCGCGCGCTTCGGATCTGTCAGTCAGCGCGAGTAAGATCGTTTTGTTTACATCAGCATGAGTTTGAAAATCACATTTAATTGGTTCAGACTCATGTCATAGAGAATTTGCTATGAAAATTCACAAAGTTGGAATGCTGCGCTTTACAACGATACCAAACTTGTGCTGAGAGGAAGCTCCAGTAGTCGAGAAGTGAGCAGAGAAAAACAGAATTTTTCATGGACAAGGGAAAGGTACTCCTTTCAGAAAACGTACAAATAAAGATACTTTTAAATGTTTAATTGGTATTTGGAGAATTGGGATCGCTAGATGAGGGCTTAATGAACTCATTTTTGTGAAAACCTCAATTTCGACCAAAATTGACACTTTTCACTTTGTTTTGCCAGTAGCTCGAAATTAGCCCATGTGCATTTTGACTCATTTTGCCAGCACGGGTCACATATATATAAAAATGCATTGAAACCTTGGTACTGATACTTAATTGACACTTCATAGATAAAAATTTGACCATCAAATATGCATAATAATTGTGCATAACTTGTAACAGGAACATTTACCTAACTAATAACTGAAATATCCACAAAATCTGTTATGTACAGAGATATAACCCATCTTTCAATTAAAAAGTAACAACAACTAACCATCTAACGGCATATACAAGTTAAAAAAATACCAGAAAAGGCATTTCCAGATAAATTCTCCAAAAATTCCAAAACATAAACATCATAAATGAACAGGAAAATAACAACTAAAATATGTTGCTCAAATAGACGTGAATATGAATAATGACAGAAAACAGAGCTCAAAAAGAGCTTTCTTAATCTATAGTCTCACATGCTGAGCATATGTTGCAAGTATCCGATGGCCTCTGTAACACATATATTACATCTATAAATTACATTACACAGTAGATTAAAATATTCATTAAATAAATTAAATAATTAGTTACATAATAAATAAAATTCACAAAATACATGAATTAAAGAAATAAACTCTCTTAATATATACTATAAAGCATAAATTTTTTTATTCTCAAATTAAGCATTGGTTCATGTTTTAATGCCCCTAATTAACCTTTTTAAACTGGTGAAGTGTGTTGAATAGAAATCTGATTGCCTTCAGATACAGAAATGTTCCAACAATTTTTTTTGTACCAGTCTACACAACCCTAGTTGTTAACATACTCAAAGCAATGTTTAAACAGGAACTTTATCAGTGAAATGTGCTGGTACGGTTAAAAAAGGTTAGAGTTTTAGGAAAATTACACAACATAATCTGCAAAGCACTTCAATTAAACATTGTACTTGATATGCAGAATTTCCTGTCGCGAGTCATGACATATGGAGAACCAACTCAACTATCTACTCAGAAAGGACGCTGGAAATAAATAGCACTTTCCGCTTTTGTTATTCATATCTTTCTTCATTTTAAAAAGTGCTGGTGTATGCAGATAAAGGGTCTTTTAAAAAAAAAACAGTGCTTTAAGAGATTTCAATTGTAATTCAGGAGCGTGGCCCCACCGGAGCTAAGGGAAACTCTCCATTCAAAAGAAGAGCGAGATGAGGACACTGAATCAGGATGAAAGGTGTCCTCAAGCATCTCTATCCCTGGCTCTCTGTATGTGCGACCTCATGGAGCGGATGCAGATGCCCCATGTGCCGTAGTGCCGTTGGTCAAGACACAAAATGTGCTTAATTCTGATAGTTCATTGTGACAGCTGCACAGCCGTGACTTGGACCACAAGCATCCGTCCGTGTTGCCTGTTAGAATTTTTTTCTAAAAATAAGCCACCATATGTTGAGACCAAACTGGAGTGTGATAGCTGGGATTAGGAATTGCAATCCCACTTTATATTAGGTGTCCTAACTACTATGTACTTGTGCTCTAGTAAATCAGCTTGTACAGAAAAAAAAAAAAAAAACTGATTTGACTTTCTGTGTGTCAATCATCTTTTATAATAATTAGACACTTCAGATTCAAGGAAATTAGATATCAAGTTGCAATTATGAGATATGACGTCACGTTGGGAGATGCAATTATGGAAAATAAAGAGTCAAGTTAGAGAATCAAAATTACTTTTTTGTTACTCTGCTGTGTAAATGGGCTTCCATACTAATATGTTTTCGCTTTATTATGCATTCAGTTCACACTGCACATAGTGAGTGCCATTAAATGTAATTAATAAATAAAAATTACATAATTAATGATAGCATTACTGCACTTTATTTATTAATTTAAAAAAAAATTAAATAAAGAAAAAAATAAAGTGTGATAATACTATTATATTTTAACATAAAAAATGAGTATTAAATAAAAATACAATTATTTTATAATACACGTAAAAACACAATGCTAATATTTACATTTAATTTTTTTTTCTTTTTTTAAATTTTTATATGAATTTTCAACATTTTCAAACCTAAAATCAGCAAGCTTTAATTTTGGCGGGTGGCCAGGAAGTACATGCACTGCTGGTTTTAGCTCTGCAGAGCGAAGTGCATCAGTGAATGTCACAGCTTTGCGTTTTACTCTGAAACCAGCAGATATATTATGCATTCAGTTCAAACGGAAATCTTATACAGTATTACAGTTAGTCGATCTAAAATGGTGATTGTGCATTAACAGTTGTCAACCATGTTGGTATGCAAATGAGCGGTCTGAACATTTACTTATTTTGGTCGCGCATGCGCACCACTAATGTGCACCCCTGCTTATAGTGTAGTAATTATGACTTTTTCAAAAGAGCACCTGTGAATTATGAGTAGCTTCTAGCTTGGCAAACCACAGTTTCAGTGTAGCTTCTCCAACACTAGGGTCTGAATCATCGTGGACGTTAGGAGTCTGGCTGATTATTTGTCTCTAAGAAAAAGAGCCTGGGAAAATAGGAGATTTTGGCAGAAAAACCTAAGTAGGGAGGAAGAAAAATACTTCACAGGTGTAGCGTTGAAAATGGATGAAAAATATGATTCAAAGCCGCTAGACTCCAAAGCTAGGGGGAAGGGTTTTACATCACAATAAAATATACCATTAATGCCATTTTTGTCAACCTACAAAGAATAAACAGAATAGCTGCTTTCCCATAGTAATACCACAACGCTCGTATCACACAGTACCAGGAGGTTTATTGAAACAGCAAACAATGAAAACCACAGAGGTAGTGTTTTATGAGAGCTCTGTGAACATGCGGCCTGTAAATCAGGAATAAAACACAATGTTTTTGATGTCAACAAAAGCGATCTGTACCCGCACACCAAACTGGGTCTGTTTGCATCAGACACTGTTTTGAAGTGTTGCCAGCTGTAACAATGACCAGACGAACAAAACAGCAACATTTTGCATTCAGAATTATTTCTAATTATCTAATTATTCTGGACTCCACATTGTAAGAACAAGCAGGCCGTGTTCTTTTGACTCCAACCTCTCGCCATGATAAACTTTCCATGGATTTAATGGGGTCCGCTGTCGGCGCAGTCAAATCTCGATAGTGGATAATCTTGTTCTTTTAAATCAGCGGTCAATAAAGTGCTAAACAAGCCCGTCTGCTTTAGCCGACCTCATTTGGAGGTCTGACACCACACAAGAAGCCAGATTTCAGAGAAACGAGACGGGAGAGAGCCGCTAATTAGTTATCACGATTAATAATCAGCTCTGTAAATGAACAGGGGAAAGGAACGGCGAGATATCGGTAGTGCTCTTCTGATTTCAGTCCAGAGTGCTTTTGATAGAACTGTGCCATGCTGGTGCCCCAGCATCTCAATAATTAATGAACTCTGAGTGCCAAAATAAAAAGTGCATGAATGCCAAAGTGAAAAAAAATAATTTTCTAAAATATGAGCACTTTATTAACACAAAAATGCCCTCGGGCAGTGAAAATTAACGGATGTTTGAAGACAAACTTTACAGAGGCATGCTATCCTTTTTATTTGGATTAAGTTAATTAAAGAGATTTCTTTAATTCATAATCGTAAACTTTTAATCAGTATCTCTCTGTTGCCGGCCAATAAGAATCACTCTATTAAATCATTTGAAAAGACATTGCAATCATTATTCTCTGATAAGGGTAATGGAGGTTCTTCAAACAGGCCGGTGCCGATGAATTTAATTCTTCAAGTCACTTACCCAAAACAATATATTCAACAGACTGCCAACGGCCTAATGGACACACTCTGTCTTACTTATCTTAGTTAAAATCCTTCTCACACTCCAATATCCCAGTTATAATAAATGCTTATCTTTGTATTATGCAGACATGAGCAGATCTGGTCACTTTGCAATTGATATATATACTGTATATGAGGTCAATGATCCTTGAAAAAGTTATCCACCACAACATCAAGCACCCAAAACAGACAATCGATCCAACTTACTGAAGGCCAATCAAACTTACAAGGTTGTGTCATGATTTTAGGCCCCGTTTAGACTAGTGCATTTTCTTTTTAAAACGCCGTTTTAAAATGAAAACGATCCTCGTCTACACTGGCGTTTCCACAGCGTTTCAGAAACATTCTCCGTCTATACTACACGACCGAAAACGCATGTCACATGACCGTTCATGCACACTGGGCATGTGCATACAAGTGTAAACAGTTGCCTCTTGCGCATGTAGAAAAAAAATGCAGAGTTTAACTGCACAATGGCTGCTAAAAATGACATCAAATCCAGCAAAGATTGCAGTTCAGTCTCCATGTTATTGTTTACACCGTCATCAAGGATACGCAGAGCGAACGTGGCCAGCCCATAGACTGTAAAAAAATATGGACGTAGTGTCCGTGACGTCACCCATAGAATTCTGAACAGCAGTTTTGAAGCAAAAATGAGGCCGCTGCCATCTTAGCTGCGCGTAACTGCACGTCACTCCCGGATAACTGAAAATGGGTAAAGAGGCGGGAGGTGGTTTGAGCTGATGTGACTGGTTGCTGAAACCACGCCCGCCTAGCTCGACGTGACCATGTTAGCAGTCAAAGGAGCTATCTATCTATCTTAGATACGATCTAAAATATTAATGAAGATAAGTTTTATCATTAGAAAGTTCTAAAGGTTTACTGTCAATCTACAGTGTTTTTTTTTTTTTTTAAGATATAGATGCTCCAACACCAGTGTGGGGTGTGCAAATAACAACATGGAAAATCAAATGGGACTTCATACCTTTATAATGAAATAGAGATCGCGAGATGAATCCAATCTGTGGCACTTAAAATATGAGTGTCCATTGCAAAACAAAAAAACTGTACTTTTTGTCCATGAAAGATTTATATTGTCCATTGTTTGCATCACATTTCTTCTGAATGATCTGCTCTCTCATCGTTCTTCAAGAAATAATGCAATCTGAGCAGCGTTTATGTTGTAAAACGGTATACGATCGTATCTAACAAACAAATGAGCCCGTGTCCAAAGTATATTTTTTCAAAATAGTGCAGCGGATTTAGTTATAATATCCAAGCAGTGCTGTCGAATTTTTATATCCTCCCGCCATTGTCATTGTAGTAAATCTCACAACCAAAACTTTCAGCCAATGCCAAGATGATCCAACAACGTGTGTTCTGTTATATCTTCTGCATGCGAGCACATCTACACAGACACAAATCAGTCTCGAATATTATGCAGCAAGCCATATTTTATAATTGTATAAAATAATCGAAAAAAAAGCACAAATATGGCTGAGATGCCAAATTCAGCGGCTGGAATTAGCTGAGGTAAAGTGACGGCTCACTGACAGCAGCGCAATCTACCTGTCACTCAAGTGACCACGCCCTTAATTATGCAGAACTTTAAGGCTTTATATAATTTAAACGGATGAGTTATAAAAAAATTAGCAGTATAGACCAAAACCACAATTTGAGCCAACTTGTAAACATGTTTTTTTCTGCTATAAACTTGGCCAATTTAGCTCTCTTTTGGAGCCTGTCCCTAGCGGCCAGTCGATGAATCGCAGTTTAAGTCACTTCCGTATTGGCTTCACGAGGGACTGGGGGAGGTTGCCGCTTGGGCCAGCCATCCCTTCATTTTCAAAAGTCTCCGTTTTGGTCCATTTATACTGAAACACAACCCCGGCGTTTTCAAACAAAAACAGGCTCTGCAGCATTTTCGAAAGTCTCCATTTTCGAGGTTCAAAAACGCCGGCGTAAGCGTAGCAAAACATATGCGTTTTAAAAACGAAAACACACTAGTGTAACATAAGCCAACAGAAGGCTCAGGGGCTGTTTATATGACACCATTTTCAACTAAAAACATAAAACTTTTTAAAAAGGGTTTCAAGTCGGCGCCGATAGCCTAGTGGTTAGTGTGCCGACATATGGCGCAAATGCGTTCATGGTGACCTGAGTTCAATTCCCGTCTTGAGGTCCTTTGCCAATCCTGCCCCCCTCTCTCTGCCCAATGCTTTCCTGTCTGCTCTCTACTGTCCTCTCCAAATAAAGGCACAAAAAGCCCATAAATAAAAAAAAATAAAAAAAATAAATGAAAAAAATGTGTTTCAAAGTGCAAGGTTTTGAATATGGTCTCCGTGTAAACAACAAAAACACGAATCTGTGAAAATGATGACGTCATGCACATGCATATTACGTGTTCCGTCTATAGTGTTTATAGTGTCGAAACTTAGAATTGGTCACTTGTTTATTGCCTGGCTACCAGTTTCTCTGTAGCTGACTAATCCCGCTATTTGAGTGATGTAAACACAAAGTAATATTAAAATTAAAATTTACATCTCATATCATCAGTAAACCACTGCATTACCAAGGCAATGACTGACACATTTGGATTACATTCCAAAGAGCTCCGTTATCAACCGCACAGTGGAAAATGAAACCATATCCATACCGGCTGAGCCGGATCGGCACGGAATGGAACGGTTAAGCAAAGAGAATGGTTTGGCCCAAAGGTGGAAGAGTGGCTTTTGTTTCTTCTGTGGAACACAAAAGAGGATATTTTGTTGTTTTTTTTGTCCATACAATGAAAGTCTTTGGGGTTTGGTTTTGGACCCAACTGACTTAAACTGTATTGACAAAAACAGATAAACATTCTTCAAAATATAAAAATATACTGTACTTCATGTGGTCAGCATATCGACCCTCATGTGCAAGAACTGTATGACTTGAGAACACAAATAACAGCCATTTTAAATTTGCTGAATATTTTGGAGGGAGCAAAATGACACGTTTGTTTCTGCGGTGGATGAAAGTGAACACGCTCACCGCTCTTCTAAAGTTTATTTAGTTGAAGAACTTGGTGTACACTGATGCAACTTAAGTCAACAGAAAAAGAGAAGACTGTATTACAAAGGGATGGAACAAACATGCACAACACCCCGCTGCTAGCCTACAGGAGGGAGTTCATGCCGACTTTAGCCGGGTGTACACTGTGTGATTTTTTTCTGCCTTTTAAGACTGTTGCTTAACAGATTGCATGATATGATCCCAGTGAGATCTTGGGTAAAAGCCAAGGCCGACAGTCTGAAAATCACTGTCAGAAATCCGTTGGAGACTAAGACTTTAAAATTAATTGGCCATTGGTGCGCATGGTGGCAAAAACGGTGTTCAGAGGGCTTTTATCAATTTTCTACACTTAGCATGAGCATGATTGTGTTTTATCATATAAAGAAAAATGAACTGGAACACACCCGCTTGTGTTGCCTGTGATTGCCATCAGACAGCTGTCATGTATTATAGAATGGTGTTCAGGGATTTCATGTGATAACATCCTTGGCTCTTGTCACATTTAGCCTCAAACTGCCTAAAAGAGAAAGCTTCTGTGTCCTAATAGCGCTTCTGTGAAAAACATTGTGTAGTATAAAAAGAAAATGGACCTGAAGATGAACAATATTTGCTGTGAAACAATGGAGTTGAAAGTTATTATCTATTTGATAACCAGTTACTCTTTTAAGGGATCTTTCATCCTGTTTGGTCCTTTTCAAAACAGGTTTTAAAATAGACAGCTGTAGCAGTTTTAGGAAACTCATTTGAAAGTCTATAAAGGGACACTGGGGCTAAAACTTGTGCTCCCAAATGGCACAGTTGACCCTCAGCGAAAACAGAGGATAAAAAGTGCCAAGATACCCAAAAGACCCTGTTTTTGCAGACCACACAAACTTTAGATTTCCTGTTGTCTATTATCCTCTGCTATCGTATCTATGAAATCTTTAGTACAGTAAGGTCACTCGTAGGACAGTAATTTCTGCTGAGACACGATTCAACACCAAATAAGCTCACACTGCAAATTCTCAACAACAATTCACTCACTCGCTTGTTCCAAACCTGAATGACTCGCTCCGTTTTGTTGAACAAAAAAGGTGATTTTCCAAGGAATATCCTAGCTTGTTTTACTATACTGAAATTAAATGAGGAGTGGGTCTATTAAGCTCCAAAATGATAAACAAGCACCATAAATGTGGTTGACCAAGACCAAACAGCCAGCAATAAATTAGGTTTCTACATTATTCATTGATTACCTTCCTCTCTGAAGGTTTGACATTGGTAACTAAAGTTGTATGAACAACACACATGATGCACAGGTGCCATTTGACACAATCAACATCTAATATCATTGGCTTTTGTAACCTACATGCAGCACAGAGGAAGAGTTTTAGAAATAATGGCTTACATTTGAGTCTGTTCATCACTATTCAAGCTACTGGCATGGCTTAAGAAGACTTGAAATATAGCGTACGACTCAAATGGATCACTTTCATGATACTTTTATATTGCTTTTTTGACATTTTTTGAGCTTGATCGTATCGAAAAATGTATGTTTTCACCAAAGACAGAATGTCATTCAGGTTTGAAACGACATGAGGATGAGTGAATAATGACAATTTTCATTTTTTGGTGAAAATTGCTGCTTACCTAGCCAACACAACCCAACAAAAGTCAATGCACTTCCTCTAGGATTCCTCCAAACATCCCTTAAATAGCACCTGTCAACAAACTCTGGTTTCAGAAAATAAGAAATCATCCGTGCAAAATAGAGTAATACTTTCCATGCGACAAGGGTTGTAGTCTTCGAAAAATATAAGGGTCATTAGCATCAGCTTGGGACAAACTAGCCTATATTTAAATTCATGCTCCTGCACTAAAGCAGAAGCTATGGTGTGTGTAATGTCTGAAGGACTTAAAGGGCTCTCTCGTTTTTGTCTCAATGACTCACAGATGTTTTTTCCTCTGATCCACTTCGAGAATAAATATGAGAGCCTGCAGAGCAGAAGCCAGTAAAACCTAAACACAGACTACTGATCCTACGATATCCTCTGAGACGCAAGAGACTACGGCGAAAATATTGCATTTGATTCTGCACATGCAACCAGCTTTACAGCAAACCACTGGAGAATGCCATCGATTCAGATATTCCATATATTTTACACTTGTACAGTTAAGTCAATTTCTAAATAACAAATAAATGAATGGAAAAAATAGATTTATAAAAGCTTCCAGATGTTGAGGTCAGTCAGTCAAATCTGAAGCAGCATTGGTGGGGGGAACTCCAGACCGCAAATAAAAATTTCAATGCAAGTTAATATCCTTTTGTGTTTGCCTGGTACATTTCATTACAGAGGAGCTGGCATGGTACGAGTTTCGGACTAATAATAACCAAGGAGGAAGGTACAAAGGGACAAACCTGGCCATGCAGTGCAGAACAGGCTGAAATGTTGATTTGGCAGCCATAATACAATCTATTTGGTAGAAAATTTGGTTCACATAAAAATTTAAAATCTGTCTTCCCTCAGGTCATTCTAAACCTACGACTAACTTTTTTCTGTGGAAAATAAAAGAAGATATTCTGAAGAAAATTAAATCTTTTTTTGTATATACAATGAAAGTCAGTGGGGTCCAAAACAACATTGAACCCAGTAGACTTACTTTGAATGGAGAACTTATTTTTATTTTTTTTGGAAAGAAAGAAAGCCATACAGATTTGGAATGACATGAACGTGACAAAATTCTTTTAAGGACTCTCGAGGACACTGATTCTTTTCAGAGAAATTTTCATTCAAACAAAAAACTAAATTAGCCAAACCTCATCTAAAAAGTTATGTGATATTAATAACAAACCTGCAAACATCCTTTAAGACTGAATCAGAATTAGTACTTTTGCTCATGTGATACTACTTAAATACAACAAGCGCATGTTTTTAGCCAAAACGTAAATCCCTGAATGCAAGCTGGCTATGCAAAGCAACCCACCACCATTTTATTAAAAGGTAAAGAACCATGATGGTCCCATTTAATTTGAGTCCTCTTCAAGCCCTCCAGAAAACAAGGCCATTAAGAAGGCTGACAGGCACTTTAAGTGACAAGAGTCGAATCATTTCCTCATTAAGGCCTACAAATTAAGCACTCAGCTGAAGTCACTCCTGTTGAGATAAGTAAGCTTAAATTTTTAATAAGTTCCGAGCGTCTCTCTTTAATACGCAACCCTGAAACCTCAGAGGTTTTATGGAATAATTAGACTAACTAACTGAAAACTACTTATTCATGTTAGTGGATTTTTTCCCGTCCTTGCTGGAAAATGAGGCACTCCTGAGTGGATGAAGATTTTTGCCATTAATCACTCTGCAAATGCTAACTAGAGTCTCGGAGAGGTGTAGAGAGGGAGGAGAGGAAGGGTGACACAAGGGCAGTCATGTCACACAGCAAAGCACGGCAAGATACTACTGATTAGCATGAGCTAGAACACTTCACTGTCATTCGCAACACCAGGAGAGCGGCAGCAAAAGCTGTAGTTCACTGGACCTATTGACTTACAGCTACTAGGAGTAATGCTTCCTAACCTATTACTATGCGTGAGATGGCAACTGGACTCAATCAAATTGAGGAGCTATAATAAAGCTTTCGTTGTTTTACATAATTGGATGATCTCTGTTGCTGTCTGAGCAGACCAGTCCATATGTCGAGTGCTATTAAGAGTTTGAGGATTGCCAGAAATAATAGATCAACGCTGCACTTTGTGAAAAGCTCAAACTGTGGAACTGTGCAAAAACAGTCAATTATTGTAATTCATCTTTTAAAAATGCATGGGGTCAAAACTAGTGGTTAGCACACATGCTCCAGACACACTGAGCAATGGGACTCATGTAGGGGAAAACAGGTTCAAATACTGTTCTTGTCCCTTCTGCCCATTTTCTTATTTTAGCTTCAATACATTTATTTAAAAAAAGGCAAAAATAACTAAATAAATAAAGGTGACGGGTTTTTTTAACAGTCTATAAATAATACATATGTATATTCATACATAAATAAAAAATGCAAACTTTACTTGCATTAATAAACATAAAAATAATCGTATTTGTATAAATATAATAAAAAATACGTGGTTAGTTTGACTCAACCAATGACTCAACCAATGAGGTTTTCTCAATGTATAAATATAAAAAAATATATTTATATTTGTAGACACACACACACGCACACACACATACGCATGCTCGTTTTTGTGAATTGTGGGGACATTCCATAGGCGTAATGGTTTTTATACTGTACAAACTGTATTTTCTATCCCCCTACACCTAAACCTACCCATCACAGGAAACTGTGCACACTTTTACTTTCTCACAAAAACTCATTCTGTATGATTTATAAGCCTTTTGAAAAGTGGGGACATGGGGTAATGTCCTCATAAGTAACCTCTTCTTGTAATACCTATGTCATACCCATGTCATTATACACGTGTCCTGATATGTCACAAAAACACGCACACACACACACACACACACACACACACACACATACTGTAAATATACAGTACTGTTAAAAAGTCTTAGGCATGTTAGTATTTTCACCAAAAAATAGTTTTAAGCCAGTTTTTTATATCTTTTGCTATAGTGTGTCAGTAGGAAATATCAGTTTACATTTCAAAACATTCTTTTTGCCATTAATTGCAATAATCCAGTTAAATTTTTTGTATGCACAAGGAGTCTCACAACAGCTGGTATGCTCCACACGGAGATCTGATCTCAGCATGCTCGAGTCAATCTGGGATTACGTAAAGAAACAGAAAAAAACTGAAACAGACTAAATCCAGAACAATTGTGAAAACATCTCCAAGACGCTTAAAGAAACCTATATATACATATATATATAGCATACCGGCTGTTGCCAGACTCCTTGTGCATTCAAAAATCTCAATGGAGAATGTTTGGAAATGTAAACTGATATTTCCTACTGACACGCTACGACAAGAAGATATAAAAAAAACTGTCTTAAAACCATTTTTAGATGAAAATATTAATGTGCCTAAGACTTTTGCACAGTACTGTATAATATATAGTTTGACAATGGTGTGAGTTTGGGATGGGAGTCTGTTTACCTGACCAATGACAGACAGGGGAGTGTCTGGGAAAACTTGATTGAAAACAGTGATGCTGAGGATACTGAGGCTGACACATCTTTAGACAGAAAAGGCTTTGAAAACCGCTGTCAAATGAGGTCTTTGACCCCTGTCATCTAAACAGACCAGTATAACTCTACAGATCTTGTCCTTGAAAAGTGCTGACTATGGCTTGCCGGTACACTGGATGCGCAGAAAAGCTGAGTCCATCTAAAATGAACCAGTGTTTAAGAGAAGGCCAAAGAAGTAACTACCTCTTCAGTCACCCATAAAGAAATCCTCATACTCTTCTCCTTTTCTCATAGAATGACCATAGCACACTCAGCAACGGCAAAGAGTAAGCAGTAAGCCTTTGAATCCCCTGGACCTCAGTGTCACATCACCGTCCGGTTCAAAGACCTCATGTGTGGCAATCATGATGTGCTCCTGAGGCGTCCCTCAGGACCTTTATGGTTCAATTCTGGCTCAGAACACCACACTGAAACGCAAAGTACATTTTAACAAAGGGTCTGGTGCAAAAGGCTGACAGGGGTCCTGTGACTCAGATCAGCCCCTGGGGTTCTAAAGTGCTGATTAAACTCCAGGACTTCTACAGCATTTATCACAGTTCTCCAGTGCACTGTGAAAAATGTTGCACATGTTAAATGAAAGAAACTGGAATTTTTTAGTTCTAGTACCAGTGCCAGTTTCATCCTGTAAGAAGAGCTATGCCTAAATCTGAGGCAATAAATGACCTATCGTGCAAAGATTTCTGCTAATGTGACCCTTTTGTGGCCGCAAGGTTACATAACACCTTTCACACTGAGTTTCCTGTGAAGAGCAGAGCACTAGCATCCAGACAGTGCTGCACATATGTCTTATCAAACTGAAGTCATGCTGATTAACAGTGGTGCAAAGAAAGTTCAGATGCCTTTATAAATGAATTCTTACTGAGACACAAGCCTGAAAACTGAGACAAAGCAAGAGGATGCCATCAATCTCACCTGCACCTTGGAAAGTGTAGATCAACTCTGACCATCTTTTGGATTACACAGCAGGAACTAGGTATTAGGTCTATTTTTTTATAGCCCCAGAAACCTTGAAACCCAGAGCCAACCTAAACTTTTGACTCCGTTAGAAAGAGCAGATAATTCCTGCAAGCTGAATAGAGCTCTCAGTGAGCTTTACATCTTGTATTGGCACTATATATAGAAAAAATAAAAAATAAAAACTCCTCAAGCATTTGAAAAATATACGGTATACAAAAACAAATGTATGCATTGGCTTTCCATCCATCACTGGGAGAAAATCAGATAGAAGATAACAATTCTGGCAAATGAAAAGGCTGCCCAGCCTGACTGGGGAAATGATAAATTATTGTTCTAACAACACTAAAATTCACTGAGCGTAAATGTAAAGCAATGCAATGCAATGCAAAGCAAAAACAATCTGGGAAAAAAATGACAGATGCAGCAAACAGAAAGCTTGCTAGTACTGCAATTCTGAATATTGACCTACAAGAAAACTTTATTACTCCTCAAAGGTCAATGCAGGAGTATTCAGTTACATGGCATTTAAAGTTAACATGAAATAGAACTTTAAGTGATAATTCAGTATGTATAACACACAGACACAAACAATCTCCATAGGAGAGACATGCAAGATTACTGAGGAAAATCTAGGAACTTAAGACTCGATTTGCTCTCAACTTAATCTTACATCTCTCTGACAACATGTTTTGCAATATTAAACAGATCGTATTTGTGATTACTCTTTTCCATAGATTTTCCTTAATGAGCACTTACTATTGGCCGAGTCTGCGGGGATTAAATCCTAACTAGTTTCATTCCAGTACACAAAAAGAAGAGGAAAAGAACATTCACTTAAAGTTTAGCCATTGTGTCTTTCTGAGACCTTAGGTACCTTTGTGATTTCCAGTGAGACTGTTAATGGACAATGTGCGACAGTATTGTGACAGCCATGTCAAGGAACAGAAATGAAAAGCTAAAACGGCTAAAATGTGCACACAAGGGGAGGCATGTTCAAGGCCTGCCACTGACAACCACCAGCAGTCTTGCCAACAGCTGCATGAAGACTGTCCTTTCCACTTGCTTTTCAATAGTCGTCTTGTTGTCCAGGCCCTCAAAGGCATCCTTATGTACTGTTCTAGCAGCACAACAACTGCTGAGGGAGCGGACAGACATTTGAGAATGGGTTTAGTATATCACTGGTGCTTTTACACAATGCATTTAAATTGTGTAAGCATGGTAAAGACAGATAAGCAGACCATTACATTGACCGCAAAAGAATTTGACATTAGCATTCCCGCAAAGTCGCTGTCTGCCGTGGCTGCTCTGAGACTATAAAATAACGTAATGATAGTGGACATCAACATATTTTTTCCTCATTTTCTATATATTACATTTGGCTGCAGTTTTTGCACGGTAAGCAAAATAACCCTTTGTATATGTGTATGGACAGTGTTCATAAAACACAAGGTAATTCCTCTGCCATTGGGGAAATTAAATCGGTGCAAAAAAAAGTAACACAAATAGATACAAAGTGATTAAACTAGCTATCCGAACGTGCTGCGCAAATAATCCAAATTCTTTCCAAAACATTCCAAAAAGCAATTTAATCCCCTCCATCGCAACTGTTTGAGCACAGCCCTCCCCGTATATATTCACAGGGACCATAAACACATGCCGAGAATCAGTTCCTCAACCATCCTCTCATTCTAGTCAAACAATCTCACCAAACTAATGTTGCTAAGTGACGTCTTTAGAATATGGACTATGCTTACACAAGTCTAGACAAATAAGCCATCCCATTCAACTGGGTGAGTAACTCTGACCCGGCAATTTTATTGACGCCTCAGGGAAGTAATTTGCGTGTAGATTGACTCCAGTTAAGCAGTCTAAAATATATGATTGCTTAAAGATGCCTAGAATCAATAAAAGTGCTTTATTAGAGTTCAAGGATAATGAAAACCGGTATGAATAACCCAGAAAAGTGTGATACTAATGTGAGATGAGACTGTAGTAAGGTTGCTAGTAAATAAAGAAAATCTCATTCGTTCTGCAGTACCGGTACCTGAAAGCCAGCTGCTTTAAAACGTTTGTGTGAGCGCTCGGTGAATAGCGTCAAAGGTTTCTATTTAAAACGTGTTTTTGCAGTGTTGAGCTTTGTAGCCGATCACAAACATATTTGTTGAGCACGTGAATGCAATGGCCAAGCAGATGTGTTTAAGTTAGTCAGAATTCACTCAACAATACTGAACACAGAGAATACTCGCCATATATATATACAGCTATGGAAAAAATTAAGAGACCACTCCAAGTTCAGAAATCAATGTTAAGTGGTCTCTTAATTTTTTCCATAGCTATATATATATATATATATATATATGTGGTAACACTTTACAATAAGGTTCATTATATAACATTAGTTAACTACATTAGTTAGCATGAACTAATAATGAACTGCACTTATACAGCATTTATTAATCTTTGTTGATGTTAATTTCAACATGTAATAATACATTATTAAAAATTGTATTATTATTTATAAAACATTTAGTTCCTGTCCTTGATTCTGATTGGTCAATAGCTGTGTTTTATTCACGATAAAACACATGTATGACCGCTTCACCCATCGGTTCTGTGTATCACTACACAACACCATTAGCAACCACTCTTAGCATCGTAAACTGTTTGTTCTTTATTTATATTGTTCACTGAAGCTTACTGTATTATGTAGAAGAGTGTTGTGAGAAAGAGATCGATTGAACGAGTTTATTACCTTCATTCAGATTTAACATTTTCCTTCAGGTCAGTCCTATGCTCATAATAAAAAATGTGTTTAAACGTCCGATGTATTATCTTGTCCTTTTAACAGTAAAGAGGTTTTCCCGTGACTGACAGCGCTTGTCAAAGCATTTGTCAGTTGCATCTTGTTCCGTGTTCACATCAATTCAGTCTTTTCAATATAAAAGTCTTCGCTACTGACTGACACACTCATAAATGCAGTCTTTGCCGCCATCTAATGATGTAACAATGTAATTTCTGTAGCTGTTCACGGTCAGGGAAGGCTCTAAGTGATTTTACATCATGAAAGTTGCATTGATACATATTTTTTGGCTTTAATATTTGTATTGTGTGGTAACCGTTTTATAAAAGCAATATATTTATATATATATGAAACTGTATATACCATAAGAAATAAATAAATAGAATAAAATTTCCCCTGAATGATATGCAAATCTATCATAATTAATCAATGGTGTCAATTTATTATTGTTACCAAGATTCTAGGGACTGGTACTGCACCAAAGCCAAAGTTTTGATATCTAGCCAACCCCATTCGCAACACATGAAAGCATTTCAGAAGAAAGTCATTACTGTAAGCCTCTGTTGCTTATCCACACAGCACACTGTCTCCTTATGTACATGGTTAAAAATGTCTGTGAGTTTTATCCCATTCACTGAATAAATAAATAATGTCTATTCTTGTTCTCTGAGCATGAAAAGTTAAATAGTACAGTTCTTTTCAGAGCAGTATAACAGACTATTGTCGACTATCATCTGCTGGATAAGTTCAAATCCCAAAGCACCAGAACTCCAAATACATCTGGTCATAAAAGAACAACAGCCATGAAAATGTCATTACGGGTGCAGGCAACCTACTGTGACCCAGGAGGACCAATGGGCTTCCAGAGGGAGAAGACAGTTAACATCAGCACATAAACACAAAAGTGGGAGTCAGTGAAAGAACAAGAGAGATCAGGGAAAGACATAGGGAAACCATGGGGAAATCAGACTTCACTAGTTGCTTTGTATATTTTCTAACAGAGAATAAATGTCACCTTTCAAAAACAAAGTTTGTGTGTTTTTTTCGTTGTCAAGCTAAAAAAGTAGCTGCGATTGAAACAAAAACAGCTAGTAATTCCCAAGACGACACAAAATCCCAAATTAAAAATAAATCCGGCAGACAGTTGTAACTTTTCCACACATTCCAAACAGACTGGCCACAGGAATATACACTCCCTTGGCTCACTTTCCAAAGCAAAACACTTGTGGCGGGAATTTGAGCCTAAAGACCACACAAGGAGCGAGTATCACACGTATGTGGACTCCATTATCGGCACACCTTGAGCAAAATACAATCTATTCTTCTCACAGAGAATATTTGCAAGGTGTTATTTGTGCCATAACAATGTATTTACATCTACAACACCAGCAGGGCCTATCTGGACCTTGCTAACCACCTGAACCCTTTGCTAATACTGTTTATCCCGATTGACAATAAGACACTGAGTGCTGATGACTCACACTTCCTTTCCTTTTTTTTAATTCCTCAGAAACCAGGTTAAATCTCATCTGGTGCTCCAGCGTTTAATTTCTCTGCTGTTTCTGCTGTGAATGCTTCATCACTTCCTCTAAAAGTGGAGTAGAGTCACGTTAGCTAATCTCGCTGGGGAGGGGTTGAGGTTTTTCACTCTAACCTTGACACATTTTCCTGTTTTCTCCTTGTCGCTATTTTAGGAGTGGAGCGAGAAGCTAGGACAGAACCTGATGCAGTACAACACTCCTGGGAGAGATGAAAAAAGGAGGGAAAGAAGATAGAGAAAAAAGCCACACCTACTCTATCACATCCTAGGGGGTTGCACCAACTAGATTAGTTCTGCTATGCTGGTTATGGATCACATGACTTCAGGGATGTACAAATATTAAAATTCTAGAGATAATTATTTTCATGCTCCAAAATAAAACAACTACAAGTGAATTTAGGCATTACAACATTATAATGTACAGTATGAAATATGAATGGATATTCATTTTGGGATTTGCTAAAGATTATGTAACAATGTTATTAAAGTGTTACAGTTTTTAAAGATTAATTTTAAGCAAGCGTTAGATGACGGCAAAGGTAATCTAAATGTAAAAGTAGGGAAAATGAACATGCATAATTAAACATCGGAGATGGTCTGAGCTCACTTGAGGGCCACTTTCCTGCAGAGTTCAGATCCAACCTGCTCCGACACACCTGCCTGGGAGATTTTAGTAATCCTGAAGACCTTGATTGGTTGGTTGAGGTGTGTTTAATAAGGGTTGAAGCTAAACCCTGCAGGAAAGCAGCCCTCCATGAGCAAGATTGGACATTCTTGAATTAAAGAGCTCATATACCATACCATTCAAACATTTGGGTCTTTACGTTTTTTTTATTATTATTATTTTAAGAAATTAATACTTTTATGCAGAAAGGATGTATTAAATTGACAGCAGACATTTATTTAACAAAAAAAAATCTATTTAAAATAAATGCTGTTTTTAAACTTTCTATTCACCAAAGAATCCTAAAAAGATGCATCACAGTCTCCACAAAAAAGAATTAGCAGCACTTTTTTTTAACGCTGATAATAATACATTTTTTCTTGAGCATCAAATCAGCATAATAGAATGATTTCTGAAGGATCATGTGACATTGGTGAGTAATGGCTGCAAAAAAATAAGCTTTGCCATCACAAAAATACATTACAATTTAAAATATATTAAAATAAGAAAAAGTTATATTAAATTGTACTGATATTTCATAATATAACTTTTTTTTTTACTGTGTTTTTTATGCAGGTTTGTGAGTATAGGAGACTTCTTTCAAAAATACTTTAAAGTGATCCCTATTATGCTATTTTAAAGGCTTCTAATATTGTTTTAGAGGTCTCCTTCAATAGGTTTACATGCATCCAAGGTCAATAAACACTTTGTACATCACCTCATTTCTCAGAGTCTGAAAATGGTTCACTTGAAGATTCAGTCTCTCCTTTCTGAGAGCCTACTCTGCTCTGATTGGTCAGACTGAACAGTCTGTTGAGATTAGTCGACTGCTTACACCACATGTCAGAAACGAAACGTCTATTACCATATCTGAAATTCTTCAGAGCACATAATACACAGTGATAGGAACAAATTTTTATTTGTATCAATTTGTATTTGTATCAACTCCAGAGTGAGTCCTCCTCCTGTGTGAATGCAAAGTCTCCCAGGCCTCAGATACAACTACAGTATTTGAGGGCGGGTCAAATACAAGTTGTTCACTGGCAGCCAATGAAGACTTTAGGCTGGCATTATGCTAATTTGTTACATTGATACAGTACACAGGTATGTAACAGGAAGTGACACTGCTGACGACTCGTTTCAGCAGTCCAGAATCGATTCTTTCTTTTAGGAGACAATGAGACAATAACTTTGCAGACATTTTACATTCACAAACAGCTACATCGCACAGTTTCGAAAAAAGGATAATAGGAGTACAAGCAAAAATTTTCAAACAACAAGCTGAGGGAAACTATAAGCAAGACACGAGTCTCTAAAATATATTTTTGCTTCGTTCATGACAATGCAAGCAGCATAAATATGTCAAAGGAGATATTCTTAGCCATGTGGATATTCTTTTAGTCATCTCAACATTCTCTCCAAACAGAAAAGACCGCTGATGCTGCATGGCATATTGTGAGTAATTTCAAAAAGGTAAACAGTGACCCGCTGAGTAGGTTTTTCAGTAAAAATGAGCACTTGTACAACTGTATCTCAGCTGTACATCTGATTTATCAGCAGTGTTAATGTGTTCAGCTTTCCTGGTAGACCCTGGTCCGCCATACAGGACACAAAATTGGCAAAACATTTGATTAAGCCAGACAACTTAATTAGTCTAGACACAGATCGCATTGAGCGTTTGTGGATAAACCGCTCATCAACCTCATATTAGATAAGACGGTGATTCAGACCACCAGATCTCCACGCCAAGAGATGCCAGGCACAGCGTTGATTCAATAACCGTCTTACCGTGTATCCAGCACAGGGGTGTAACAATCAAAATAGAAAACAAATTTTTTTATATCTAGGGAACACAGAAACAGAAACATCCTAACTCAGAATCGTACCTTATTCGTTTAGTAACCGTTGTGATTTCAGGTAAAATCAGATTTAAAACAGTAAAATTCTCATAACTTAAGGGATTAGTTCACTTCAGAATTAAAATTTCCTGATAATTTACTCACCCCCATGTCATCCAAGATTTTGTCTTTCTTCAGTCGAAAAGAAATTAAGGAAAACTTTCCAGGATTTTTCTCTATATAGTGGACTTACCAACAGTTACCAACGGGTTGAAGGTCCAAATTGCAGTTTCAGTGCAGCTTCAAAGGGCTCTACATGATCCCAACCGAGGAATAAGGGTCTTATCTAGCAAAACATTTGGCCATTTTCTAAAAAAAAACATTATATACTTTTTAACCACAACTGCTCGTCTTGCACTGCTCTGCGATCCGCCACACATTACGTAATCACGTTGGAAAGGCCACACGTGACGTATGCGGAAGTACATCTCATTTTCTCCTCCAACTTCAAAATCATCCAACATCGTTGTTTTACCTTTTTTTTGTTGTAAAGACCGTTTGATTTAGTCTTTGCACGTTCGTTTTGTAGACACTTGTTCGGTACTTCCGCCTACGTCACGCGTGACCTTTCCAACGTGATTATTTAATGCGTGGCGGATCACAGAGCAGTGCAAGACGAGCATTTGTGGTTAAAAAGTATTAAAACAATTTTTTTTTTAAGGAAATTACCTATTGTTTCACTAGATAAGACCCTTATTCCTCAGCTGGGATCTTGTAGAGTGCTTTGAAGGTTCATTTAAACTGCAATTTGGACCTTCAAGCCATTGGTAACTGTTGAAGTCCACTATATGGAAAAAAAACCCTGGAATGTTTTCCTCAAAAACCTTAATTTCTTTTTGACTGAAGAAAGAAAGACAAACATCTTACTCACAAATGGGGGTGAGTAAATTATCAGGAAATTTTAATTGTGAACTAATCCTTTAAGACTTGAGATAGGAAGTTTCTGTAATACATACATCCCTTGGTTTCTATCATAGGATGCTGGTGTACCTAGCAGGCTTCCAAACTAGGTTAACCATCAATACTTTCCTGATCACAAGCATCCCATGAGAAAGATATGCTTTTGCTCGAATAGGACTTAACCAGCATTAACCACACTGCAAAAAATGCGGTTCTAAGAGTTTTTGTCTTGTTTCTAGTCAAAATATCTTAAAGTTCCTAAATCAAGAAGCATTTTCTTGACAAGTAAAAATTATTTTCTTGTTTTTAGGAAAAATAAGTCAAAATTAAGTGAGTTTTTCCTTAAAACAAGCAAAATAATCTGCCAATGGGGTAAACAAAATAATCTGCCAATGGGGTAAGCAAAATAATCTTATTTCAAACCAAAAATAAGATATATAATCTTGTTTTCAGTTTGGATTAAGATTATTTTGCTTACCCAATTGGCAGATTATTTTGCTTGTTTTAAGGAAAAACTCACTTAATTTTGACTTATTTTTCCTAAAAACAAGAAAATATTTTTACTTGTCAAGAAAATTCTTCTTGATCTAAGAATTTTTAGATATTTAGACTGGAAACAAGACAAAAATTCTAAGTAAGAACAGCATTTTTTGCAGTGCAAGCTAGCCAGCATGGACATTTATGTTTGTCTGGGCTGATTAGACTAACCTAATTAGAAAGAAACTACTGTATGACCGATAGCCAATATTTATTTTTAATAATTATTTAATCATAATTTTTTACCTTATACCTCATATACAGCAGGGATCAATATGATGAAATTATGATTAATATCTTGTTCCAATCTATTTTTTATTTATTTATTTTTTACACGTAAAGTACATGTGGACACTGAAACACTTTTTTGTACAAAAGAAAAGATCTACAACATATATGTATTTTTATAACCTGGTACAGAAAGGAGTTTGCTGGAGAAATAAATAAGCCTTGATATAATCTGCTTCCAATAGAAGCCAAATTAGACCAATACTGACTACCCAAACAGTCGATACTGACATAGTTACCTATATATCCTGAACTCCCAGAAACGTCAATATATTCGTCTTTGTTCGAAAATAATCAAGACCCATGTCCTAAAATGATATTTCTACATTGCCTTAAAAATCATTTCTATAACCCTGATCCAACAACAACTCAATTTCTCTCCTTTTGACTTTCTCTCTTGCTTTCTGCCCCAAATCTTTTGTTTTGTTCTTATTTTTCCAGTCCTTAGTAGAGAAAGCTGGAAAGGTTGCCACTCTGAAGTGAACTTAAGAGAGAAAGATAAAGCTGCAGTCTGAGGGCTGATTGTATCTTCTAATAACAGGTAGCGTGAGAAGCCAGGGCAAACAAGCCCACTGAGCAATGCCCGAGAGAGTGTGCTGTCCCTATGAGACAACTCCATGCACACTCAGAATGTGCAGCCCGCGCCAGGCAACCTCTGTGCCGCCACTGAGCTTTCTCGCTCCCCATAGGTGCTCCCAAATGCCAGCCATCTTGGATGAGGGGAATCAATCATACATAAAGTTAAAGACAAAATGAAACGCAATTTAAGACGCATTTAACAGTTGTTATATGCCATATTTTATAATGAAAAAAAGAATATTCAAGAAAATGATGTAGGATAGGACTTAATTTTAAGCTTGGGGTTTGATTGGACTGCAAAAAGCAAGCTATAATGTTTTCCCCAACCTGCACAGTCTTAGTTTTGTCAGCATTTCAGAGGAGAAAATTATTGGATAATAATAATAATTATTATTATTATTACTGTAATACTATATAAATAGTCACATTAAACCTTTTTTATTATTATTACTATTAATTTTGCACAAAACTAAGCCTATATAATAAATAAAAATATATAATAAAAATGATACCATCATAATAATATATAGCATTATGATAATTGTTGTGATTATTAATATTACTATTTGTAATTTTAATATATATGGCTATGATGATGATGATTATTGTGACTATTAATAATAATATTTAATAGGTACATTAATAAATTGATTATTATTATTATCATCATTATTTATAATTGCTATTCACTTCTGAAATGTTGACAAAACTAAGACAATATAATAGAAATTATATTATCATCATATATATTAAATAGAATTATGATGATTATTACAATGATTATTATGGCTATGATTATTTGAAATTGTAATATATATTATTAATATTAATATGATGATTATTCATTTTAATATTATTATCATTATGTTTTAATTGAAGTTTATATTCTATTGTTACAATACAGAAACCTTCACTGATAGCACATGCATAAAAAACACCATTAATAATGTATTATTTTAATAAAGCTTTTAATGAAGTAAATAGTGTCCATTTGGATTTCATGCTTTTCTTAAATCTTTTGTTTGTTTGGGTTTTTTTTTTTATAAATGAAACAGTTTGCATGTTCATGCATTATTGCTCAATGTGTCAAAGTTCAGTGTTTTTCTCATCTCCCCTGCCCCATCAAACTGTGCCAAACAGACAGTGTATGTCGCAGGTGAGGTTTGGTGAAAGCCTGTCGGCCCTTTGGGGTCAAGACTCGGGTCTAGCAGTCTGCACTAGCTCCCTGCGGAGCAGTTGAAGTAAATCTCTCTGAGAGTAAATCTCACCCGCTAGTCTGGCGCCAGGCCATATGCCACAGTCTCACCTGCCACTATCATAACCACAGGGCTGTTCCTTCCTCTACCCAAAGCCACACCCAGACCCAGCAGGACTCCCTGTCTGTATGCCATCCCAGTCGATGGTTTGAAAAAAACAGTTAATTATTCATCCTCACATAAGTCTGTGTTCTCTCCAGCACCTCTGCGTACCATGCAGGTTAGTTGGCGCCAGCAACCTGATCCTTGAGGGAAGTGGTATTACTCTGCTTATTTTTCCTAATGCATTCTTTGTCTACAATATTTCATACTGTGCAATGTTTTCCAGCAAAATGTCAACAATGATGCATGTTTTTGTTTGAATGTAAGCAGGTAGATTAAGCTCTGCCGGTGCTTGTACAGCTAAATTCTCCAATCACACATTTTACATATTCTTGATGTATTTTTTATCTCCAGTGCAACAGGGATTTAAGGAAGAATATATTGATTTGCTTCCTTTTCAGATTGACTGTGATAAGGGTGTAACAGCTGTGTCATTCTTCGCAATGAAAATAATGAACTTTTTTGAAGTTGCAGTTGGAAGTGTATCGATCTAGAAAGATCTGTATTTTACCAGATGTTTCTTTGAACCGATTTCTATATGGACTACCTGAGACTAGTGATCGATCAATATTGATTTTTTATTTTTATTTTTTTTGATGACTAATGCCGACATCTTGCAGAGCAGATAAGTGCGCTCAGAAAAGTATATATTAGAAGTGTAAACTGATATGGCTTTAAAACACATGCAAATAATAAACTTTCATGTTGACGAAGAACTCCAATGTGACGTGAACATTTTTGGCAGAGTATCCGAGGCACAACATGTAAAGGCACAGAACTATTCTGGATAGGGGGCGGGGAGCAGCAGCTCAGCCTCATTTGCATTTAAAGACACATGCACGAAAACAGCATGTTTTTGCTTCCACTCAAAAATGGTATGATAAATTATCTGTAGGGTATTTTGAGCTGAAAATTCACATACGCATTCTGGGGACACCTGTGACTTATATTACATCTTGTAAAATGGGCATAATAGGTCCCCTTTAATGTAAAAATACAAAATAGAATTGTAGAACTTTTTTGCTTTTATATGTTATGTAAAGTAATGTCTATTTAACCAGGAAAATGACCACATTAAGTAACTAGGGCATAAATTTACAGTTGATTTATATATAAAACATAAAAAAACTGTGAGGACTTCATTTCAGAACACCACTGCACGCCACTGATATATAAATCCAAAGTGACTTAAATCCCAAAGGATAAAAATGTCGCATTACAGAACCTACATGCTTTGTAAAGAGTTTTATGTTGTCTTTCAAACTCAATGCTGAACAAAAAACTAATATCATTTTGTGACATTAATATCAGCATCTTCTGCATTAAGAATGATGTCATAAGTCAATGGAGCCAGCAAGCCCACATGGTTACTATAGTTACCCAAAGTCACACCTACACAGCAGCATCTACACTCCCACACTCAGCCACACCTACACACAAACAGTAAAGTGGCAAACAGATAATGGGCATCACTGGATACCGATTAGAAACCAGGAGAGCAAATATGCCTAATGACACAGTTGAATGAAGGACAACCGTGGAGTCTCCTAGAGAAACTTTAAAGTCCCCTGCCAGTGGTATAAATCGAGGGTCAACGATTAATGAGGTTATTTGTGGTGAGAGGCCTGTGTGCTCTTCAGTCCAACCCTCTCCAAGTCCATTAGAGTCGGACTGCTCTAATGACAGATTACTGACAAATGACGCAGTTTGTTTTCAAAGAAAAATAATAATAATAAGCTTAGGTGCACAAGACAGTCATTCTTAATCTCCTAGCTATCTATTATCACTCTGAAATGGGAATGCTGTCCATGAGCTGTCAATGCACTGTATCATTGACAAAGAGCCCTGTGATCAATCATGGGAGAGCTGCATAGAGATTATTTGCCTCCTTAAACAACCAGCTCAAACTAGCTGTTACACTGGAGCCACTGCAAGACAATACGAATGAATATATTAAAAGTTGAACATCTTTTTTCTTTTTTTTTTCCCAATTAATCGGAGCAAATAACAGGAAAAAAATAACACACTTATTTGTTTTGCCATTGGAGGCGACGCAGAGTTCTAGTTTCCTTCCGAGGGTTTGTAGTGTTTAAATAATGACTGGCAATATATAAATTTTCATCCTCACTTTAATACATATTTTGTTATTTTCATTAAATCATGAGCGCACAATCTGTGGGGCCAACAGTTCAAACTAAGGAGTTCAGCTTCAAACAATAAACACGCCTGAACCGGGTAATCAAGGGCTGTGTCCGAAATCACCCCCTGTACCCTTAAATAAGGCACTATTTGAGGGGACAGCCATTTGCAGTGGTGTCCGAAACCATAGTGGACGTTATCAAGTACACTCATTCAATCTCACAATGCAAAGCAATAACGAGTATACAACCGGTGTACTCTCAACGACTAGAGTCCCGCCAGATTTTTCTAACCGTGCACGTACTTGTACGTGCAAATCGTACATGCATATTAAATTTTTTTTTACAGTAATTAGTTTATCCACAAGGTGGCAACCATGCCCTGGGGGCATCAATTCACAAACTAGTCGAAGAAATACTGCATAAACAGACCAGACCGGAAACCATGCAAGTTACAGCAACAATGGAGGCCTACACAGACGAGAGATTGAGTGAAAGGTTGGAAAGTACCCTCATTTGTACAACTCTAGCATGAAAATATACAAAGATATTTACATGGATTGTAACTCGTGGCGAGAGATTGCTCAAAACTGTGCATGCGTTCAACGCCTGTGTACGCGTACGAGTCAAATGAAGTATACTTTGCAAGGCTGTGCGTTTGACTGTGTTGGTACGCTAGCTCGTCAAAAAAAACCATATACTTTAAAGTATAAAGTATAAAGTATACTTTGGGCTTGAGAGTCACGCGTCAAATGAATTTCCACGTCTGACCAGAAGATGGCGCCAGCAGGTGAATCATCCATCCACCATTTTCCAACCCCCTGGCCCAGTGCGGCTACAGCATAATATCATACAGGTTTAAATTTATTTTTAATTGATTATTAAATTGTTTAATTAAGGTTTATACATAGTTTCCATGACAGAGTTCAAGATAAATCTTTTCATCTTACTACTGGAGCTGCCAGTTTGCTAAGTTTCAAATTATTATTAAACGGCAAGGCAAGCACAAACTATGCAAAATCTGCATCCCTTCCGGCGCACTCAGTGTCTGAATTCACTCATTTGTTTTCATTCACTCCCTGAAGTGAACAATATTAGTGGACTAATAGGGAATAGTGAATGAGGGTAAAGGGGGCAATTTCGGACACAGTCCAGGTCTTTAGAAGCAGGTTGGAGATATACTCAATGAAATGGTGGACTTCCAAATACAGGTTTGAGCACCGCTGGATTAAATAATGGAGATATATGAAAAATAGTCCCATCAGCACATCTCCAATATGGTGGATAATCTGTAAAAACAAAACCATAATAATAATAACAATTGTAAATAAGTCATTTTGTAGAAAACATCTCTTTTTTTTCACCTTAGCGATCAGTTTCTTCAAAATCCAATATCAAGATTCCTAGAAAACTTCACAATGCATTTCAAATGAGCCCAAGAACAATGCACTGAGGAAAGTGAACTTTTCTTTTGGTGGAGTCTTCTCAGTGATGAAACAGTAATGTGAGTGTTCAAACACAGCTGCATCCATACCCTGAGCCCTTGGTCCCTCTCTCACCCGCCCCTGGACATTTGCCTTTTATCTGCATACCCTCCATTACAAAGAAATGCACAGCTGTCTGTCACTCTGTTGCCCAGAAACCTAATACCTACACAGACGCTTTTCAATCTCACAGTAGATGGGCAGTTCTGACCATGAGGTCATCTGGTCTGTGCACAAGACAGATTTCCCAGACGCATTGCAGCCAGACGGCCAAATCAACAATTTTGTTAGTGGCTAAATTTCATTTGGCACCTTAAAGGGCTTATGGATGAAATGCTGTAATGAATAATAGAATAATGATGATCATATCATGAATCACACTGAAACCTAATACAAGAACAGGCTCTCCAGCTGGGTGATATAGATATCAGTATCAGTATATACAAAGTTCCATTAAGACAAGTCATTTCACTCGGCGACCATCTTTGAAACACCTCTTGAGCATGCAAGTGCAGCTCCTATCTCTTTGAATGGGGAAACATCAAAGCTTCCCAAAGCTGTTTGCCAAGCTTTCGATTAAGTTTCATAAATGAAATCACCAATGAAATCTGACAACTGTCTCATAAATTTGGTTTCTAAACGCTCGAATCAAGACAAAAAACTGTATTTTTCAGACTGGCTCAAGCTAATGTGCATGCGCAGTCCTAAGTGTGTCCCTCTATAGGAAGTGCGCATCTGACTGTTTCCATAGGAACCGGAGATTCTAACGGCCGCTGCAGTAACGTGATGACGTTACCAATCAGCGATTGGCTCTTATTTTGAAGGCGGGACTTATTCCGCCATATTGCCTGTTGCACTTTCTCCCATACAAAACAATACTAGTGACGTGTCTTATGTTATTCTATAGATTTTTTAATATAGCACAAAAACAATATATTATAGATATATATATATATATATATATATACAGTGCCGCTTGAAAGTTTGTGAACCCCTTGCAGAATCTGTGAAAAATTTTAACAAAATAAGAGAGATCATACAAAATGCATGTCAATTTTTATTTAGTACTGTCCTAAGTAAGATATTTTACATAAAAGATGTTTACATATAATCCACAAGACAAAAAAGTAGCTGAATTTATTCAAATAACTCAATATTTATTAAAAAAGTTTGGGAACCTTTGATTCTTAATACTGTGTGTGGTTACCTGGATGATCAATGACTGTTCACCTCTTGGGTCTTAATGCATCGTATTCCCTTCTTGGAGCATCAGTGAATGTTCGAACCTTTTTTAATAGTTGTGTTTTTAATTGTCTTCAGTGTGAAAAGATGGATCTCAAAATCATACAGTCACTGATGGAATGGGTTCAAATATGCAAAAAATCCTCGAAAACTGAAGAATCTGGAGGATTTTTCTGAAGAACAGAGCTCAGTTTAACTGCTCAGGACAAACAAGGGACTCATGAACAACCATCACAAAACAAAAAAACAGTCATGAATTAACCACACACAGTATTAAGAATCAAGGGTTCCCAAACTTTTGAACGGGGTCATTTTAATAAATTCAGCTATGTTTTTGTCTTGTGAATTATATGTAAACATCTTTTATGTAAAATATCTTACTCAGGAAAGTACTAAATAAAAAATAACATGCATTTTGTATGATCTCTCTTATTTTGTTAAAATTATTCACATTTTCACAG